>OX451739.1:62739547-63152109 GCA_948472305.1 Vicia faba | reverse complement strand
CAAATGGTTGAAGTTGGCAAAAACTCACTTTGTAACCATGGCCAATACATGTTCATACCACTTGCAAAATCTGGCCAAACTAGCTTAGTACATAATTACAGGCCTCTAAACCAATTTACACTCAAAAATTGAATGCAAATACATTGGACATTGGTGTTATTCTGAGCAAGGGAGCATTATACAATGAACATTTCCATTTTGGGCATAAAGATCACACTTCCATTTACATAAAGCATACTTTATGTCAAGTTTCATTTCTTGAGCCATACACCAAGCCTTTTGCTGCAAACAAGGCTCCCTAATGTCAGGCAAAGCTCAACAACTTTGTGCAGCTAGGTTCCAAGCCAGTACAGCCTTGCATTGTCAACTCTCACATTTTGCTTCAAAACCAAGGCATTGTACCAAAGGTCCATAACTCACACATCTGATAAAATCAACTTAAGCCAACATTCAAAACAAGTTTTTGACATCCTTGTAAGCCAGAAACACGAGCCTTTCACCCCTAAAACACCCTTTTACTCAAAAACCACATTTTCTTGCAAAACAGGGCAAGACCTGCAAATCACAAGCCAAAACACATTCCACTCGTGCGTTTTGCTTGCAATCAGTTCCAACACCTTCCATTCAACTCACCCAAGCTATCCCAAACCTCCATTGCCAACTGTAACTCCATTTACAGTGTTCACCATTTTTGTTTGGAAGCTTTGCAGGTTGAGTTCTGTAGAACGATTCAGGCCACTTCAAAACAAACTAAGCATTGGGAAAGGTTCAGGGAACATCAAGCAAGCTCAAAAGAACCTCGGGCCTCACTGAAAGTTGTTGCATTGTCCAACTCGTGTCCAACTGAAACAGGTTTTTCATGAACTTCTATCTCTCTATTTAGGAACATTTAGCCTTAGGTTTGTGAATAAAAGATGTTGTACTCATTGCCCTGAAACCATACATATGCTCAGTTTTCATTTATATTAATCGTGCTAGGAGAATTTCATCCATGAACATGTTGAAAAAGTTAGGTTAGATTTTAGGGCCAGAGAAATTCTCTCTGGTCTTTGAGAGTTAGATTTAATGCTTTATATGGTTAGATTCGTGTTTAAATTCTCTACAAGTTTGATGTTGTAAGTTTTGGCAAAAAGTCACGTTTCCAGGATGTTCAAAGATGAATACAGGGCGCGCGTTTTTCTGTTTGTCACAAGGAAGAAGATGAAGTTGATGGGCTGGGCTTGGTTTCTTGCTTCTAACACCCCTCTTTTGCTAAATACACCCCCTGGCCCATTTCCTTTATATTTTGTTATTTTTATATTTTAATTTCATTTCTGACCTTGATTATTTATTTCCAACCATAAAAAATGCTTAAAAATATTTTTCATAATTTTTACATTTATTTGATATTTATTTTAATTATTACTAGTATTAAAACATTTTCTATACTTGTATATTATTTTGTTTAAACTTGAAAATAATGTAAATAATACTCTTATTTTCATTTCTATATTTTTTATTCACACCAAAAATATTTTCTTGAATATATTGTATTTTTATAAATATTTTATTTTATTTTTATGTATTTAACATATATACATATATAATTTATCTTATAATAAAATATGGAATAAAAATACAAAAAATAGTACATTTTATTTTTTATGCTAAAAAATACATTTTTTTAATATATTTCATTTTTGTACATATTAATATATTTTTGTATATAATTAATATATAATATTATTTTCTTAAAGAAAATTAGGATTTACCCTAAAATAAATAAAATTAACCTTTCTTTTTGTTTATTTATTTCCTTATGTTTCTTTACATTGAAAATATTTTTACATACATAAAAAACCTTTTTTTGCATAATACATTTTTATTCTATATATTTTGTGTTTATTTAAATATTGTACATTTAAATATTATGCGTTGTAAATTCAATTTGGTTGTAATAACTTAGGGTTTATATTTTTTGTCTATTATCCCCTATTCAAAACTTGTACCCCCCTCCCTATGTCAATGTTGTAATAGCTTAGATTTATTTTTACGCACTTAAATGCTTTCAATTATGTCATGCTTAGAGAATTAGGGTTTGTATGCCAAAATCAAATCAACAAATAGTTTGACCTAATCAAAGACAAAAGTGCATGAAAAAACAAATACAATGCACACTTGCACCCCTAGGGTTACAATCCACTTGTTGCCTTCAAAAATGGGCCATGGTATGCATGTTAAGTACTTTGGCAAAACAAAAACAAAAACAAAGATCATAGTCCCTCGATGACGCTATCTTGATTGCCTAAACAAAAATGATCAAGTCCCTTAAGAAAATTGCCAAAAATACTTGACATAATTGCTATCATGGTCTATACGATGACCCGCGCCTGTCCCGTTTAACATCCTAACACAAGGTTGTTCACCAAATACAATGGTGAGATAACACTGTCAAAAGGGTTAAAAACATAAGAAAGATCTTTGAGTAAAATAGGGTAGACAACTCTTAGTTACTTGATCAAAAGCTTGCAAAACATCCTTTCCATTTTCAAACACACTTTACGACACAACTTCAAAACATTTCCCATAAAAACAAACTTTCAAAGCATTGAAATATCTTTTCAAAAAGACAAACACCTTTATATATATTCAAACAAGAATCATTACAAAGGTTGCCTAGACAAGGCCTCTTTTTTAAAGCATTTTCAAAACCGCACACACAAAGCACCATTTCAAACAATTGAAAAGCAAAGGCAAGTGATCTAAACAAGTAACTAAGGGCCCATGGATAACCATGGATAGAAAGGGTGCTAATACCTTCCCTTTCTATAATCTACCCCCCGAACCCAAGAAAACATCTCAAAGTCAGTTCTCCCACCGTATCACAGGTTGATTAGAGGACATCTCAAGCTTTCTAAAAAGTCCAAGAACACTTCCAAAAGTTCAAAATTGAGGAAGTTATGCATTGTTGAAGTTGGACTTTTTTGCAAAATTGCCAAAAGTCAACTATCCCCAAAACTTCAAATTTTTGCCAAATGGGCCCATTCTTTTTCACTTGTTTTGAGTTTGCATTATTGCCCACGTGCTCTAGCCTTGGCCATGTGTTCATATCTGATTTTTATTATTTAATTTGATTTTTATTTGAATTAATTCATTTTAAATCAAATAAAATCATATAAAATCAAAAACATTGAAAACTAAAGATCTTGTGATCATTTCAGGCTCCAATTACAGCTAGCATTGCAATCAAACTCGTATCAAGGTCATTATGCACAAGGAGATTGGATTTAGGCCAAGTTTGGAAAGCTTTAATGGAGGATAAAATCAAATCTCAAAATCTTCAATGGAGCAAGATTTGGACATAATTTTTTCCCCTAATGTATTGTGCAATACATAAGAAGGCGAGAGACACAAGAATCAGGGTTAGAGAGCAATTCTAGAGGCAGAACCAAACTTGCAAAAACAAAGAAAACGTGTGGGATCGAAATCAAGGCTAGAGACGTTTTCAGGGCTTGGCAAGCATCACAATCGCTTCCTGGCAACCTCCACAACGGAGTAATCTCCTCATCAGTTTATTCCCCAACGGAGTTATTCTCTCCTGCAGGTTTATTCTCACAAACATCTTCATTCGCTATCTCCAGCGGAAACAAAGAATTCAACTCTTTTCTCCAGCAGCTATCCAGGATTTATTTTCCCCAGCTAAAAAAATTACATTTCCATACATCATGACACATGCATATACGCATCATACAGTACAATCTCATTTATTTTGAGAACATCATTGCCTGATACATATCATGCATTACATACAACTGACCTTTACCTTTCAGGAAGGATGCGGTTAAATTCTCACAAAATTCAAAGCTATGAAGCTTTTATCTCAGTCGAATTACTGACAAGTTCTTAAATATCAACAGAGTTTTTCTCAGTTGAATTACAGACAAGGTCCTAAATCTCGACAAAGTTCCTCCGTTGAATTACAGACGGGTTCCTAAATCTAAGCGGAGAAGTTTTCTCAGTTGAATTACGAGCGAGTTCTTAAATCTCAACGAAGATGTTTCCCCAAGTCGAATTACTGACAAGTTCTTAAATCTCAACAGAGTTTTTCTCAGTTGAATTACAGACAAGGTCCTAAATCTCGACAAAGTATTCCTCCGTTGAATTACAGACGAGTTCCTAAATCTCAGCAGAGAAGTTTTCTCCAGTTGAATTACGGGCGAGTTCTGAAATCTCGATGAAGATGTTTCCCCAAGTCGAATTACTGACAAGTTCTTAAATCTCAACAGATTTTTTCTCAGTTGAATTACAGACAAGGTCCTAAATCTCGACAAAGTATTCCTTCGTTGAATTACAGATGAGTTCCTAAATTTCAGCAGAGAAGTTTTCTCCAGTTGAATTACGGGCGAGTTCTTAAATCTCGATGAAGATGTTTTCCCAAGTCGAATTACTGACAAGTTCTTAAATCTCAACAGAGTTTTTCTCAGTTGAAGTACATACAAGGTCCTAAATCTCGACAAAGTATTCCTCCGTTGAATTACAGACGAGTTCCTAAATCTCAGTAGAGAAGTTTTCTCCAGTTGAATTACGGGCGAGTTCTTAAATCTCGATGAAGATGTTTCCCCAAGTCGAATTACTGACAAGTTCTTAAATCTCAACAGAGTTTTTCTCAGTTGAAGTATAGATAAGGTCCTAAATCTCGACAAAGTATTCCTCCGTTGAATTACAGACAAGTTCCTAAATCTCAGTAGAGAAGTTTTCTCCAGTTGAATTACGGGCGAGTTCTTAAATCTCGATGAAGATGTTTCCCCAAGTAGAATTACTGACAAGTTCTTAAATCTCAACAGAGTTTTTCTCAGTTGAATTACAGACAAGGTCCTAAATCTCGACAAAGTATTCCTCCGTTGAATTACAGACGGGTTCCTAAATCTCAGCAGAGAAGTTTTCTCAGTTAAATTACGGGCGAGTTCTTAAATCTCGACGAAGATGTTTCCCCAAGTCGAGTTACCGACAAGTTCTTAAATATCAACATGGTTTTTCTCAGTTGAATTATAGACAAGGTCCTAAATCTCGACAAAGTTCCTCCGTTGAATTACAGACGAGTTCCTAAATCTCAGCAGAGAAGTTTTCTCCAGTTGAATTACGGGCGAGTTCTTAAATCTCGATGAAGATGTTTCCCCAAGTCGAATTATGGACGAGTTCTTAAAACGCAGCAGAGATGTTTCTCAGTTGAAGTACAGATAAGTTCCTAAATCTCGACAAAAATTTCCTTCGTTGAAGTACAGACAAGTTCTTAAATCTCAGCAGAGAAAATTTGCTTAGTTGAATTACGAGTGAGTTCTTAAATCTCGATGAAGATGTTTCCCCTAGTTGAATTACGGGAAAGTTCCTAAATCTCGACACCTCAGTTGAATTACAGGCAAGCTCCTTTCCCTCAACAAAGATCAGACTTCCCCAGCGGAATCTTCCTCAACAGCAGGTATGCAAGCTCTCGCTAAGGAATCTCTTATGCGATCGACACCCCTTTAGATGGAATCTTTAAGCCCATCCCCTCGTCGGCAATCCTCCAAATGGAATCTGTAAGCCCATTCCCGACATCACGAAGCAACTACCACTTCATGCGAGTGCAAATTTCTGGGCACTCTAGTGTTCAATCCTCTTCCACCTTTGGATCACGAAAGGCACGAAAGCCAATCTACATCCTCAGGTTTAAGAAGATTGAACGGGGGAAGCTGTTTTACCCCAAAATTTTCCCTCCCATATTTCTCAAAACATTGCAAGAAAAATCTCCAAGTTGCTCAAGGTAGTCCAAGAGTTGGTCAGACAAGCTCTCTCCTAAGGCAGTCTACCCCAAATTAGGGTTTTGTGTTGCATCAATATCCTTGATTACAAGTGACCCCAAGTGCTCACCAATGCCCTAATATATTCTCAAGATCATCCATGTCAAGTTTCAAGCCTTGCAGAGGAATTTTGCTCACTCAATTGCTCAAAAGGTCCAAAAATCGACTGTGCTAGGGCAAAAGTCAACTGCGACCCAAATACAGTCAAACTCCAAGTTTTTTGTCAACATTCTCATTTTGAAGGATATTTCATCATTTTATCAAGGGTTGATCATGATTTATCAAGGATTGCTCAAGATTCATCAAGATTCAAAAGTTGCTAAATTAGGGTTTTGTAGAAAAAGTCAACTCAACTTTGACCAAGCATAACTTTCTCATACTTTATGAGAAATGACCAATCCAAAGCTAATTTTGAAGAGGATGCAATTCCCTACAATCCATCTTCATACCCCAAGATCAAATTATGCACTCACAAGAAGTTATGATTTTTTACATTATAGGTCATTTTTGAAAGTCAACAAAAACAACATTTTTGTCAAAGCTTCTAACTTAAGCTTGGAATATCAAAATGATATGATACCAAAAGGGTTGATTATAGGACATCTCAAGCTTTCTAAAAAGTCCAAGAACACTTCCAAAAGTTCAAAATTGAGGAAGTTATGCATTGTTGAAGTTGGACTTTTTTGTAAAATTGCCAAAAGTCAACTATCCCCAAAACTTCAAATTTTGCCAAATGGGCCCATACTTTTTCACTTGTTTTGAGTTTGCATTATTGCCCACGTGCTCTAGCCTTGGCCATGTGTTCATATCTGATTTTTATTATTTAATTTGGTTTTTATTTGAATTAATTCATTTTAAATCAAATAAAATCACATAAAATCAAAAACATTGAAAACTAAAGATCTTGTGATCATTCCAGGCTCCAATTACAGCTAGCATTGCAATCAAACTCGTATCAAGGTCATTATGCACAAGGAGATTGGATTTAGGCCAAGTTTGGAAAGCTTTAATGGATGATAAAATCAAATCTCAAAATCATCAATGGAGCGAGATTTGGACAGAGTTTTTTACCCTAATGTATTGTACAATACATAAGGAGGTGAGATACACAAGAATCAGGGTTAGAGAGAAATTCTAGAGGCAGAACCAAACTTGCAAAAACAAAGAAAAAGTGTGGGATCGAAATCAAGGCTAGAGACGTTTTCAGGGCTTGGCAAGCATCACAATCGCTTCCTGGAAACCTCCACAAGCAAAACCAATCACATCCAGGCGTTTTCAAGCTTCCATACGCACTGTAAGTCCTTCGTAACATGGCCTTGTTCTTGATTTCGTATCTCTGAAATTAGGCATAGTTAGCATGAATTGATAGCATATTTGTAATCACCACGTCATTTACAAGCTTTTGGCATCATTTGATTTTGTTTATCTGACCTGTAGCAAGATCCATCATTATTAGGGTTTTGTTCTTGTTTTTGGGGTTTCTTGTTTCAGGGATAATTTGCCCCAGATATGGGCATGGTTGCATCCAGGAGGTTGAGACGAACTCAACCTTGGCCTTAGAAATCATTCTCATAGCCTGAGGAGGATTTTGGAGTGAAGTTGTGTTTTTAGCTGCGGATAAAAATCCGCAAGTAAATTTACAGTCCTTAGAGGACACGGACGAAGCCGTGTCGTCCTCCTATTGGAAGGTTCAAATACACGCGCGTTTTTTTTTTCTTTTTTGACCATTGAATTTTGTTTTCTTATATTATTATTAATTCATATTATACAAACAAATAAAACAACAAAGCGTAGTGGCAAGCTTGGCATTGGATATCCCTTTAGGACCGGGGTTCGAATCTCAGGTCCCCCATTTTCTCAATGTTATTTTCTTGCAGGCAATCATGTGCACGCTTAGGCTTGAGATCTACCATACTCCCTCACCAATCAAGGCGCCAGAGGGCCAAATGGCCAGATCTGGTGGTCAGCATCAAGTAGCACACCATGGACTCAGTCAACGCTCATGCATTGGATCATAAAAGTCCAAATGGACCAGCTTAATGGGCCAGCAAAAATTGCTTTCAACACCTCCAAAAAAGGCCCAATTCCTTCTTTCTCTTATATTTTCTTTTTATTAATTTAGTTATTTTATTTCATTTTAATTAATTTATTAACCAATCATTAATTTTTCTTTTTATCAAAAAATCACAAAAATACTTTTTAATTCAGAATTTTATTTTTATTAATAAATACTAACTAATTAATTAGGTTTTTAATTCTAGGAAACTTTAATTTATTTTTGTAAATAAATAGAATCAATTAGAATTAATTAGGTTCTAACCTAATTTAATTATTTTAATTTCTTTCTTAAAATATCAAAAACTCCAAAAATATGTCATTTTTTATTTTTTGTTAATTAATTTACTTAATAATTAATTTAGTATTTAAATTTAGGATTTAATTTCTTTCCTTAAAATAAAAAACAACAACAAAAAAGCATTTTCTTTTAAAAAGGGTCAAAACCCTAATTCGCATTCGATTTAATTTCGCGTCGCGCTTTATTTCCTTTATCCAATTAATGTATCTGCTTCCAGTATGTAATAGTTAATTAGGACATTTAATCTTTTTACCGCTTTATTTTATTTTCAAAAGGGTTGCTTTTGGCGATGTAAATACCTGACGCCTTGTAATTTAATTTCCGCACTTTAATTTCTGCTAATTATAACTGCTAGATGTTTGGGTTTGCATGACAAGACTGAATGCTTAATCTTAAAATAAAATTAGATCACCCTTAACATGTGCAAAGATAAAAATAAACTGAAAACAACACAGTCGCACGTGCACACTCTTAGGGTACACCCCACTTGGTTGCCTTCGTACACGGCCATTGAGTATAGGATGCTTTAGTGGTCGTCCTTTTGTCCAAAGATCAAGTTGCCTCGAAAAGTTGCCTCGGATATTGTTGCCTCGGAAAGTTGCCTCGGATATTGTTGCCTCGGATAAATGATCTAAGACATTACGGTTACCGCTAAGACATCCTAACATTGCTTTAGTGACTGTATGTCCCTCTTTCGAATTGACCCTCAAACTCCAACGACGGTGCTACCTACTCACTAATAGTGGTATAGCATTTTCTAAAGGAAATTAGCATAGAAAGATTCCTCTTTCGAGTAGGTTGATAGTTCTTAGATACTTTCTCATCCGAAACAAAACTTTTTCACACTTACACTTTTATAAACAAGTTTTCAAAAACACTTCATTACACTCTTGAAGACAGACGAAAGAGTTAAATCGAAGTTAAAACCAAAACTTTTCAAAACCCACAAGCACAAAGAAAACATTTTAAAAATGATGAGCAAGTACCTAAGAGCCCGTAGATAAATACGGATAGAAAGGGTGTTAATTCCTTCCCTTTCTATAATCTACCGTACTCAGAGATAATTTCAAAAAAGGAATTTTTCTATGCTTTTTTCCTTTCCTTGTTGGATAAAATAAAAGAAGGTGGTGACTCTTGCTTACCGCGACATTTTGCGAAAACAAACACAAAACGCAAACCAGCATTCCAAAAACAGTCAGTTCTTCCCACCGTATCACAGTCATGGTTGTTGTTCTGCTGAATTGCTGCTATTTCCCTTTTTCTTGTTATTTGGAAGCTTGCAGCTGCTGTTACATTTGCTTCTGTTTGGCAGCTATTGTGTGATGTTTTGGACTGCTTGCTGGTTTTGTAGTCTTGGCTTGTTGCGCTTGTTGTTGTTATTTTACTTGTGCTGCATTTTTTGGCTTGCAGTTGCTGCCTACTGTGCTGCAGTTTTGATGCGTTGTTTTGTTGCTTGTGCTGCTTTGTTGCAGCTATTGTCTATTGCTTTTGTGTTTGGCTTGGGCGCTTGCTATTTTGATGCATTGTTTTGTTGCTTGTGCTGCTTTGTTGCAGCTGCTGTTTGTTTCTTTTGTGTTTAGCTTGGGCGCTTGCTGTTTTGATGTTGTTGGCAGTTTGTTTTGTTGTATAGCAATTTAAAAATATTTGCACATTTCTTTTCCCTTTTGTGAACCAAAACCCACACCTTCTGTGATTTGCAAAAGTAGGAGGTTATAGCCCATGATAAAACAAACCCCTTTTAAATTCTGATTGCAAATGCAAACCCTAATGATGAGCTTTCTTATTTAACATATAATTGTTTGAAAATTTTCACATGTTGATTATTGCTAACTTTTTCCTTTTTTTTATTTCATGAACACGAGAATTGGACGATCAAGGCAAGGTTAAAAGACGAAGAGGCCATGGCGAGGAGTGGATGAGTGGCTTGAAGATGAAGCAAAGAGACTTGAAGAAACCAACATTTATTTCTTTTTTTTTTGTAAACTAACAAATATAACTTGTATTTCAACTTATGTTTTGCATTGTAATCCCTTTTGCAAATTGTCCAAAAATGTAACTTGAACACAAAACTAGAGTGAATTTTATGAATGATGAATTTATTGTATGGAAATCAAACAAATTCTTGAATATTGATTAACAATAGCAATTTCCATTTGAATGGTTTGAATAATACTCCTCACTTCGTAACTTGTCTTTTAATTCCCAACCTTCATATCATGTCCAAACCCCACTTTCACTCTCAATGAGAACCGTAATTCTGATATCCAAATCACCGGTAGCTTGCAACTGAAGCAACAAAAACAATGCCTTGATTATGATGAACCTCCCATCTTATTTCTTATTCCCAAATTCCGCATTCGTCAACTTAAACTTCAATCTCTCGACTCGATGACTTAGAGATCATAAGAAGAAAACTTGAAGTGCAAGGAGATGAAATCCCTAACCAAATGTACTTGACTTTGAGTTATCCTTGAGGAAGGCGAAAGAAACGTGTCACAAAAATCCAGGGATCCAAAAACCCAGCATTTTGCCAAACAATAGGGAAATAAACCCTTTTCCAGGCTGTGATGAATTCGAGTGAGAAACAGACTTGTAACTTGATGAGAAAGAAATCTATGACAACTCAGAACTTCATTCCACGATTCACCGTTCAAGACCCAGATGAACCTGTCCTTAACCTGATGAGAGAACTTCAAAACAAAATTAGACATAAATAGGGCACAACCCTAATACCTCAAACCAAGGCACCTGATTCCATGAGATGCGGGATATGCGAACGACTTAGTAAAAATGATGCAAATGGGATGCAAAGTTCAAAGCCAGACAAAAGTAAAAAAAGGTAGGGAAAATTTGGGGTACGACAAGGTCTGATCCCGGGGATGGTCATCCTCACAAGTTCAAGGTCCTCGTCTTTGTTAAATATGATAGGGTCTCTTGTCCTAAACTCCATTTGAGGTCGTATGTTTGAAAGATCCAACCTCACACTGCTGACCATAAATTATGGGTCCATTTCTTTCAAGAGAGTTTGGTTGGAACTCAACTTGAATGATTCTATCAGCTCGAAGGAACCAACATTCACACATAGGAAGACTTGGTTGCTGCTTTTTACAAGAAATATCAATATAATGCTGACTTGGCACCTACTCGAGTGCAATTGCAAAATATGTCCATGGGCTCGAATGAAGGGTTCAAGGAATATGCACAAAAATGGAGGGATTTAGCTAGAAGGGTGCAACCTCCTTTGACTGACCTAGAATTGGTGGGTATGTTCATGGGCACTCTGACGGGCCCATTCTTTAATCTGTTGATTGGAAGTTCATTGTCTGGTTTTACGGAGCTGATTCTGACTAGGGAAAGAGTTGAAAGTGCTATTAAAAGTGGGAAGATTTCGATGGCTACATCTTCTAATGATATGAAGAAGCCATTCGGTGGAAAAAAGAAACCAATGTTGTCTATGGCCAGAAGATCCGTAGCAAAAATGACCGCCAACAATCTGTGGGAGCAGTATTGATTTCTAATTCGGCGCCTGTTCAACAACAACAACAACAACAACAACAGGGTAACCGACGAAGATCAGACTCTCCATTAAGACAATTTACCAAGATCGACATGCCTTTATCTCAGGTATTACAACATTTGTTAAAGGCTGAACTCATTTCACTGCGGGATCCTTCTCAGAATCCCAACACATCCTCTCCAAAGTACAATCTAAATGCGAGGTGTACCTATCATTTGAACAGTCCTGGGCACGACACCAACAACTGCTGGGCCCTGAAAAGCAAGATTCAGGATATGATCCATAGTAAGGAAATTGAGTTCGATCATCTGGAGACTCTAAACGTGATTATTGCACCTATGCCTAAGCATGACAAAGGCATACGTGCTATTAAAGATGTTTTGTATGTTTCCTCCGTAAGTGATGTGGTTACTCCTCTCTCAACAATCAAAGAGAATTTGTTACAAGCCGGTTTATTTTCGGATTGCGTTAAAGGATGTTATTGTTGTGCAGTCCAACCCAATGGTTGCGGGTTATTGAAGGAAGGCGTTCATCGTCTGATGGATGAATATATAATTTTGATTGAGAAAGTTTCGTATGGTGAGAAATTATGCCAAGATTTTTCTGTCGTATCTGGTACTCCTTTCAGGATCACTTCCAAGGGTCCTGTAAAGATTACCGTCAATCCAAAAGCTGCTCCTTTAATCATTACGACACCTGGGCCCATCCCATATTCCTCGGAAAAGGATATTCAATGGAATTATGGGTCTGACGTCTATTACCACGACATTAAATAAGAGTTATCTGATGAAGATGATGAAGAGGTTGATCCCAACATTATCAATATTGCGGGGACCAGCAAAGTTACTAGAAGTGGAAGAATTTTCTTTTAGGAAATCATTCCTCCTGTTCAAGTCATAGTTACTAAGTCAACTGCCGAGGTTCGGGGTAAAGATCCAATGATAGAGCCTGCCCAGACGGATACACCCAAAGAAGCCACAACCAAGGAAACCTCTGGACAAGAAGTGGAAGAAGTTTTAAAGATCATTCGCAGAAGCGACTATAAAATTGTTGAACAGCTGGGGCAGACCCCGTCCAAAATCTCCATGTTATCTTTACTGCTGTGTTTTGAAGCCCATGCACAGGCTTTAGTAAAATTCCTAAAGAATACTCATGTGTCGCAAGAAATTTCGGCTGATCAATTTGGAAGTTACGTGGCTAGTTTGACAACTGGTAATGGATTAGGCTTCTCCGATGCTGACCTAACTCCGGAAGGAAGAATCATAATAGGGCCATGTATGTCTCCATGGAATGCAGGGGCACTATGTTGGCTCATGTGTTAATTGATACTGACTCTTCTCTAAATGTTCTGCATAAGGCGCTCTTGACAGACTAGATTGTGAAAGGGTTGTGCTGAAGCCCAGTAACATCATAGTCCGAGCCTTTGATGGGGCCAGAAGAATGGTGCATGGATAAGTGGACCTTCTAATCAAAGTGGGTTCACAAATATTTGAGTCCACCTTCTATGTGATGGACATCCGGCCAGCTTATTCTTGTCTATTGGGACGCCCTTGGATCCATGGGGCAGGTGCCGCCACGTCCACCTTGTAATACCCCAAATCTGTCCCACCCTCTCACTTTTATCTAGTTTACACATCATCATATACATATATTCTATTAGGTCACTAACATGGCATACATTTACATTCAATAAGGCACTTGAGGTTTAAAAGTTCAATGATCATGCAAGCTAAGGGTTTCATATTGTTTTGAGATGCACATATCGAATAAGGTTGATTCGTCTATTTCTCCTCCAAGAATTGAATTGGAAAATTAGGGTTTCTTCGGCTTTGAGGTTTCCCTTTCCATTCAAGGGTCATCAACATATTCCTTCATCAACATTGGTATGAGGAGCTAGGGTTTGTGATGGTGACCATTGAAGACTTATTTCTTTCTCGCCAGTGATTCTGATTGAGAAGATTGTGAACTATGTCTTTGATGATAAGTTGTGTCTTCATTCAGCATATACCTCAGGAAGATTAGGGTTTATATCCTATCATATGTGGGTTTATCAACATTTTCACTAGATGTTCATTGGATAGCAAGGCATGATATAAGGATGGTGTTGTGAATTCATTAAGATCAATTCGTGTTGATTCTCTTATTGTTTATTATACAAGATTGATGGGGATTAAAGAATTGAATTGCTATGGATTCATGTCGTGGATTCAAGTCGATTCATTTAAAGGATTTAAAATTGGCTAAAGCATGCTAGTTTGGAGGTTTTGTTCCCCTGAAACAAGTAGTAAGGTTTAAATAAAAGAAGAGAAAAACTTTCAAATTCGGAGTTCAAGTCATCCATCCTGCATCATGGTTCATTTTATATGAAAAAATTAAGGAAAAACTTAGTATTCAAATGCAAATTGGATGGAAAGTTTATTCAGGAACCATTCATTACATCCAATAAGTTCTCATTACAAGTTCATGTCCTTTTCATTTCAAGCCACACTACTATCCCAAGGCCATGATCCATTACAAATCACCATTACATCTTGAAATATTGAACAAAAGTAGAGATTTACTAGTACTGTTCATGATTCCTAAGGTACTAAAATTCAGAGGTTGGCCTAAATTCTAAGAAAACCCCACGGCCAATCTCTCATTTCACATGGATGCTCATTGAACCATCATCATTTTAAGATTCGTAACAGGCTCCAAGATCCTTGCCTAACAGGTCCCAAACTTGCAAGCTTGTTAAAATTTCCATCAAGAAACAACCCTGCGCACAATTGAAAATTCAGTTCAGAAATTAACATCACAAAATAAATCCAAATTACCAACTAATAAAATATCTCAAAAACTTGAAGCAATTTGACCTGCATCAATAAACTTGTTCATACCAAAACAGTTCACCAAATAAACTTGACGCCCTATTCAATTTAATGTATAACCGCATCCCTGTATCAGAAAATCAGAAAAATGCTTTCAAACCAAAACAAAAAGTGAAGAGAAAATATGCTAACAACTAATAAACTGTCCAAACATGTTGAAGACGTGCTACCTTCTTAATGTTCTTCAAAATTTTCGAATTAACACCAGTGGCAGAACATGTTGAAAACATTCTACTCTTTAATGGCACTACAAATATTATTGAGACACCACTTACAGATCCCTCTGAAGAAAATATTGTAGTGATAAACCTACCATATAATCAATCTTCTACAAAAATTCCAATTGGTAAGGGAGAAGTGAATTATGGCTCTCACTTAAAAGTGCATGAGTTCGCAAAGTTATCAGTGTTGCCAGATGCTTCTGATGGTCACACTATAATACCAGACGAAGATGTTTCTGTAGCTAATTCAGCTTCAATCCCAAATGATAAGGCGAATTTAACAGAAAGAAGCAACCAACTAATGTTGTTTGAAGATTCTGGACCAGGTGTTACAGAAGATATCTCTGACAAGCATGAATTGCGGGTTGATGTTACTAATGCTATTGTTGATAATGAGATTAGACTTTCTGATTTTTCTTCTGAAACAATTTTTTTTTAAATGATCACAATCAAGTAAAGATGGTTGTTGGAGCAGTTGACTCACCCTCTCAAACCAAGATTGTTAATATAAAAAGAAGGCTTATTAATACCACACCTCCATTTGAATCTGTCAAGGAAGTTGTTTCTAAGTTTGGAGGAATTGTGGACTGAAAGGCTCATAGAATCCAGACTGTGGAGAGGCGCATTCTAGTTGAACAGGAACTTGATAAAGAAAATGAGGAGATCCCAAAATACAAAAAACAAGCAGAAGTGGCTGAACAGACAAAAGTCCAAGTACTAAAAGAGCTTGACAGCATAAAGAGACATATACAAAAAGTTGTAACAAAATAACAAAGGGGGGGATTCACGATTCAGTTGACATAAGAAAAAGAAAACGAAAAATAACTAACCTTCAAGACCTTGTAACAAAATCGATCTCCACTTTCCATTTTGTAATCAACTCATTCAATCCAGTGGTTGAGATCCAATAATCTATAACAAACTTTTGGAGATGTATAACAGAATTCGTTCAAAGAATAGACGGGGATTTTCATAACAGAAAATACAAGAAGAATTCAAGATTCACCTTTCAACCTCTCTCTCTGAACCGCATCAATATCTCTATCATATTTATATGCAACACAAAAATGACTACTCTTCATCCCTACAACCTCATCATCACCTTCATCATCTTCTTCATTGTTTTCTTTAGTTTCCATCTTCACCTCCTCGTGCATCTTCATCGCAGATCTGCAACGTCCATCACCGTGTTCATCATCACTCTCATCTTCAATGTAACAGTTTGATTCGCAACAGCTCCAGTATAACATAGACGCGACAGAAAAGCGCAAATCATAATCAAATTAGAGAAGCAGAAAGAAGAAGATTTATGACAGAAGTAAAGGAAATGCGAGCTAATACCAGAATATGTATCTTCAGACTTCACTTCCACTCCATTGTCAAAATCAAGAACCGCCAGAGTTACTCTGGTAGGTAAGCTCCGATCCTCCTCATCTCTTCACTTATTTGAATCGAGCTTGTCACCATGTCATACATCTTGGCTTGCTAAATAATTTCCTTAACGCCTCAATATTCAACTCGACACCATTATCGTTTAATTGCGGTTTAAAACTCCTAGGGTTTCATTAGTTTTCCCTACGTTTGAGGAGATTGGAAGTGGAATTGGAGAATGAACGAAAACGAATCAGATGGTTGGAAGGAGGAAGAAAGGACGGTCTTATTTGGTTTGGATGGAATACTTTTAGGCTTGATCCACCGCCGGAAGCGATTTCCGACCGGCAGATATTTCACTGGAATTTAAGAGAGAAAAAAGGGAGTTTGTGCCTGGAAGACAGATCGTCACGGTCACTTTACCTAATCCTTTTTCAATTGAACTGAATTAAATAAAAATAATAGAGTGGTGTAGCGGTAGAAATGTTCAAGACTAAGCCATTGGATTGACTAGACTTTATACAAATCAGAATAAAAATCGCCACCGCGCTTTATTGTTTGCAAAGAAATGGGAAACGAGCGAATAACCCAAAAAAGCGGGGAAAGATTCAAGGTAAGGGGGTTGGTTATGCAAAGGGAAGGTATTAGCACCCTAAACATCTACGGTACTCCGCAGGAACCTCTTTGAAAAATCTGTATATTTTGGCTATAAAAATGTGTTATATAAAAAATGGATGGTGGAGGTGAGAAAAGAAATATTTTTTAATGATTTTTGCACCTGCCGCGGTTGCGAACCTTTAGTGCCTACGTACCACCTTTCATGCAATAGGGGATCAGGGTACACGTAGTTCCTCTTTTTAAAAAAAATATTGAAACACAAGTGTGTTGGTTAATTTTATGAGATAAGACATCATCGTCATTGTCCGTGTGGAAAACATACTTACTATCCACAATCATGAGAAAGGAGAATTTGCATCATCTCAAAGTGGAGGATATGGCTTGGATTTTAAAATCAACAATGCCTCACTCAACACCCAAGTGGAAAATATCTCTCTTCACTATATATTGTAGAAGTATAGTTGTTTGCATCACTACAAGGATTAACAAGAGTCTAACCTTTTGAGAAAAGTTTTAAAGATAAAAGCCAAGGTGGCAAAGATGGTTTGAAATGAGATTGATTGACTTTTAGTCTTCTCATAAAAAATGTCAAGGTATTATTAAATTGATTGAAATTTATTTATGAAAATGTTTTGAAAATGCATGGACCTAAGTCCAAGTTTATTATGAAAGTATTTCAAGTTTAGGAATAAGAAGAGTTTTTTTTATTTTTAAAAAGAGGGAGAATATATTTTTTTGAAATTAAAGAAGATGGGAGGAGAAGAAGAGGCTATACTAAAGCATAAGGTAAAAGCTAGGGATAAGAACCATCTAACCAACAAGAAGCCAATACTTGACATTGTGAGTCAATATAGAATTCCCATTCTTTGGATTGAAACCAAGCAAGCAAAGATACTAGACCTCTTGAGAGAACCAAACTTTAGGTGTATTAAATCTTCTTCAAAAATTGGGCAGAGTAACGGCTGTATACGGGTGAATTCCAAATTACAAACAAAGTATGTAATCACAATAACCTGCACACAAAACAAACAAACAACCCAATGTCTTGAGGTAAACCTCAAGAACTCCAGAAAAAATATCAAATAAAATCACAAGGTCTCCAAGATAGGCCGAGGTCTCTAATCCTAAGTCCAAGAAGTCCAATGCTCCATAATGCCAAGGATAGTAACCAAATAGTCCAAGTATCATTAAAGATTTTTATGGTTCATGTTGATTATTAGGTGTCTTTAAAAGGAAAAGAAAAGCTCAAGTGAGCAAAATAAAAAAAATACATACAAGTAAATGCTCAAGTAAGCAAAATAAAAATGGCATGAAATGTAAATGCTTAAAGTAAATAGTACATAAAGCATAGAAAATAATAAAGCATAAGATAAAGTCAATTGTTAGAAATTAGTGGTTAGTTGGATGACTATCTTGAAACTTGCATTTGGAACTCATTAGAGGATTGGTAGAACCAAAACCTCCACACAACAAGTTGCATTTGCTTTTTGTCAAGTATATCATCCATTTTGGAATCCTCAAAAAGTAACATTTAATGATCAACGATGTTTAAGTGATCCGCGTTGACCAAGGGTGTTGTAGATCCATTAGAGGATTGGTAGAACCAAAGCCTCCACACAATGAATCTTAAGGTTATTAGATCAAAGAGATCAAATTAACATACTTGGGCTTGCAATCATAAGTTTGGGCCACGGATGATCATTTATTCGAATCGGGACAAAATTTAGCGCTATGTTAAGCAATCGTAAGTGGACTTATGTAGAAGTTGCACCTATTTTGAGGCCGGTCAATAGCAATTTATGTACTTCATGTTTGGATAAATGATATAGATATCACCATCCCTTAACATGTAGCACAATAAAAAAAAGAAAGGGATAAGATGAAGAGGGAGGGGAATGATAAGCTAATTTGGATCACCATTTCAGAATACTTTCATATTTAAATTCAACCACTCCTCTAGATGAATTAAAGCACTAAACATATCATTAATCCAAAGCACCAAAAATGAATTAAATAATTCACTCTTAGGTAGATTTGAATTGATGAACATTTATCCAACTTCATCTACATCACAAAGTCCATTGAGTTTAAAGACAAATTGGACATTTAAAATTGCAATCCAAACCAACAATCAAAAGGAGTGAGTAGAAAAAGTATTTTGGATCAAAGTTGCCCCAAAACAAGGCAAAAAAAGTGCATTATGTCCCTGTGCAATAGATTTACACAGTGTTATTTTCAAAAAAAAAAGTGTGAAACTCTTCTGTGCAATCGATTGCACAGTTACTGCAATCGATTGCACACTGTTACAGTAGCAAAAACAGCATTTTAAAAGGCCAATTTGTTGTTCAAACTTTCCATCAAACACCTTATGATCATGGATCCAATTGAGCACGAAAATTCCATCAAATTATGAGAAAATAACACCATTAGAATCACAAAATAATTCTCAAAGAATCGAACCCAAAGATCAACAAGAGATCACATTGTGAAAAATGAATTATCCAACTTACCAAAGGTAGATCTAGAGAATTATCAAAACAACTTCAAGAATTTGCTTCAATTCAACCACAAGAATCAATTGACCAAGCTTGGATGTAGAGAATTGATGGAGAAAAAGTGTTTGGATGAAGGTTTAGCTCAAAGATTAGTAAGCTTCAATGCAAAGCTTACTAACTTTTTGAAAATGGAGCTTTGAGTGAATTTGGTAGATAGAGAGAATTGAGAGATTTTTTAGCAAGGTGGATTTGGCTATCAAAAGCTTGAAATTTGAATGAAATGAGGGCTCTATTTATAGAGTTTAGGATTGGGATTAGTGGTAATTTGGTAATTGATTCTTGGAGCCAAAATTTGAATTAATGATAATTCTTTCAAATATTAGAGCCAAAATTTGAATTAATGGTAATTCTTTCAAATATTAGAGCCAAAATTTGAATTAATGATAACTCTTTCAAATATTAGAGCCAAAATTTGAATTAATGATAATTCTTCTTAAAAATGAAAGATTGGCACTAAAATTTGAATTAATGGTACATCTTTCAAAAATGAAGGAAAATTGGAGCCAAAATTTGACATGTTTAAAATTGCTGATTTTTTTCAAATTTTCACGTTGTGCAATCGATTGCACTACAGTGCAAATCGATTTGCACTGTGTATTTTTTCAAAAATGGCGCAAAATGCACTATGTGCAATCGATTGCACTCTAAGAGCAATCGATTGCATCAGTGAAAAAAATGAAAAATTTTAATTCTTTTTCTTTGCAAATAGAGATTTTAGGAAAATGATACCAGAAATCCTTATTTGTCAGATGCTTCGACTTGGTACCTACAAAACAAAAATATACAAAGACAAAGACAAATGTTTTTTTTGTATTTTGATTAGAAGTTAGTCAATAACACATATACAAAATACACAACCAAGGTGCTTGGAGATTCCTCAAGAGCAAACTTAAAGATAGGAGATAGAAAAAGAGGAAGAACCAACCCTAATGTGATCTTGTTATGATCGAGTTGATATGATATGATAGAGGAATCTTAGGGGCAAAAATTGGGGTACAACATCTACCTTTATTTAAGTGTCTTCTATCCGGAGATACGAAGGTTAAAAATCTTCGTGTCGACGTGATTGAAGATACTTAAATATAAAACAAGCCCTATTTTTGTCCCTAAGATGCCATGCAATGCTTATGATTATGAATGCAGATGGACAAAACAAAAGAGACGCAAAGTAACACCGGGGATGCCACAAAAATGAAGAAACAAAGGAGAAACCCCACAAGGAAAATAAATCACTGGTGGACCAAAAGAACTGAATCAGAGAGGAAGATAACAAGCATCGACGTTCACTGCCGATGTCTACCAACGTTCACTGAAGGTAGAAAGAAAATATCACACCACCGCCGTTCACTGACGATGGGCTATCAACATTCACTAATGATAGAAAAAAGATAAGAAACACCGACGTTCACTGCCGATGCACTACCAACGTTCACTGAAGGAAGATTTGAAAATATCACACCACCGCCGTTCACTGACGATGAACTATCAATGTTCACTGATGATAGCAAAAAGATAACAAACACCGACGTTCACTGCCGATGTACTACCAACATTCACTGAAGGTAGAGAGAAAATATCATACCATCGCCGTTCACTAACGATGAACTATCACCATTCACTGATGATAGCAAACAGATAAGAAACACCGACGTTCACTGTCGATGCACTACCAACGTTCACTGAAGGTAGAAAGAGAATATCATACCATCGCCGTTCACTGACGATGAACTATCACCGTTCACTGATGATAGCAAAAAGATAAGAAACACCGACGTTCACTACCGATGTACTACCAACGTTCACTGAAGGTAGAAAGAGAATATCATACCATCGCTGTTCACTGACGATGAACTATCACTGTTCACTGATGATAGCAAAAAGATAAGAAACACTGACGTTCACTACCGATGTACTACCAACGTTCACTGAAGGTAGAAAGAGAATATCACACCATCTCCGTTCACTGACGATGAACTATCAACGTTCACTGATGATAGCAAATAGATAAGAAACACCGACGTTCACTGCCGATACACTACCAACGTTTACTGAAGGTAGATTTGAAAATATCATACCACCACCATTCACTGACGATGAACTATCAACGTTCACTGATGATAGCAAAAAGATAAGAAACACCGACGTTCACTGCCGATGCACTACCAACATTCACTGAAGGTAGAGAGAAAATATCATACCATCACCGTTCACTGACGATGAACTATCACCGTTCACTGATGATAGCAAAAAGATAAGAAACACCGATGTTCATTGCCGATGTACTACCAACGTTCACTGAAGGTAGAAAGAGAATATCATAGTTTTCCCTAAAATTCTGGTGTTTTACCTAGAACGGGTCTTAACTTCTTCTTTAACCAAGGCACTCTGCCTGGAAAGGGTAATATGTAATCTGTCTTAAATAAAGAGACTTCCACTTATTATCAAGGGGAATTGCAAAGAGAAATGACTTTCTGGGGATAGAAATATGGTTTCCTGGGGAAAGAGATATGACTTTCTGGGGATAGAAATATGGTTTCCTGGGGAAAGAGATATGACTTACTGGGGATATAAATATGGTTTCCTGCTGAGGAGATATGACTTCCCGTGCAAAATAAATGCACAAAAAAAAACTCAAAGTTCTCAGAAATCCAAAGTAAATAATATCGTCATGCGACCACGAATCCAATTCAGAAATAAGCTGGAGCAGGACAGCCAACGAAGATACATCCTTTAAGAAATAAACTCAAGAGGGAAAACCAGATTCATCTAAGCAAGGAGCGCTGCAGGAAGGTTAGAACATAATGTCAATAAAAAATGATTTGTAGCAATGCATAATGCATGTATGAATGTATGAGTGATATTGTGCATATGCTGGTAAAAGGATACATAATCAGCACAAACATACAAAAACCGTCTCAGGTACCAACAACATTGGGCTAAACTTCAACCAGAAAGATTAAACCAAGAAAGGTAAAAGCAACTGCGGAAACCAAACCTATTGCCTGTCCTAACTTCACTGAGGAGAAATGTAATCTGGATGTAGCTAAATCAAACCAATAGTAACCTACTCTTAGCATCTTTTTAGCCATCGAATGTCCATTAGCATGAGTGCAAAATGAACCTTCATGAATCTCATGCATCAACATGTCTGCTTCGTGTCTATCCACGCATCTGAGCAGGACCATGTCATAATTTCTCTTGTATAACACATTTTCACTGAGGAAGAAACTGCCTGCCAATCTTCTCAGTGTCTTTCTATCTTTCCTCGACGCACCAATCGGGTATTCCTGAGTCTGAAGAAAATGTTTGATATCATAATACCAAGGTTTTTCATCTGTTACCGCTTCTGTTACAAACACATGAGCGGGCCTATCCAGCCGTCGAATTGTAATATGGGATATATCATTCCAAGTATTCACTTGGTACATGGAAGCCAGAGTTGCCAGAGCATCCGCCATTTAATTTTCATCTCTAGGGATGTGATGGAATTCAACTTTATTGAAGAAGGGTAATAATCTTCTAGCATAATCTTTGTAAGGGATCAAGCCGGGGTGACGGGTATCCCATTCTCCTTTAATCTGATTTATTACCAAAGCTGAATCACCATACACATCTAGAATTTTGATTCTGAGATCAACAGCTTCCTCAAGACCCATGATGCAGGCCACATATTCCGCCATATTATTAGTGCAATCAAATGTTAACCTTGCAGTAAAAGGAATGTGCGATCCATGAGGAGTGACGATCACAGCACCAATTCCTTTACCATAAGCATTCACCGCTCCATGAAATACCATACTCCAACGAGATTCAGGGTCAGTGCCTTCCTCAGGCAATGGTTCATCACAATCTTTCACTTTCAGGAACATCACATCCTCATCGGGGAATTCATATTCTGCAAACTGATGATCTTCCACCGGTTGGCGAGCAAGGTAATCTGCCAACACACTACTTTTAATAGCTTTTTGAGTGTGGTATTCGATATCATATTCAGATAACAACATCTGCCAGCGGTCAATTCTTCCAGTAAGAGCAGGCTTCTCAAAAATATACTTGATTGGATCCATTTTGGAGATCAACCAAGTGGTATGATTCAACATATACTACCGCAAACGCTTTGCCGCCCAGGCCAAAGCACAACACGTTTTTTCTAGCATGGAATACCGCGACTCACAATCAGTGAACTTTTTGCTGAGATAATAAATGGCGAACTCTTTCTTCCCTGTTTCATCCTGTTGTCCCAGAATACAACCCATGGATTTTTCTAACATTGTTAGATACATAATCAACGGTCTTCCTTCTACAGGAGGGAGCAAGATAGGAGGTTCAAGAAGATACTCTTTAATACTCTCAAATGCCCTTTGGAAGTCATCCGTCCACACACAACCTTGATCTTTCTTTAACAACTTAAAAATCGGTTCACACTTTGCAGTCATGTGGGAAATAAATCTGGAAATATAATTCAAACGCCTGAGGAAACCCCTGACTTGCTTTTCAGTTCTTGGTGCTGGCATTTCTTGAATTGCTTTGACTTTATCAGGGTCAACTTCAATTCCTTTCTGGCTAACAATAAAACCCAACAATTTCCCCGATCTAACTCCGAAGGTGCATTTATTTGGATTCAAGCGGAGATGATACTTCCTCAAACGCTGAAACAACTTTAACAAATCTTTCATATGCCCTTCTTCAGTTTGGGATTTGGCAATCATATCATCAACATATACTTCAATTTCCTTGTGCATCAGATCATGGAATAGGGTTGTCATAGCCCTCTGGTACGTTGCACCAGCGTTCTTCAACCCGAAGGGCATCACTCTGTAACAGAATGTTCCCCAGGGTATGATAAACGTTGTTTTTTCCATGTTCTCTGGAGCCATTCATATTTGATTATACCCGGAAAATCCGTCCATGAACGAGAATACCTTGAATTTTGTTGTGCTGTCCACTAACATGTCAATGTGAGGCAATGGAAAATCATCTTTTGGACTAGCTTTATTTAGATCTCTGTAATCTACGCACATGCGGACTTTTCCGTCTTTTTTCGGTACTGGGACAATATTGGCAATCCATTGAGGATACACTAACGTCACAAGAAAACCAGCATTGATCTGCTTTAGGACCTCATCTTTGATCTTTACTGCCATATCTGGGTGGGTTCTTCTCAACTTTTGTTTAACTGCCGGACACTCTGGCTTCAACGGCAAACGATCCTCGACAATGTCTGTATCTAGACCAGGCATATCTTGATAAGACCAAGCAAAAATATCCACATACTCTTTCAACAACTCAATCAACCCGCTCTTTACATCAGAATGCAACGATGCTCCAATCTTAACCTCCTTAGGATCTTCTTCTGAACCCAAATTAATCACTTCCAAAGGCTCCTTATATGGCTGAATGGTATTTTCCTCGTGCTCAAGCAACCGTGAGACCTCTTCTGGAATCTCATCATAATCTTCTTCTTCATCCCCAAACACAGGACAATCAAAGTTGGGACAGGGTCAGGGTCATTGTATTCAACAGGTTTTTTAATTAATCTGCACATGTGATTTATGATTGCTTTTAGAGACTGACACATATAACAAGTGATCATGCAGATTAATTTTCAGTTATTATTTATTTTGAAAAGGTTTTTTTTTTACCATTTCCCAAGAAAAAGCAGAAAATAAAGACATATTTTTGGAAGCAAAGACAACTTTTATTAATGATCTTAAAAGTCAAAGCAAACAGATAAGCCCATACAATACTTTCACCTTGGGCAGAGTGAAAGCTTTTCAAAAGAAAGAACAGATTAACAAAACAAATTACTTTGAAATATGTATGCAAGAAGGAACATCAATGGTGACCCAGTTCTGACCTCGGACTCCATGCGTCACATAATTTGGTACTTCCTGCTCTGCTTCATCCTCTTCAACAGCATTAATTCCAGAACCAATTGGATGGAGGTAGCCTCCGCTGCGGAAAACATCATGATAACTGTTCATGGAAGACTTTGACTTCAAACTTTCGCCTTTACCAATCTTCGGAGAGAAACCCAAACCATCTCTGTTTTTGTTCACGGGTGGATCCACAAGTTGTCCCCAAACTGCATTATGACCATTGCGTACAACCTGATGCGCGTCCTTCAGCGAAACCACAGAATTCTCATTCCTCCTTATGTTGTCAATGGATAGGGCTTGGAATTGGGTTCCAACAGCAGCCTCATCCGCTTCTACGATACTGAAAGAGGATAGATGGGATATCAACAACGCCTGCTCTCCGTTTATGATCACCGCCTTCCCTTCGCGCACAAACTTTAACTTCTGATGCAGAGTTGAAGTGATAGCCCCTGCTTCGTGTATCCATGGCCGTCCAAGGAAACAACTATATGCGGGAAAAATGTCCATTACCTGGAAGGTTATCAAGAACAAATGTGGTCCTATATGGATGGGCAAGTCCACTTCACCGATGACAGATTTCCTCGACCCATCGAAAGCCTTCACAATGATGCCACTCGGGCGCATAGATGCTCCTTGATACTTTAACTTCATGAGGGTACTCCTTGGTATAACATTCAGCGCGGATCCGTTATCAATTAGCACATAGGACAGCGAATCATTCTTGCAGTTCATAGATATGTGGAGGGCCAAGTTGTGATTCCTCCCTTCATCTGGTAACTCATCATCACAGAAACTCAAATTGTTACATGACGTAATGTTTCCAATTACGCTGCTGAATTAATCTAACGGCATGTCATTCTCCACGAAAGCTTGGTCTAGTACTCTCATCAATGATTCTCTATGAGCAGGGGAGTTCATTAATAAAGCTAGGATGGATATCTTTGAAGGAGTATGCAGTAGCTGATCTACAATTTTGTAGTCGCTCATCTTAATTATCTTCAAAATATCATCCACTTCTTTCTCTAATGTAACTCCACTAGTCTCTCCTGCAGCCTTCTTAGGCTCATCATTCTCAGCAATTTTCTTTCCAGCAACAACATCTCTTCGAATGACCGGCGCAAACACACGGCCACTACGGGTCACCCTGCTATTATCAGCTATATTTCCAATATAGGGCATTGGCTGGATGAGAACTTCCACCCCATCTTCTAAGATTGTAGCGTTGTATTTGTAAGGCACAACCTTATCTGATTTGTAGGGAATAGGACCTGGCAGACTAATTACCAGTGGGGTAACAACTAGTTTTCTATGGTACTCCACCTCAAGATGAGTGGGTGCACCAAAACAAGGTACAATGACGTTTACCCCTTCCTCAACACAATCAATCATCAAAAAGTCATTTCCGGCAAACAAATCTTCGTCTGAAGAGAAATACTCATCCGCGGAGGCATACTCTTCCTCTGATTCTTCTTCCACCAAACAAACTTCAACCATATCAATCTCATGATAATCATCTCTCTGACCTGTGATCTTGATAGTTCCATTGTCTAACAGCAATTGAACACCTTCACTCACAATAGAACATCCTCGTGGATTTCGACAACAAACTATGCAAGATCCATATTGGTGTTCCACCTGACCAGCAGTACGGCAGAAGGTAGCATGCAACTGCACGAGATCCTCATTCAAATGATCCACATCAAAAATTCTAAATTCACCCGGACATCCAGAAACCATATTCACTTCCTCTTCATATTCCGCCCTAGGTCTGATTATATGGATTAAACTTTCATCCATCATCTCCTGTAAATCAGCCTTTATCTTCTCGCAACCCTGTATGTCTGTACTGCAAATAGCACAACCGGAATGGTCATGCGTATAGTAACTGAATTCACAGAGATCTACGTGCATCTTCACCAAATCCCCTCTAACCAGATTAATGTCAAAAATCTGGAAGTCGCTTGGACAACCGGCCACCATATTTACAACATTCACTTCCTCGTGCTTGGGTAGAGGATTGTCTTTCACATTAGGTCCCACGTCTTTGCACTTCAGTCCTCAAAGGATAACAATTCTCAACACTATGCCCTGGTGCTCCCTGATGAAAGGCACACATCTGGTCTGCTTTGTAATACCAAGGCAATGGTGATGGTACGGCTGGAGGTGGTCGCGTCTGGACCAACTTCTTCTGAATCAATGCTGGTAGTAGCTCTGCATAGCTCATGGGAATAGGGTCATAGTTCTCCCTTCTCTGATTATACCCTTGATTCCCCTGCTGGGACGGTCTCTAATAAGCAATGGTAGTCGGAGCGGCATTTATAACAGGAGTAACTGAGGCGACTTGCTGATGACGCTGATAATTCTTTCTAGGGGCGCTTACCCTTCTCTCTTGCATAACAACATTTGTATCCCCCTCTTTCTTCTTTGTAAACCCATAAGCTGGCTTTTTCACACCTTCGGATCCTTCACCCTTTGTCAAACAACCTTCTTTTACTGCCTCTTCTAGGCGGACACCCATTCCTACCATCTCTGTCAAATCACTTGGGGCACTTACTACCATTCATTAGTAGTAGAAAGCGCCTAGCGTTTTCAGAAAAATCTTAGTCATTTCTTTCTCTTCCATGGGAGGAATCACTTGTGCAGCCACTTCGCGCCATCTCTATGCATACTCTTTGAACGATTTTCTGTCTTTCTGAACCATGGCCCTAAGCTGGTCACGGTTAGGTGCCATATCCACATTGTACTTGTATTGTTTAATTAATGCTTCTCCCAAATCATTAAAAGTATGGATGTTGGCGCTGTCTAAACTCATGTACCATTTCAATGCTGCGCCGGTCAGACTATCCTGGAAAAAGTGAATCAGCAGACGCTGATCATCGGTGTGGGTAGACATTCTTCTTACATACATCACCAAATGAGCACGAGGGCAAGTGTTGCCCTTGTACTTCTCAAATTCCGGGACCTTGAACTTAGCAGGAACTTTAACATTCGGGACCAAACACAGCTCATTCACATTCTTCCCAAATAGCTCTTTTCCCCTAAGAGCTTTCATCTCTCTTTGCATTCTATCAAACTGCTCTTGGAAATCATCCATTCTGTCATAAAGACCCAAGTCTTCACTCAGCAGAGGGAAAGGACGACACATATCTTCATTAACAAATGGAACCAGATTCACTAAAGGAGGTGCAGCAGGAACAGTATGCACCACAGGAGGTGCAGGAGTGACAACAGTCTGAACCACTGGAGCATCTTGAGGGCCAAGATTGAAACCTTCAGGTGCAAAATTCTCTGGTATACCCCACGGATAACCTTGAGGCATACGGTTTTGAACAACAATCGGAGTAGCGGATACAGGAACAGTAGGAACTTCGGCATTTGCCCTTGTTGGTTGAGGTTGAACACTCGGTGGCTGATTCTGAGCAACCACCAGAGCTTCCATCAGAGCATTCAAGTTGGCCAAGCCAGCCTTCAAAGCAGAAACTTCTTTGCGCAGCTCACGATTCTCCTATTCTAAGTTGTCCATCTTCTTTTTGAAATTAGCCTGAGTGTTGTAGTGATGAGTCAGCTTGCTGAGTGAAGTAAAGAAGTTGGGTAAGACACCTGGATATGCATAACAAATGCAAGAAATATGTGCAATATGATGCATGATATGCATATGATTACTTTTACTTTATCATTTAATATTTCAAGGGATTTATGGTTTATAGACATATTGCAAACATCAAAATAATAGCGCGTTTGAAATACTGAAAATTTTCATTATAATAACTTCAAAATGGATTACAAGTTTCAATGATCCCAAGTACAAGATGAAAAATACAATCTAAAATCCTGAGAAGAGGAACTAATGGAGACCAATCTGTACGCTGGTGCTTTCCTGTGAGCCTGGCAATCTGAGCCCTCAACCTCTGGTTTTCTTCCACATGTCTAATGGCAATCTCCTTCCAATCATCTGAAGTAGGAAGTGAGTAATCAACACCTATTTCAGGCTTAGGAGAAAATAAATCCCCTTGCCTCTCCATAGACTCCACCGCTCGACTTTCAAGGATCTCGATCAAATCATCTTTCTCCTTCAGGTCTACTCTGTAGGAACTCTCTAAAGTCTGGAACTTGTT
Organism: Vicia faba; assembly: GCA_948472305.1. Lineage (NCBI taxonomy): Eukaryota > Viridiplantae > Streptophyta > Magnoliopsida > Fabales > Fabaceae > Vicia > Vicia faba. Next base: position 63,122,791 of record OX451739.1, on the reverse strand, counting down.
CTTCCAAGCATCCCTCTCTTGTTGCATCCTAACCAAAGCAAGATGCGGCTCTTCTAGATCATCTAACAAAGAAGGAGTGGTCTTCACAAACAAATCAGGCATGGGTGTCTCCCGAGTATACGGCATCTTCAACTGAATGGCTCTCGATCGGACCCACTGAAGATATGGCTCCAAAGAAACAACACCTCTAGGTCCCAAATCCTTCCTACTCTTCTTATGAATGTGACGCCAGGCCTTCACAATCTGCTCCCTAGCTTCCCTGTGGTCTTCTCCTTCCTTCAGAAATAAACTGCTCAAATGAATACTATTTGGTTTATCCCTCATCGGGTAACCAAGTTGTCGTCGTGTAAGAACAGGGTTATAGTTAATTCCTCCCTTTGTGCCAAGAAGAGGCACATTGGGGAAACTACCACAACTGTCAATAATATCCACATTCTGGTAAGCTCGATGATACCAATCAATATCCGAGTGAGTAAGTACCATGATCTTAGGAGCCCAACGGGGTTCCTTCTTGACATCCCAAAAAGCATCAGACTGAGGCATATGAGAGATAAACCACCGGTATAACAAAGGCGTGCAATAGATAATCATCCCCCCATGATAGGAATTCCGAAGATGAATAGAGTAATAAGCATCACCCAACAGTGTAGGAACCGGGTTTCCAATCATGAAAATCCTGATAGCGTTAATGTCGACAAACTTGTTCACATTAGGAAATTAGAATAATCCATAGGCGAGTAAAGCAAAGATGGCCTCAAAAGCAACCGTACTCTTCATCCTGGAAAAGTGACGAGCTTTCTCCAATAAGAACTGAGTTGGTAATCATCTAATCCCTCCTTTGGTAGTCATATGGGCTTCCACCTCAGACTTCCCCAGATGAATCAAAGCAGCAATCTCATGTGGTTTTGGCTCACCCTCCAAACCAGTAAAAGGAACACGATCGGTAACAGGTAAATCTAATAAATAGGAATACTTTTCTAGTGTTGGCATCAACTGATAATCGGGAAAAGTAAAGCAGTGATACACCGGATCATAGAACTGGACCAAAGTTGAGAGAATACCCTCCTTCATCTTCAGCTTCATGAGAGGAATAATGGATCCATACTTCTTCCGAAAGTCTACAGAACACTCGATCTCGGGAATTAGACTGATCAACTCATCTATCTTAGGATCCTTGAAACTGTATTTCCCGGTCTTTCTCTTTCCAGAATCCATGGTTTAAAAGTACCTAAGATATTCACAAATAGTCAACCTTTAAATCCCTTGAAATATTGTTTTCTTCAAAAGATTCTTATGAGTGCATGGATGCATGATGCAACAATCACACACAAGATCACACATATAGGGTTCATAGGTTCAACGTCACGAGCATAAGGTCGAAGGTACTACCCATAAGGTATTGGTCTAGAAAGTTATCACCTGCCGAACAAGGTTCTAAGAGGTTCCCAGAGTCTACGTCCTTCCTTTGGATATTACTAACTTCCCGATTAACTCGGTAATTAGTAATATTCTCAAGAAAGACTCGTCTGAGCGTAGTATCGCGTGACAACTATTTCCGGATTACTCCGTCATAGCTTCCGCACTACACCTAAAAGGCCAAGATGGGTTAGGTAATCTACGGTCCTCAGTTTCAACAGGCTCCCAGGTCGAAAGCAGTACGTCTTCCTGATTACTCGGTAAACGAAACTACAGTAAAAGGGGCCTCCACTGAGTGGGGGATCTCATGCCTCCTTTTTTGGGATTACTCCCTCAAAGTTAACATAACTATACCGCCCGTCCTATCTTAAAGTTTTACCAAGTCCGGATATAGGACTTATGAGTAATCACCAAGCACCCTGTAAACCATGAAAATCCAGACAAACATATATACAAAATATAACACATAAACACAATAACACATATACAAATATAAACAAAGATAGGCTCAACCCACTTAGGGATGGAACAACAAGAGGTCAATCTTTCCCCAGTGAAGTCGCCATTTTTTTGTAGGGGTAGAAATGTTCAAGACTAAGCCATTGGATTGACTAGACATTATACAAATCAGAATAAAAATCGCCACCGTGCTTTATTGTTTCCAAAGGAATGGGAAAAGAGCGAATAACCCAAAAAAGGGGGAAAGATTCAAGGTAAGGGGGTTGTTTATGCAAAGGGAAGGTATTAGCACCCTAAACATCTATGGTACTCCGCAGGAACCTCTTTGAAAAATCTGTATATTTTGGCTATAAAAATGTGTTATATAAAAAATGGATGGTGGAGGTGAGAAAATAAATATTTTTTAATGATTTTTGCACCCGCCGCGGTTGCGAACCTTTAGTGCCTACGTACCACCTTTCGTGCAATAGGGGATCAGGGTACACGTAGTTCCTCTTTTTTAAAAAAAAAATATTGAAACACAAGTGTGTTGGTTAATTTTATGAGATAAGATATCATCGTCATTGTTCGTGTGGAAAACATACTTACTACCCACAATCATGAGAAAGGAGAATTTGCATCATCTCAAAGTGGAGGATATGGCTTGGATTTTAAAATCAACAATGCCTCACTCAACACCCAAGTGGAAAATATCTCTCTTCACTACATATTGTAGATGTATAGTTGTTTGCATCACTACAAGGATTGACAAGAGTCTAACCTTTTGAGAAAAGTTTTAAAGATAAAAGCCAAGGTGGCAAAGATGGTTTAAAATGAGATTGATTTACTTTTAGTCTTCTCACAAAAAATGTCAAGGTATTAATAAATTGATTGAAATTTATTTATGAAAATGTTTTGAAAATGCATGGACCTAAGTCCAAGTTTATTATGAAAGTATTTCAAGTTTAGGAATAAGAAGAGTTTTTTTTTTAAAAAAAAGAGGGAGAATATATTTTTTTGAAATTAAAGAAGATGGGAGGAGAAGAAGAGGCTATCCTAAAGCATAAGGTAAAAGTTAGGGATAAGAACCATCTAACCAACAAGAAGCCAATACTTGACATTGTGAGTCAATATAGAATTCTCATTCTGTGGATTGAAACCAAGCAAGCAAAGATACTAGACCTCTTGAGAGAACCAAACTTTAGGTGTATTAAATCTTCTTCAAAAGTTGGGCAGAGTAACGGTTGTATACGGGTGAATTCCAAATTACAAACAAAGTATGTAATCACAATAACCTGCACACAAAACAAACAAACAACCCAATGTCTTGAGGTAAACCTCAAGAACTCCAGACAAAATATCAAATAAAATCACAAGGTCTCCAAGATAGGTTGTCGTACCCCAAAATTTGCCCTCGCGCTTTTCCACAAGAAATCTCAGCTTCAAACATTTCCTGACTTCTCAAACTGGCTCAAGAATCGGACAAACGGACTTTTCTTGACAGTCAAGCAAAACTATGGTTTTTACTGATTTTCAGAGCTCTGAATTGTTTCATACAGTGGGCTTAGGGTTTGGTTGATTTTTGGTTCATTTTTGATCAAGCGAGCGTGATTTGGCATTTAATTGGGAATTAGGGTTTTATGGGCATATTCTCAGAAGAATTTAAATTCCACAGCACTTTGCGGTTTATTTCAAGATTCGGAGTAAAACTCGCGTTATCTTGGTTTAATCAGCAAAAGAGACAGTGGTTTTGAATTCAGTACGTTTTGATTGGGCCAGTCGTATACAGGATGCAGTGTTGGATTCACAGTGTTTATGCGTTTGATCAGTCTATTTGGTTTAAATGCTGCTTTGCTTTGGATGTTGGATAAGACAGGATTAATTGATCAATGTTGTTTTAGTTATTTATTATTCTGAAATTGAATGATTGAATTTATTTTTCAATTGTTTTAATTCTAAGAATTTTAAATAAATAAATAAACAATAAAGAAATTGGAATTAATTGGATAATTTAGATTTTATTGAATAATTGAATTATTTGTACAAATTGTTGTTTATAATTTAAATTATAAACAATGATATACATTAATTTAAATATTACATAAAATTAAAACTATCCTATTTTCTAATATTCTTCATTCTTCACTCCGCTCCGGTATTCCATTTTTCATCTGCAAAAAGAACAAGAAAAGTCAGAAAGCATTAAAATTAGCAAAGACAGTTAAAATTGCTCATCATTAGGGGCCACTGACTGGGATCAGTTGACCCTCTCTGCAAATCACGGAATTTCTCCCGGTTCACAGAGAGGGAAGATTATTTTATTTCATGAATGCAAATGTCAAAAATGCATAAGTTACAAATTTCAAGCTGCATAGAAATTCAAGATCCAAAATCCAAACTAAACTGAAAAGTTCAATCTTAACTTTCTATCCAAGGAAAAGGCACTACTGTCAGTTTATTCAAAGAAAGAAATCAAAATAGTACAAGTTACTATCAAAGCTCAAAAGCTGTCATGAAAAGATTTTTGCCAAGATATCAAAATGCAAAGTCAGAGCAAAGCACAAAAACTGGATAAAGAGGATGCAGTCAAGAAGTGTAGGATGCAAGCAACCAAGATCTTTTCATCATTTCCCATAGGCCCCTTCAGAAAAGTACAAATAATAATCATATAAAATTCAAAAAAATGTACTTTAGGAGAGAAGAAAAAGAGATAAAGCATAGGCAGGTTTTCAGGCAGACAATAGAAAAGCAAGACAGAAAAGATATACAAATCCACAAGACAGTTCAGCAGCAGGCAGAAGAGAGTAAAAAGACTGAAATACCAACATCCTGTCATATCCAGACCAACCTCTACAAGCCTGTCAAGCAAAAGATAACCAAAAATCTATCAAACCTGAACCTGTCCAAAAACTTCACAACTCTGCATAATACAAAGGGACAAAAGCCAATACCAAGACGGTTCAGAATAAAAAAGGGAGAATAGAAGAGAAATATAAAAAAACTGAACAAGTCAAGAGGCCTCATTTACTGTCAAAGCAAGAAAACTGCATCAAGCACTCAACTCTGCCTCAATACAAACAGAAGCCAATACAAACTCAGTTCAGAAGAAGGTGAGAATAGAGAAAAAAGATACAAAAACTCAAAACTCTGCCTCAACCTAAAAACTCCCTATCAAAAAACCTGATAAGCAATATACCAGCATAACCTACTGCAAAACCTCTTGCCTGTCAAAATGCTTCCAAACACATAACCATACAAAAAAACAGCATTAGCCTCAACTCAAAAACTACTGAACCTGTCAAAGTTTAAACCTCAAACAACAATAATCTTCAAAGTCCAAACTTGCTGTCAAAACTTCACCATAACTGCCAAAGCCATTGCAAACACATAAACTGAAACCTAAGGTATCAAAACCATTCAAGGCCTCATCCTGCAGTAAGCCTATCTCACCAAAAGCAGATCAAAGCATACAAAAGTTCCAGGCCCTCAGTATAACATCATTGGGCAAAAGCTTTAAGCATCTCAGAAGGCCATTCAAGGCAACACCAAGGCAGCCAATGTTCTAAAGTGTACAAGCATTCAAAAATCATTCAGAAGCAAATACTCAGGCAACAATAAGCATCAGTGATATAGAAGAAGAGGTAAAGAAGTGAACATTAGGGTTTTTCAGTGTACATCATCATCAAAGCCCTAAACATAGCAAAGGAACGAAAGTACCAGGGAAGCTCAAAGGTTCATCCAAGCAAGCTCCATCACCGAATCTCCGGCCTCCTGAGCGCTACTTCTCCACCTCTCCTCCACCTCCCAAAATCAGGTAGCAATCTTCTCCCCCTTTCCTCTTCACCACATCATAATGGTACAGATTCGGAAATCAGAACCCAAATTGAAACACACATTCGTAAAAAAGGAGATAAAAATATAAAGCGTTGTAGTCAAACCTTAAGTCAAGGATGCTAGGATCATGTCAATGGAGGGAAGAAAGGCTTCTGGAGGTAGCGCTGGTGGCCGGAGTGGGTTGCTCAGGAAGATGATCGGAGAAGACGAACGCACGGCGCCGCTGTTAACCCTAGCCATCGTTCTGATTGCCAAATGCCTAAACCCTAATTTCGTTTCAAGCTTGATAAGGGCCTGACCCGTTTTCTGCTTACCCCAGAGCCCATTAACACACTAACCATTCTTTCTTTTTATTTCCTAACAACACTTACTTCTTTCTTTTATAAAACACTAACCCCTTTTATTTTACAAACAATGTTTACTCTCAATTTATTTCTTAATTTAATTAAACATACTAACCTAATTAAAATACACCTTTTTATAAAAAGCTTTCTTTTTAGATATATTTTGTACATACATATTATACTAAAAATTAGTTTTATACATATCATATAAATTAATTTTTAAAAAAAAACATTTTCTTTAAATTAATACATATTTGTATATAAAATAACCAAATACTCTTTTTATATATAATTAAATTGAAACTTTTTTATTAACATACACATTTGTACATGCCAATTCAAATACATTTATTTTCTAAATATCGAAATTCACAAACATTTGACTAAAATACTTTTCAATTAAAACTTAACATTTTAATGAAAACACTTCATTTTTTCTTTTGTACATAATTAACATGTAAATCAAAAATACAAGATTAAAACATATATCTAGGTCGAAACCCTAATACGCTTCAATTCCATTTCGCACTTGTACATAATTACACAATTCATATACATGTACATCTCACATTTACACTTACACAATATATTGCCCTATACACATTGTATCTTATATTTGTACATTCGATATTTACATTTTGATTGTGACATTCGATTTGGTTGTAAATACTATAAGTCTCATCCCCTTGTACATTCATACCCCCATTCCCTGATACTATTTTGTAATAGCGTAGATTTACATTCCGCAATTTACAGTTTTCCAATTATACCATGTTTAGACCTAGGGTTTGTATGTACATAAAATCAAACGCTAGATAACCTAATACAAGACAAATACATGTAATCAATACACAATCACACTTGCACCCTCTAGGGTAATCCCACATGTTGCCTTCCAAAATGGGCCATGCTTGCACGTCGAGTATCTTTGGCAAAATAAAAGCAAATGATCATAAAGTCCCTCAAAGTGTTGCCTAAATGGAATGATCATAGTCCCTTCGAAGTAATTGCCAATGACACTTGGCACCATTGCATTCATGGTCCATACGATGACCCACGCCCGTCCCGAATAAACTTCCTAAATACAAGATTGCCTACCAATTTCAATGGTAGAACAAAATTGTCAAAGGGGTTAAAACACGACGAAAATCTTTGAGAAAGCTTTAGGGTAGATAAACTCTTAAGTACTTGTCAATTTGCAAAGAAAATACTTGCCTAATTTCAAAACCCACTTCACAAACACTTTCCAAAATCAAACTTTTCAAACCCTTGAAACATCTTTTTAAAAGATAAAACACCTTTTTGTAAAACATTCGAGTAAAGAATTGTTACGAGGTTAGCCTAACACAAGGCATCTTTTCAAAGCATTTTCAAAACAACACACAAAGCACCATTTCATACAATTGAAAACCAAGGCAAGATTGATCTAAGCAAGTACCTAAGAGCCCATGGATAACCATGGATGAAAAGGGTGCTAATACCTTCCCTTTTCATAATCTACCCCCCGAACCCACGAAATATCTCAAAAGGTTTTTGCTGTGCTTTTTTTAACCTTTCCTTTAGGATAAAATAAAAAGTCGGTGGCAACTCTTGCTCAACCGCACAAGTGCGAACGTGAACGCAAAACACTAGTCAGTTCTCCCACCGTATCACAGAACTGGCGACTCTGCTGGGGAGCAACTTTTAAGTGGGGTTACCTTAGGGTTTAGATCACCTTTACTTTCAATTGATTGCTTTGTTTACATTTATGGGCTTTGTATCGGAGTTTTATAGATCCTAACCCGGATCTGGGGAAACCCTTTTAGGTAGCAACAAGGCTGTGAGGGAACTGTGTGGGGTATACCGACATGGTTGAAGCAGTCTGCTACGTTGATGTGGCACTTTGGTGTGTACCGGTAACCCTTGAGTTCAGTCAAGGAGAGTACGGGGCCGCCGCGTGGTGTCGTGAAACATCAACTGACCATAGAACCTTAATTGACCATCTTAGCCTTTTAGGGTAGTGAGATAACTGACTTTGGTGCAGTCCGAGGTTGGTTGATACTCGATACTACACTCAATTGAGGGTTGCTTTCCTGGAATATTTCGGTCGCCAGTTCAGTGGCTAAATCGAAACGATGAACAATGAAAGCAATCCAGTGATATTGGGACCTTTAGAACCCGGTTACTTTTGATAGGACAGGTTTTAACCAACAAACTGAAAGAGGGTAGTACCTGAACCTCATGCAAGCCTAAACCTAAGGCCTTGTGTGCTTTGTGTGAATATTGTTTGCCTGTATATACACTTACTTGCTTGTGCATACATGCACATAACATCATAACATCATACCATAGCATTTTAGCATTTTCAATAACCATTTCAAGGATCTCGAGGGTTCTTTTGATGCAGGGTTACGTTGAACCAGACATCTATCAAGGGGCAAGAGGTTTCTCCTCTAGCCAATCCAGTCAATGATCAAGTACAACAACTTGAATCAGTGGCCATGACCCACTTGACATGGTGAGCTTGATTCTCGTGGAAAGACATCCACCAACATAAAGCTCTCCAATCAAGGTTCAAAAACAACAACTTGAATCAGTGGCTATGACCCACTCGACATGGTGAGCTTGATTCTAGTGGAAGGACGTCCACTGGTGCAGAGATCTCCAATCCACGAGCAGAGTTCAACCTCTAACATTTTCTTGTGTTTACCCCAAGAGATCCTTGAAAGCATGCATCTACATATCATGCATTTCATTTTGACAATCTTTCCTTTTTCAGGTTTCCTTACTCTCCTGCTGTTTATTTCAGCAAGAGATGGCTCTAGAAAGGTCTGTCAAAGACATCCAAGACCAGACTGCTCAGCTGCAGGAGATGTTCCTGAACTTGTCTCTGGGGCAAGAAGAGATGAAAGCTCTCCTCACCAAAGGCCTGGGGAATTCCAACAAAGCCAGGAATGATCAGATTGCGGAGCTGCAGTTCGATCTGACAACACTGAGGACTCAAATGATGGGATATTTGGTGGGCCAGATGGCTCTCATCCAAGACTTATCTCAAAGACAAGAGGAACTCAGAGTTCTGGTCCGCCAACTGCTTCCAAACAACCAACTGGGGCAAACATCTGAGGTCGAAGAGCAAGTCACCGCTCAACCTCCATCAACTCAAGAAGACAAGGGGAAAGCTCCTTTGCTGGCCTCAGGGTCACAAACCCATCAACAACCTCGCCAGCGTCAACGGGGCAATCGGCGTAAACAAGAGAAGTCGGGAAGACAGTTTACGGAGACTGAAATACCATCATTCTTCATACTGAAGCGCCTGTTGGAGGTCAATTTGCTCACCATAAAGGATCCTCCTCAGAAGCCCAATATCTCCTCTCCCCACTTTAATCCCGACGCATTCTGTGTTTACCACTCCTGCAGCCCGGGGCACAGCACCAACGACTGTTGGGCCTTGAAGAACAAGATTCAAGATCTGATCGACATTGGGGTGCTGGAATTCATGCCAGACGGCGAGATGAAAATCTTCCGTTAAAGGGTTCTCCGCTTGAAGTGACGAAGCTCAAACTGAAAGACTTTTGCTTCTTTTTTTGAATTTTTCAAAGTTGTAATTTCTTTTTGCTGTCAAACAATTATCTGTTAATGTTAAACTCTGTTTTCATTAATGCATTGCATATGATTGTCTTGAATTCATCCATTCGTTTCACTACTCTTATGCTTTTCTTTATGATATTTAAACTCTTGATAAAAAGCTGCAAGCCTTTAGAGGGAGGATGACGAAACAATACCATGATCTTATACAGTATGCTTTTGAACAGACCTTACTGATGATGTACAGGCATTTCTTTCAATTCCCAAACACTGGAGTTATAAGGAAGTTAATCCCTAGTCAACCCCTTCGAACCAAAGAAGTAGGAGTTTCCTGTTCTAAACAATCAAAACCTTTGATATAAACCCGGGGCAGGGTAGTATCTCAGTTAATGCAAAAGAAAATGCGCATTGAAGTCGCAAACTCTCAGTTCGTAACACAACGAACGACGTCAAAAAAAAGAAAGCATTCCTTTGGAATCAAAAGACAAGGGTGGTTCCCTATCACATAGACAGTCAATCTCTCAAAAGAGAAAAGCCCACCAAGCCAAAGACCTATAAAGGAGGCTTAAGAAAGCTGGGGCATCCCGCTGACAGTAACCCCGAAAACGGTAACAGTCAGGCAAAAGTTAGCGATAACAAATCAAAATCAGAATAGTGGGGTCATTACAAAACCATCAACAACATGAAAAGTGTTGGAAAATAAAAAGGAGATGATGATTGTCTCCCAAATTCAAACCGGTGAACCATCGCCCAAAAGTCATTCCAAACTCAAAATAGAGTGCGACGCACAATTAACTGAGCTTAGGTTGGAGAACATCACGAAGAGCGGGTGGGTACAAAAATATTTTGAGCCTTTATCCTTTGTTTCTTAAACCGTGAACCAGACCACGTTACAACCCTCCAAAAGTCCTAATTGAAGCATGGGTTAGTTCGAAAGCATACTGTTACAAAAGGTATCCTGACTCCTGTAGGGTTTTGCTCTAAATCTTGTGTTGACTTGTCTTATAAAAAGTTTTCTGCTAAAAAATGCATTTTTTTTAAAACTTCGAGACAAACATAAACTTTGCATTATTCGAATATCACTGTCTGCATTTGATCCTTTTTGTTTGACAGCGAAGAAATTCATGCAGCGATTGTTCGGAGGAACGAAAGCTCTCTCAGTAAGTCAAAATCACTTCAAGAGGATAACACTTCCATTACAAATCTCTTATCAACAAGGGGGCATGACATGTCAAAATTCAATTAACCTGGGGCAGTCCAGTCAGGATTTCAAGAAATCTCCCAATATGCAGAGTAATCTGATTCAAGACTCCTGCTTCACCACTTGGGGCATTTGAATGTCAAAGGTGTCCAACAAATCAACTATCGCATTTCCAGAACTCGATTCCGGTATCCAGCCAGGGCATGTCTGAAGAATTCCAGATCAACACCTACAACAACCCAGGAAACATCTGTGAACGACCGATTGTAGACCAACACCTGTAATAAGGCAGGAACTTATCTACATCACCACTTGGGGCATTCGAATGTCAAAAGCGTTCAAAACCCGATGCAGTTTTACACAAGCTCATTCTCAGGAAGCCCTACACCGGTTCCTCTTCAAGATTTCTGAAAATAGTTCACGGGTTCTCCAAGTAAACGGACGTTAACCTATCACTTGTTCAGATTCTTCTCAAGACTTCTGAAAACAGTTCATAGATTCTTCCCAAGTAACGGATGTTAATCTATCAGCTTGTTCAGATGCAACCTTTGAATTAGTTTACGGACGCTTCCCAACAACGGATGCGGCTCCATTGCTGATTCAACTTCAAGATTTCTGAAAATAGTTCACGGGTTCTCCAAGTAAACGGATGTTAACCTATCACTTGTTCAGATTCTTCTCAAGACTTCTGAAAACAGTTCATAGATTCTTCCCAAGTAACGGACGTTAATCTATCAGCTTGTTCAGATGCAACCTTTGAATTTAGTTTACGAACGCTTCCCAACAACGGATGCGGCTCCATTGCTGATTCAACTTCAAGATTTCTGAAAATAGTTCACGGGTTCTCCAAGTAAACGGATGTTAACCTATCACTTGTTCAGATTCTTCTCAAGACTTCTGAAAACAGTTCATAGATTCTTCCCAAGTAACGGATGTTAATCTATCAGCTTGTTCAGATGCAACCTTTGAATTAGTTTACGGACGCTTCCCAACAACGGATGCGGCTCCATTGCTGATTCAACTTCAAGATTTCTGAAAATAGTTCACGGGTTCTCCAAGTAAACGGATGTTAACCTATCACTTGTTCAGATTCTTCTCAAGACTTCTGAAAACAGTTCATAGATTCTTCCCAAGTAACGGATGTTAATCTATCAGCTTGTTCAGATGCAACCTTTGAATTAGTTTACGGACGCTTCCCAACAACGGATGCGGCTCCATTGCTGATTCAACTTCAAGATTTCTGAAAATAGTTCACGGGTTCTCCAAGTAAACGGATGTTAACCTATCACTTGTTCAGATTCTTCTCAAGACTTCTGAAAACAGTTCATAGATTCTTCCCAAGTAACGGATGTTAATCTATCAGCTTGTTCAGATGCAACCTTTGAATTAGTTTACGGACGCTTCCCAACAACGGATGCGGCTCCATTGCTGATTCAACTTCAAGATTTCTGAAAATAGTTCACGGGTTCTCCAAGTAAACGGATGTTAACCTATCACTTGTTCAGATTCTTCTCAAGACTTCTGAAAACAGTTCATAGATTCTTCCCAAGTAACGGACGTTAATCTATCAGCTTGTTCAGATGCAACCTTTGAATTTAGTTTACGAACGCTTCCCAACAACAGATGCGGCTCTATTGCTGATTCAACTTCAAGATTTCTGAAAACAGTTCCCGGGTCCTCCAAGTAAACGGAGGTTAACCTATCGCTTGTTCAGATTCTTCTCAAGCTAACCACCACGGAAGATCGCGCTCGCCAAGATTCTTCCTATCCCCAGCCAGGGAATCCCCCGGAATTCAATTCCCCTCAGAATTTAAGCTTCCTTCAATCCCCAGCAGAGTCAGACTTTCAAACCTTCTCCCCACAGAGTTTTAAGGAAGCAATTTTTGAATTCCCCAGTAGAGGTCATCAGGAATTCTCTTCCCCAGCGACAGCCAAGGATTTATTTTCCCCGGCAGCAGTCAAGATGCTTTTATCTTCAGCCATCTCGGATTCATGTATCCTCGGCAGGATTAGCTCATCAGCTTACATGTGCATTCATTACATTCATGTCATAAACATCAATGTCACGTATATTGTATCATGCATCATAACCTTGCATACAACTAACCCTTTGCCTTTTCAGGTAAGATCAGTCGACAGACACAGATCATCTCCTGAGATTCATCCAAAAATAGTTCAGATGTGACCCGGACACGGCAACTTTCTGATACTTATTCCAGATTCATTCAGACGCATCAGCAGAAACCTTACACCGGTTCCTCTTCAACTTCTCAACTTCTGAAACAAGTTTACGGATTCTTCCCTACAACGGATGTCAATCTACCGATTTGTTCAGACTTTTCTCAACTTCTGAAACAAGTTTACGGATTCTTCCCTACAACGGATGTCAATCTACCGATTTGTTCAGACTCTTCTCAAACTTTTGAAGACAGTTTACGGATTCTTCTCTACAACGGATGTCAATCTACCAACTGATTCAGACTCTTCTCAATTTTTGAAAATAGGTTACGGACGCTTCCCAACAACGGATGCCGCTCTATTGCTTATTCAATCTCAGACGGTTTACAGATTCTCCAGACATGGACGTCAATCTGTCGCTTGTTCAGACCCCAATTCAGAGATGTTCCAGAACATGGTTGCCTTTCTGATACTTGTCCACTCACCATTGACCTACAATTCTCTCGCACCAGATGGCATCTCTAAGCCCATCACCAAATGGCATCTTTAAGCCCATTCACCTCCACCGTCACATCGACGAGCGCAAATTTTCTGGGCACACTAGTGTCCAATCTCTTTTTACCTTCAAGTCGCGAAAGGCAAACTTGCCAATCTAACTCTTCAGGTCAAAGAAGATTGGACAGGGGCAACTGTTGTACCCCAAAATTTGCCCTCGCGCTTTTCCACAAGAAATCTCAGCTTCAAACATTTCCTGACTTCTCAAACTGGCTCAAGAATCGGACAAACGGACTTTTCTTGACAGTCAAGCAAAACTATGGTTTTTACTGATTTTCAGAGCTCTGAATTGTTTCATACAGTGGGCTTAGGGTTTGGTTGATTTTTGGTTCATTTTTGATCAAGCGAGCGTGATTTGGCATTTAATCGGGAATTAGGGTTTTATGGGCATATTCTCAGAAGAATTTAAATTCCACAGCACTTTGCGGTTTATTTCAAGATTCGGAGTAAAACTCGCGTTATCTTGGTTTAATCAGCAAAAGAGACAGTGGTTTTGAATTCAGTACGTTTTGATTGGGCCAGTCGTATACAGGATGCAGTGTTGGATTCACAGTGTTTATGCGTTTGATCAGTCTATTTGGTTTAAATGCTGCTTTGCTTTGGATGTTGGATAAGACAGGATTAATTGATCAATGTTGTTTTAGTTATTTATTATTCTGAAATTGAATGATTGAATTTATTTTTCAATTGTTTTAATTCTAAGAATTTTAAATAAATAAATAAACAATAAAGAAATTGGAATTAATTGGATAATTTAGATTTTATTGAATAATTGAATTATTTGTACAAATTGTTGTTTATAATTTAAATTATAAACAATGATATACATTAATTTAAATATTACATAAAATTAAAACTATCCTATTTTCTAATATTCTTCATTCTTCACTCCGCTCCGGTATTCCATTTTTCATCTGCAAAAAGAACAAGAAAAGTCAGAAAGCATTAAAATTAGCAAAGACAGTTAAAATTGCTCATCATTAGGGGCCACTGACTGGGATCAGTTGACCCTCTCTGCAAATCACGGAATTTCTCCCGGTTCACAGAGAGGGAAGATTATTTTATTTCATGAATGCAAATGTCAAAAATGCATAAGTTACAAATTTCAAGCTGCATAGAAATTCAAGATCCAAAATCCAAACTAAACTGAAAAGTTCAATCTTAACTTTCTATCCAAGGCAAAGGCACTACTGTCAGTTTATTCAAAGAAAGAAATCAAAATAGTACAAGTTACTATCAAAGCTCAAAAGCTGTCATGAAAAGATTTTTGCCAAGATATCAAAATGCAAAGTCAGAGCAAAGCACAAAAACTGGATAAAGAGGATGCAGTCAAGAAGTGTAGGATGCAAGCAACCAAGATCTTTTCATCATTTCCCATAGGCCCCTTCAGAAAAGTACAAATAATAATCATATAAAATTCAAAAAAATGTACTTTAGGAGAGAAGAAAAAGAGATAAAGCATAGGCAGGTTTTCAGGCAGACAATAGAAAAGCAAGACAGAAAAGATATACAAATCCACAAGACAGTTCAGCAGCAGGCAGAAGAGAGTAAAAAGACTGAAATACCAACATCCTGTCATATCCAGACCAACCTCTACAAGCCTGTCAAGCAAAAGATAACCAAAAATCTATCAAACCTGAACCTGTCCAAAAACTTCACAACTCTGCATAATACAAAGGGACAAAAGCCAATACCAAGACGGTTCAGAATAAAAAAGGGAGAATAGAAGAGAAATATAAAAAAACTGAACAAGTCAAGAGGCCTCATTTACTGTCAAAGCAAGAAAACTGCATCAAGCACTCAACTCTGCCTCAATACAAACAGAAGCCAATACAAACTCAGTTCAGAAGAAGGTGAGAATAGAGAAAAAAGATACAAAAACTCAAAACTCTGCCTCAACCTAAAAACTCCCTATCAAAAAACCTGATAAGCAATATACCAGCATAACCTACTGCAAAACCTCTTGCCTGTCAAAATGCTTCCAAACACATAACCATACAAAAAAACAGCATTAGCCTCAACTCAAAAACTACTGAACCTGTCAAAGTTTAAACCTCAAACAACAATAATCTTCAAAGTCCAAACTTGCTGTCAAAACTTCACCATAACTGCCGAAGCCATTGCAAACACATAAACTGAAACCTAAGGTATCAAAACCATTCAAGGCCTCATCCTGCAGTAAGCCTATCTCACCAAAAGCAGATCAAAGCATACAAAAGTTCCAGGCCCTCAGTATAACATCATTGGGCAAAAGCTTTAAGCATCTCAGAAGGCCATTCAAGGCAACACCAAGGCAGCCAATGTTCTAAAGTGTACAAGCATTCAAAAATCATTCAGAAGCAAATACTCAGGCAACAATAAGCATCAGTGATATAGAAGAAGAGGTAAAGAAGTGAACATTAGGGTTTTTCAGTGTACATCATCATCAAAGCCCTAAACATAGCAAAGGAACGAAAGTACCAGGGAAGCTCAAAGGTTCATCCAAGCAAGCTCCATCACCGAATCTCCGGCCTCCTGAGCGCTACTTCTCCACCTCTCCTCCACCTCCCAAAATCAGGTAGCAATCTTCTCCCCCTTTCCTCTTCACCACATCATAATGGTACAGATTCGGAAATCAGAACCCAAATTGAAACACACATTCGTAAAAAAGGAGATAAAAATATAAAGCGTTGTAGTCAAACCTTAAGTCAAGGATGCTAGGATCATGTCAATGGAGGGAAGAAAGGCTTCTGGAGGTAGCGCTGGTGGCCGGAGTGGGTTGCTCAGGAAGATGATCGGAGAAGACGAACGCACGGCGCCGCTGTTAACCCTAGCCATCGTTCTGATTGCCAAATGCCTAAACCCTAATTTCGTTTCAAGCTTGATAAGGGCCTGACCCGTTTTCTGCTTACCTCAGAGCCCATTAACACACTAACCATTCTTTCTTTTTATTTCCTAACAACACTTACTTCTTTCTTTTATAAAACACTAACCCCTTTTATTTTACAAACAATGTTTACTCTCAATTTATTTCTTAATTTAATTAAACATACTAACCTAATTAAAATACACCTTTTTATAAAAAGCTTTCTTTTTAGATATATTTTGTACATACATATTATACTAAAAATTAGTTTTATACATATCATATAAATTAATTTTAAAAAAAAAACATTTTCTTTAAATTAATACATATTTGTATATAAAATAACCAAATACTCTTTTTATATATAATTAAATTGAAACTTTTTTATTAACATACACATTTGTACATACCAATTCAAATACATTTATTTTCTAAATATCGAAATTCACAAACATTTGACTAAAATACTTTTCAATTAAAACTTAACATTTTAATGAAAACACTTCATTTTTTCTTTTGTACATAATTAACATGTAAATCAAAAATACAAGATTAAAACATATATCTAGGTCGAAACCCTAATACGCTTCAATTCCATTTCGCACTTGTACATAATTACACAATTCATATACATGTACATCTCACATTTACACTTACACAATATATTGCCCTATACACATTGTATCTTATATTTGTACATTCGATATTTACATTTTGATTGTGACATTCGATTTGGTTGTAAATACTATAAGTCTCATCCCCTTGTACATTCATACCCCCATTCCCTGATACTATTTTGTAATAGCGTAGATTTACATTCCGCAATTTACAGTTTTCCAATTATACCATGTTTAGACCTAGGGTTTGTATGTACATAAAATCAAACGCTAGATAACCTAATACAAGACAAATACATGTAATCAATACACAATCACACTTGCACCCTCTAGGGTAATCCCACATGTTGCCTTCCAAAATGGGCCATGCTTGCACGTCGAGTATCTTTGGCAAAATAAAAGCAAATGATCATAAAGTCCCTCAAAGTGTTGCCTAAATGGAATGATCATAGTCCCTTCGAAGTAATTGCCAACGACACTTGGCACCATTGCATTCATGGTCCATACGATGACCCACGCCCGTCCCGAATAAACTTCCTAAATACAAGATTGCCTACCAATTTCAATGGTAGAACAAAATTGTCAAAGGGGTTAAAACACGACGAAAATCTTTGAGAAAGCTTTAGGGTAGATAAACTCTTAAGTACTTGTCAATTTGCAAAGAAAATACTTGCCTAATTTCAAAACCCACTTCACAAACACTTTCCAAAATCAAACTTTTCAAACCCTTGAAACATCTTTTTAAAAGATAAAACACCTTTTTGTAAAACATTCGAGTAAAGAATTGTTACGAGGTTAGCCTAACACAAGGCATCTTTTCAAAGCATTTTCAAAACAACACACAAAGCACCATTTCATACAATTGAAAACCAAGGCAAGATTGATCTAAGCAAGTACCTAAGAGCCCATGGATAACCATGGATGAAAAGGGTGCTAATACCTTCCCTTTTCATAATCTACCCCCCGAACCCACGAAATATCTCAAAAGGTTTTTGCTGTGCTTTTTTTAACCTTTCCTTTAGGATAAAATAAAAAGTCGGTGGCGACTCTTGCTCAACCGCACAAGTGCGAACGCGAACGCAAAACACTAGTCAGTTCTCCCACCGTATCACATAGGCCAAGGTCTATAATCCTAAGTCCAAGAAGTCCAATGCTCCATAATGCCAAGGATAGTAACCAAATAGTCCAAGTATCATTAAAGATTTTTATGGTTCATGTTGATTATTAGGTGTCTTTAAAAGGAAAAGAAAAGCTCAAGTGAGCAAAATAAAAAAAGACATAAAAGTAAATGCTCAAGTGAGCAAAATAAAAATGGCATGAAATGTAAATGCTTAAAGTAAATAGTACATAAAGCATAGAAAATAATAAAGCATAAGATAAAGTTAATTGTTAGAAATTAGTGGTTAGTTGGATGACCATCTTGAAACTTGCATTTGGAACTCATTAGAGGATTGGTAGAACCAAAACCTCTACACAACAAGTTGCATTTGCTTTTTGTCAAGTATATCATCCATTTTGGAATCCTCAAAAAGTAACATTTAATGATCAACGATGTTTAAGTGATTCGCGTTGACCAAAGGTGTTGTAGATCCATTAGAGGATTGGTAGAACCAAAGCCTCCACACAATGAATCTCAAGGTTATTAGATCAAAGAGATCAAATTAACATACTTTGGCTTGCAATCATAAGTTTGGGCCATGAATGATCATTTATTCGAATCGAGACAAAATTTAGCGCTATGTTAAGCAATCGTAGGTGGACTTATGTAGAAGTCGCACCTATTTTGAGGCCGGTCAATAGCAATTTATGTACTTCATGTTTGGATAAATGATATAGAGATCACCATCCCTTAGCATGTAGCACAATAAAAAAAAGAAAGGGATAAGATGAAGAGGGAGGGGAATGATAAGCTAATTTGGATCACCATTTCAAAATTCTTTCATCTTTAAATTCAACCACTCCTCTAGATGGATTAAAGCACTAAACATATCATTAATCCAAAGCACCAAAAATGAATTAAATAATTCAATCTTAGGTAGATTTGAATTGATGAACATTTATACAACTTCATCTACATCACAAAGTCCATTGAGTTTAAAGACAAATTGGACATTTAAAATTGCAATCCAAACCAACAATCAAAAGGAGTGAGTAGAAAAAGTATTTTGGATCAAAGCTGCCCCAAAACAAGGCAAAAAAGTGCATTTTGTCCCTGTGCAATCGATTGCAGTAACTGTGCAATTGATTTACAAAGTGTTATTTTCAAAAAAAATTGTGTGAAACGCTTTTGTGCAATCGATTGCATAGTTACTGCAATCGATTGCACACTATTACAGTAGCAAAAACAGCATTTTAAAAGGCCAATTTCTTGTTCAAACTTTCCATCAAACACCTTATGATCGTGGATCCAATTGAGCACGAAAATTCGATCAAATTATGAGAAAATAACACCATTGGAATCACAAAATAATGCTCAAAGAATCGAACCCAAAGATCAACAAGAGATCACATTGTGAAAGATGAATTATCCAACTTACTAAAGGTAGATCTAGAGAATTATCAAAACAACTTCAAGAATTTGCTTCAATTCAACCACAAGAATCAATTGACCAAGCTTGGATGTAGAGAATTGATGGAGAAAAAGTGTTTGGATGAAGGTTTAGCTCAAAGATTAGTAAGCTTCAATGCAAAGCTTACTAACTTTTTGAAAATGGAGCTTTGAGTGAATTTGGTAGATGGAGAGAATTGAGAGATTTTTTAGCAAGGTGGATTTGGCTATCAAAAGCTTGAAATTTGAATGAAATGAGGGTTCTATTTATAGAGTTTAGGATTGGGATTAGTGGTAATTTGGTAATTGATTCTTGGAGCCAAAATTTGAATTAATGATAATTCTTTCAAATATTAGAGCCAAAATTTGAATTAATGATAATTCTTTCAAATATTAGAGCCAAAATTTGAATTAATGATAATTCTTTCAAATATTAGAGCCAAAATTTGAATTAATGATAATTCTTCTTAAAAATGAAAGATTGGCACTAAAATTTGAATTAATGGTACATCTTTCAAAAATGAAGGAAAATTGGAGCCAAAATTTGACAAGTTTAAAATTGCAGATTTTTTTCAAATTTTCACGCTGTGCAACCGATTGCACTACAGTGCAAATCGATTTGCACAGTGTATTTTTTCAAAAATGGCGCAAAATGCACTATGTGCAATCGATTTCACTCTAAGAGTAATCGATTGCATCAGTGAAAAAAAATGAAATTTTTTAATTATTTTTCTTTGCAAATAGAGATTTTAGGAAAATGATACCAGAAATCCTTATTTGTCAGATGCTTCGACTTGGTACCTACAAACAAAAATATACAAAGACAAAGACAAATATTTTTTTTGTATTTTGATTAGAAGTTAGTCAACAACACATATACAAAATACACAACCAAGGTGCTTGGAGATTCCTCAAGAGAAAACTTAAAGATAGGAGATAGAAAAAAGAGGAAGAACCAACCCTAATGTGATCTTGTTATGATCGAGTTGATATGATATGATAGAGGAATCTTAGGGGCAAAAATTAGGGTACAACAAGTGGATATTTGTTGAACTGGGCTGAAAGTCCATTAGGTCCATGTATTGTTTTTTGATAAATTGAAGTGAAACAAAAACTGGTAGATTGTTGTCGCTAAAACTGGGCCGAATCTCAAACCCCCCTTTGCATAGGCCCACATTTTTTTGTATTGACATATTACAAAGAATGAGAACAAAAAAACTGTTGTTTGGACTAGCAGAGTGGGCCTAGAGCTGTTTACTGTTTCACACCTCTATATTCCAGTTGGCACCCCTGATATTACTTTTCCTTTGTTAGATCTAAGATTTAATTTTTTATATTTTTGTTATGATAGAAAACATAAAATCAATAAAAAAAAGGTAGATTTTAATAAAAAATTTAGGAATTAATTCTTTAGATTTTTTGGAATTTTCCTTACATAAAAGCTAATAAAAAATACTTTTTCTCTTTTAGTTTTTTTATGCGCATTTTCGTGCCGCTTTTCCATGTTATACTTTGACGCGTTTGTTCATTGTGCAAGGTATATTTTGTGTGCTTTCAATCATGTAACATGACAGGTAGTTATGTGATCGAAGCATATGTCTTATGCTCGCTTCTGATACGACACGCCTTATTTCTCATCGTCATGAGAAATTCATATCGTATTATGTGTTGTCCTGATACATGTGATGCTTTATGATGTCTTGTGCATGAACTCCTGATTATGCGTTGCATTCTGTTGCACCCCAAAATTTGCGCTCTCATGTTTTCCAAAGTCTTCCCCCTGCCTGGTTGATCACAAACTCTTGCCTAAGGAAAAAGAAGATTTTTGAGTGGTACTTCAAATACCTTTCAATTGGCATTCTGAAGGAGTATTTCGATTGGCATTCTGAAGGAGTATTTCGATTGGCATTATGGACAAGCATTCGATTGGAATTATGTCAAGGCAATGTCGACAGGCATGTCAACCATGTCCTTCATTTGGCATGAACAACACCTTTTGATTAGCCTGTTAGCAGAGCATTTCGATTGGAATCCTTCGATTGATATTTGGGCCAGGCCCATTCGAAGGGTACGCAGGGAGTCCATTCGAAAGAGGCAAATCAGGACTAATCGAAGAGCATGGCCTGAAAGCACTCGAAATCCAAGCGTCCAGGTTCATTCAAGGGACACGAATGTTTCAAAAAAGGAAATGATTTAATGTGTTTGATTTTTGTCCAGAGCGTTAAATGCCTATTTTAATGGTTGTCCCTTGCCATTTTCGTGCACTCCCACACTCCTATAAATAGGAGGCCAGTGACACAAAAAAAAAATTACACGAAAAATCACACGAAAATCATAGAACGAAAATTATACACACTTCTTCAAAAAATCTGCAGGAGAACAAAACATTGGAGAGACACTGCCCAGAATTTTCCAAGCCAAAGCAGTCCCTCAAATCAAAGGTGCCTACACCCAGAAGCCGTCAAATCAAAAGTGCCTACATCCAGGAAGTGCCCAGATCAGAAGTGCCTGCGCCCAGAAGTGCCCAGATCGAAAGTGCCTGCGCCCAGAAATCCCAGATTGAAAGTGCTCCCATCCAGCCAGTGCCCAAATCGAAGACTCAATCTGCAGATAAGAAAGGGTAAATTGTTCAACCTTACATTTGCGTAAACGCATTATTACTTGTTGTTACCTTTGACTTGCCATCTTAGACAGGATCGAAAGGCATGGGTTTGTCACCCAGGTCACATTTCTCGTGTGCTAACATTTGCTGCAGATTTAGCCTGAAGAGACCCCAACAAGTGCAGGATCGAAGGGCCTGGGATTCAATACCCAGGCCCTGCATTTTTGTTTCGCTCACATACTTTTGCAGGTATAACATCCCAGATCGAAGGAGAGCCCTTCTCTGGATCAAACCCATTAGCGTGTTGGATCGAAAGAGGCATCTCATCCCTGGATCGAAAGCCATGACCTCCATGATCGAAGGGCAATCCTCTTCCCTGGATCGAAGGCTACTCACGCCTTACTGTCTGGCCCAATCGAAAGGACCAGGACCCTCTCTGGACCGAAGCAATCCATTCCCTCCATGGGTCGAAACTCCTTTTTTCCCTGGATCGAAGGATCCCTCCTGCACTTTATTTTTTTGTTTTTATTCTCATAGACTTCTTTTTATCTTTTAATTAACATTAAAATAAAAAAATCACAAAAAAAAACATTAGGTTAGTTTTTTATTCAAATAAATTTTTTAAATAAATTAATTAATTATTTTAACTTCATTTTATCAATTTAAAATAAACTAGGCTTAGGAGTATTTAATTCAAATATCTTCTTAATCAAAAACAACAAAAAGAGTTCTTATTCTTAGGAATTTTTTTTTAGATTCACGCGCGTTTATTTTACTGGGATGTAATAGCTTAAACTAAGACCTTCTTTTACTTTACTGTTTTTATTTCCCCCAATATTTTTGGACATGTAAATAATCCCCCACCCCGAAAGCCTTGTAATAGCGTAGGATTTACAATTCCCGCACTTTAAATTCCTGTACATATATTAACTGCTTAGATGTATGCTAACTAGGATTGTATGACAAGATTAACTCTTAAACTTAAAAATCAACAATAGCTCACCATGACATGCAAGAGTAAAATAACTGAAAATCGACACACTTGCACATGCCGCTCTTAGGGTACACCTCACTTGGTTGCCTCGAACGTGGTCATTAAGTATAGGATGTTTTAGAGGTCGTCCTTTGTCCCAAGATCATAAGTTGCCTCGGAATGGTCGCCTCGATAAAAATGATCTAAGACATTAGGATTACCACTAAAACGTCCTAACGTTGCTTTAGTGACCACATGTCCCTAATAATCGAATTGACCCGAATAACTCCAACGGCGGTGCTACCTACTTCTCAATGGTGGGATAGCACTATCTAAAGGACTCTTACACAGCTTAATTCCTTAGAGTAGGTAGATTCTCATGGGTACTTGCTCTTTCAAACAAACAAAAACATCTTTTCGCACTCACACTTTCTAAAAGTTTTCAAACAAATTTTTCATACACTCTTGAGGACAGACACAAGAGTTACTTAGAAATTTTTCAAACGAAACTTTTTCAAAACCCACTCACACTTGAAAAGCAAACAAATTTTGAAAACATAAGAGCAAGTACCTAAGAGCCCATGGATAACCATGGATAGAAAGGGTGCTAACACCTTCCCTTTCTATAAATCTACCTCTCGAACCGAGAAACATTCTCAAAGAAGGAATTTTGCTGTGCTTTTGTCCTTTCCATGTTGGAGAACATAAAAGACAGTGGCGACTCTTGCTTACCGCGTCATTTCGCGAACCAGCTAAAAAAATAGTCAGTTCTATTTCCACCGATCACAGAACTGGCGACTCTGCTGGGGATACTTAAAAGTGAGGTGTACCTTAGGATTATACCACTCTTGTGTTTTCAATTGCTTGTTTTAAAATTGTGGGCCTGTCTTGGAAGTTTCATAGATCCTAACCCGGATCTGGGAGATACCTTCTAGAAAGTAGCAATAAACTGTGAGGGAACTGTGTGGGGTATACCGACACGGTTGAAACAGTTTGCTATGTTGATGTGGCACTTTGGTGAGTACCGGTAACCCTTGAGTCAAGTCAAGAAGAGTACGGGGCCGCCGCGTGGTGTCGTGAAGCATCAACTGACCTTAGGAACCTTACTTGACCATCCTGGCCTCTTTAGGGGTAGTGAGATGACTGACTTTGGTGTAGTCCGAAGTTGGTTGATACTCGATACTACACTCATTGAGGGTTGTTTTCTTGGAATATTTTAATCGCCAGTCCAGTGGCTAAATTAAAACAATGAACATAGAAAACAACCCAATGATATTGAGCTCCTTAGAACCCGGTTACTTTTGATAGGACAGGTTTTTGAGCCCACCAACTTCAAGAGGGTAGTACCCCAAACTTCATGCTGGCCTAAACTCTAAGGGTTGTCTTGTGTGACTTGTGTGCTTTCAAACTTGACTATTTGCATGCTTGTTATCTAACACATGAGTTTCTTGCAGGGTTTGTTTACAGTCCTTAACCTGGACTCATAACAGGGTTTACTTACATCACTCCATGCATAGCATAACATCATGCCATCATACCATTGCATACATCCTACATAAGGACTAATCCATTTCAAGGATCTCAAGGGTTTGTGATGCAGGTCATGATGAACCAAATGTCTAGCAAGGGGCAAAGGGGATTTATTTTCCTCTAGCCAAGGTTGATAACTTGAGTCAGGGGCTATGACCCAATCAATATGGTGAGCCTTGACTCTTGAAGAAGGACTCTCATCAACATGAAGCCCCTTCCATCAAGCTAAAAAATTCAAGTTCTAACAATTTTCTTGTTTATCCCGCGAGATCCTTGAAAACATTGCATGCATACATACATATCATTGCATTACAGGTACTCCTTTGACAGGTCACTTACCATCTTCGCTGTTTATTTCAGCAATGGCTTCCCGACAAGACAACCAGGATCTTCACGCTCAAGAGACTCGGTTCGGGGAAATCCTCCTAAATCTATCCAAGGGGCAGGAAGAGCTGAGAACACTCCTCATGGGGACTTTGGTCAGGAACAGTCCAGAAGACGATAAAGACGAACGGCTGAAACGTCTGCAAGCTGAGGTAGATACAATGAGAACCCAGATGCTGGGGCAGATGGCTCTCATTCAAGACTTAGCTCAAAGACAAGAAGAGCTCAGGGTTCTCGTCAACCAACTGCTTCGGGATAACCAACTGGGGCAAACATCTAAGGTTGAAGATCAAGTCATCATTCAACCACCTTTGGGGCAAGAAGACAAGGGAAAAGCTCCTCAGCTTGCTTCAGGGTCACAAGCCCAACATCAACCTCACCAAAAGCAACGGGTTGACAGAAGGAAATTTACCAAGCTCAACATGTCGATGTCTCAAGCTTTACAACACCTGTTAAGATTGAATCTGGTGACATTAAGGGACCCTCCTAAGAATCCCAACACAGTCTCCCCAAGGTACAATCCTGATGCAAGGTGTGCATATCATTCTGACAGTCCTGGACATGACACCGACGACTGTCGGACTTTGAAGAACAAAATTCAAGACCTGATTGATGAGGTAGCAGTGGAATTCACCCCAGATGGTCAGGTCGAGTTCTTCTACTATCCCTGCGAGATTCACCATTTGAAGTGACAAATCCTGAGACTAGAAGACTTTTTGTTCATTCGAATGTTCAAGTTGTATTTTCTTTGTTTATACAAACAATTATTATCATAGCAAACTTTATTACTTTATCAATGCATCGCATATGTCTGTTTTGAATCAATATATTCGCATTCGCTATATTCAAAATTGCTTTCATTTTTTGTGATGTTCAACGCTCGATTAATAATTCTAAGCCTCTTGAAGGAGGATGACGAAAACGATACCACAATCTACAGTATGCTTTTGAACAGACCCCGCTGATGAGGTACATGCATTGTTTCAATTCCTAAACACTGGAGTTATAAGGAAGATAATCCCTCGTCAACCCCCTTTGAGCCAAAGAAGTAGGAGTTTTTCTTTTCGAAAATTAAAACCCTTAATTATAACCTGGGGCAGGATAGTTCTCTCAGTTGATCCAAGTGCACAGCGAATAGCACCAAAGAAGTCCTTACAAAGCAAAAGACAGTGATGGTTCCGAACAATCGTAAAGACAGGCAGTCATTACCAAAAAAAAATAAAAGCCCATAAGTCAAAACCTATGAAGGAGACTTACAAAACTGGGGCATCCCGCTGACTGTAATCACAAAAGAGACAGTTCAGGCAAAAAATAGGGATAACAAAATCAGAAAGAAAGAGGTCCTACCAACCCTCAACAAAAAAAGAAATGACTGCCTATTCAAAATAAATTGTCAACATCCGAACCATCATTGGAATATCGGGACAAAGACTCAAACAAGGTCTAACGCACGGTCAGCTGAGTTTAGGTTTGAAGAACATCACGAAGAGCGGGTGGGTACAAATAAAATTTGAGCCTTTATCTTTTGTTTCTTAAACCGTGAACCAGGCCATGTTATAACCATTTAAAAGTCCTAGCTGAAGCATGGGTTAGTTCGAAAGCATACTGTTACGAAAGGTATCCTGACTCCTTAGGGCTTGCGAGTTGACATCACATTTTACAAAATTTGCTTGTTTTACTGGGAAAAAAAATACATTTTCAAAAAACTTCAAGACAGACATAAGCTTTGCATTCTTAAAATAACGTTGTTTGCATATGACTTTTGTTCGAACAGCAGAGAAATTCGCACGACGAATATCTAAGTGAACAAAAGTACTTCCAACCAAGGGGCAGACATGATCATGGTCTATCATCTGGGGCAGTTAAGTCAATATTCAGAGAATCTCTCAAAAGGCCAACCAACTTGGGGCAAATCTCCATCTGGATCACTTGGAGCATTGGACGATCAAACGAAGATCTTCTGGTAGTAGGGCAATGCAACACTACTGACAAGGGCACCTCCCTACATCCTAAGAGCACGGACATAGTCGAAAAAATACTACGCATAATCAAAGACCCGCTAGGTTGACGCACCTAGGCAAAAATAAGGGCTTCCCGGCGAACCAAAAGGGTTCGGGCAAAATAAGGGATGAAAATGAAAAAAATTTGTACACCCGGCAAGTCGAAAACCTGAAAAGGCGGCTTGGGCAAAAATGGGTATCCCGGTGGACTGAAAACCCGAAAGGGCGGTCCAGGCAAAAGTTAGGGATCAAAAGCGTACGACTATGTCCCGGCATCCCGTCACTTGTCTACCAGAAGAAGATTTGTCAATCAAGACCTCCACAGGTACCTTCTCCCACAGAAACTAGGGCAATAAGAACTGTCTAAGCGATCTGGCTGCTCTGTCAACCAAGGTACCAAAGTAGGTTCAGCTGAAGAACATGATCAAGACACCTTCACTCCCCGCAGAGTAAGACAAGATTCAGCAACACTCTCCCCCGAGCAGAGTTGGTCTCCAATCAGCCCCGAAAAGGCACAGTATCTCCAGTAAGTCAGCGATACTCTCCCCAAGCAGAGTTAGTCTACTGTCAGCCTTAAGGAAGTTGGGTATCCCCAGAAAATCTCAACATTCCCCAGCGGAGTATGCAGATATTCCTTAACAAGCATCCCCGACAGTCTTAATATAAGATTGTTCCTCGGTGGAATACCAGACACCCCAGTGGAGCCATTCCCCAATACAGTTCAAAAGATTCCCCAGGAGAGTTGTATCAATCTCCCCAGTAGATTCTGGAAGCTTATCCCCAGTAGATTCTGGAAGCTTATCCCCTGCAGAGCACGAACGCGTCTCCCCGGCTTTATTCAAAGGTTATTCTCCACCAGAGCTTATAACTGGGTTATCCTCAGCCAATTACCACGGAAAGATCGTCCTCGGCGAGGTTCTTCCTATCCCCCAGCGGAGTTCATCAATTCCCCAGCATAACAGATCAACTGGAATCCCCAACGGAGTTCTCATCAAAACCTCAGTGAAGTAACTCTCCCCACAGAGTAATTCCCCGTAGAGTAATCTCTCCAACAAGTTTATTCCCCAACGGAGTCATCTTCTCCTACCGGTTTATTCTTACAATCAACATCCCCAGCGGAAACGAAGAACTCTAATCTTCAGCATCAGCCCAGGAGTTATCTTCCCGGCATTCGTCAAGGATTTATTTTCCTAGACGAAAATGCATTCATAAACATCACATTATCATACACCATACGCATGCATATACGCATCATATCACACAATCTCATTTATTTTTGAGAACATCATGACATCATGCATTTCATACATCATGACATTGCATACAACTGATGTTTTGCCTTTTCAAGGAAAAGGTCAATCCAAAGATAATTACTATCAACC
Source organism: Vicia faba (assembly GCA_948472305.1). Taxonomy (NCBI): domain Eukaryota; kingdom Viridiplantae; phylum Streptophyta; class Magnoliopsida; order Fabales; family Fabaceae; genus Vicia; species Vicia faba. The sequence goes on along the minus strand of OX451739.1, from coordinate 63,094,380 downwards.
GTCGCAATTCTAGATTCGATTCCTGTATCTAGCCAGGGCATATCTGAAGAGTTTGAAGATTCAATACCTGTATCCAGCCAGGGCATATCTGTAGATGACTAATTCCAGATTCGATTCCTATATCTAGCCAGGGCATATCTGAAGAGTTTGAAGATTCGATACTTGTATCCAGCCAGGGCATATCTGTAGATGACTAATTCCAGATTCGATTCCTGTATCTAGCTAGGGCATATCTGAAGAGTTTGAAGATTCGATACCTGTATCCAGCCAGGGCATATCTATAGATGACTAATTCCAGATTCGATTCCTGTATCTAGCCAGGGCATATCTGAAGAGTTTGAAGATTCGATACCTGTATCCAGCCAGGGCATATCTGTAGATGACTAATTGCAGATTCGATTCCTGTATCTAGCCAGGGCATATCTGAAGAGTTTGAGGATTCGATACCTATATCCAGCCAGGGCATATCTGTAGATGACTAATTCCAGATTTGATTCCTGTATCTAGCCAGGGCATATCTGAAGAGTTTGAAGATTCGATACCTGTATCCAGCCAGGGCATATTTGTAGATGACTAATTCCAGATTCAATTCCTGTATCTAGCCAGGGCATATCTGAAGAGTTTGAAGATTCGATACCTGTATCCAGCCAGGGCATATCTGTAGATTACTAATTCCAGATTCGACTCCTGTATCTAGCCAGGGCATATCTGTAGATGACTAATTCCAGATTCGATTCCTGTATCTAGCCAGGGCATATCTGTGAGTGATTGATTGTAGATTCGATACCTGTATCCAGCCAGGGCATGTCTGCATGAAGAGTTTAGAGATTCGATTCCTGTATCCAGCCAAAGCATGTCTGTAGACGAGAATTCCAGATTCGATTCCTGTATCTAGCCAGGGCATATCTGTGAGTAAATGATTGTAGATTCGATACCTGTATCCAACCAGGGCACGTCTGCATGAAGAGTTTAGAGATTTGATTCCTGTATCCAACCAGGGCATATCTGTTGACGAAGAATTCCAGATTCGATTCCTGTATCCAGCCAGGGCATATCTGTGAGTGACTGATTGTAGATTCGATACCTGTATCCAGCCAGGGCATGTCTGCAGGAAGAATTTAGAGATTCGATTCCTGTATCCAGCCAGGGCACGTCTGTAAGCAACCTTTTGAAGTTTCAGATTCGATTCCTGTATCTAGCCAGGGCACATCTGTGAGCAACTGATTGTAGATTCGACACCTGTATCAAGCCAGGACACATCTGCATGAAGAGTTTGAAGATCAACCCCTGTAACAGGCCAGGTAATTATCTTTCTTTCTCAGGTACGCAAGTTCTCGCTAAGGAATCTCTTACGCGATCGACACCCCGATGGCATCTATAAGCCCATCTCCACAACTATCCATTACATTTCCAAATGGCATCTATAAGCCCATTCCCGACAAAATTCTGTCACATCTCCAGATGGCATCTATAAGCCCATCCTCCTACCAACAATCTCCAGATGGCATCTATAATCCCATCCTCCCATCCACCATCTTTCCAAATGGCATCTATAAGCCCATTCCCGCCATCATACTGCTGATATCCTACTATGAGAGTGCAAATTTATGGGCACTCTAGTGTTCAATCATCTTCGACCTTCGGATCACGAAAGGCACACAAGCCAATCTACATCCTCAGGTCTAAGAAGATTGAACAGGGGCAACTGTTGCACCCCAAAATTTTCCCTCTCATGTTTTCCAAAGTCTTCCCCCTGCCTGGTTGATCACAAACTCTTGCCTAAGGAAAAAGAAGATTTTTGAGTGGTACTTCAAATACCTTTCGATTGGAATTCTGAATGAGTATTTCGATTGGCATTCTGAAGGAGTATTTCGATTGGCATTATGGACAAGCATTCGATTGGAATTATGTCAAGGCAATGTCGACAGGCATGTCAACCATGTCCTTCATTTGGCATGAACAACACCTTTTGATTGGCCTGTTAGCAGAGCATTTCGATTGGAATCCTTCGATTGATATTTGGGCTAGGCCCATTCGAAGGGTACGCAGGGAGTCCATTCGAAAGAGGCAAATCAGTACTAATCGAAGAGCATGGCCTAAAAGCACTCGAAATCCAAGCGTCCAGGTTCATTCAAGGGACATGAATATTTCAAAAAAGGAAATGATTTAATGTGTTTGATTTTTGTCCAGAGCGTTAAATGCCTATTTTAATGGTTGTCCCTTGCCATTTTCGTGCACTCCCACACTCCTATAAATAGGAGGCCAGTGACACAAAAAAAAATTACACGAAAAATCACACGAAAATCATAGAACGAAAATTATACACACTTCTTCAAAAAATCTGAAGGAGAACAAAACATTGGAGAGACGCTGCCCAGAATTTTCCAAGCCAAAGCAGTCCCTCAGATCGAAGGTGCCTACGCCCAGAAGCCCTCAAATCAAAAGTTCCTACATCCAGGAAGTGCCCAGATCAGAAGTGCCTGCGCCCAGAAGTGCCCAGATCGAAAGTGCCTGCGCCCAGAAATCCCAGATTGAAAGTGCTCCCATCCAGCCAGTGCCCAAATCGTAGACTCAATCTGCAGGTAAGAAAGGGTAAATTGTCCAACCTTACATTTGCGTAAACTCATTATTACTTGTTGTTACCTTTGACTTGCCATCTTAGACAGGATCGAAAGGCCTGGGTTTGGCACCCAGGTCACATTTCTCGTGTGCTAACATTTTCTGCAGATTTAGCCTGAAGAGACCCCAACAAGTGAAGGATCGAAGGGTCTGGGATTCAATACCCAGGCCCTGCATTTTTGTTTCGCTCACATACTTTTGCAGGTATAACATCCCAGATCGAAGGAGAGCCCTTCTCTGGATCGAACCCATTAGCGTGCTGGATCGAAAGAGGCATCTCATCCCTGGATCGAAAGCCATGACCTCCATGATCGAAGAGCAATCCTCTTCCCTGGATCGAAGGCTACTCACGCCTTACTGTCTGGCCCAATCAAAAGGACCAGGACCCTCTCTGGACCGAAGTAGTCCATTCTCTCCCTGGGTCGAAACTCCTTTTTTCCCTAGATCGAAGGATCCCTCCTGCACTTTATTTTTTTGTTTTTATTCTCATAGACTTCTTTTTATCTTTTAATTAACTTTAAAATAAATAAAAAATCACAAAAAAAAACATTAGGTTAGTTTTTTATTCAAATTAATTTTGTAAATAAATAAATTAATTATTTTAACTTTATTTTATCAATTTAAAATAAACTAGGCTTAGGAGTATTTAATTCAAATATCTTCTTAATCAAAAACAACAAAAAGAGTTCTTATTCTTAGGATTTTTTTTTAGATTCACGCGCGTTTATTTTACTGGGATGTAATAGCTTAAACTAAGACCTTCTTTTACTTTACTGTTTTTATTTCCCCCAATATTTTTGGACATGTAAATAATCCCCCTCCCTGAAAGCCTTGTAATAGTGTAGGATTTACAATTCCCGCACTTTAAATTCCTGTACATATATTAACTGCTTAGATGTATGCTAACTAGGATTGTATGACAAGATTAACTCTTAAACTTAAAAATCAACAATAGCTCACCATGACATGCAAGAGTAAAATAACTGAAAATTGACACACTTGCACATGCCACTCTTAGGGTATACCTCACTTGGTTGCCTCGAACGTGGTCATTAAGTATAGGATGTTTTAGAGGTCGTCCTTTGTCCCAAGATCATAAGTTGCCTCGGAATGGTCGCCTCGATAAAAATGATCTAAGACATTAGGATTACCACTAAAACGTCCTAACGTTGCTTTAGTGACCATATGTCCCTAATAATCGAATTGACCCGAATAACTCCAACGACGGTGCTACCTACTACTCAATGATGGGATAGCACTATCTAAAGGACTCTTACACAGCTTAATTCCTTAGAGTAGGTAGATTCTCATGGGTACTTGCTCTTTCAAACAAACAAAAACATCTTTTCGCACTCACACTTTCTAAAAGTTTTCAAACAAATTTTTCATACACTCTTGAGGACAGACACAAGAGTTACTTAGAAATTTTTCAAATGAAACTTTTTTCAAAACCCACTCACACTTGAAAAGCAAACAAATTTTGAAAACATAAGAGCAAGTACCTAAGAGCCCATGGATAACCATGGATAGAAAGGGTGCTAACACCTTCCCTTTCTATAAATCTACCTCCCGAACCGAGAAACATTCTCAAAGAAGGAATTTTGTTGTGCTTTTGTCCTTTCCATGTTGGAGAACATAAAAGACGGTGGCGACTCTTGCTTACCGCGACATTTCGCGAACCAGCTAAAAAAAACAGTCAGTTCTATTTCCACCAATCACACATTCGCAACACGCGTTTGCTTTTATCTTAGTTGGATATCGATTCTGACTTTATTTGTTTCTTGGTGAATCTTGCTCGACGCGTACTCCCTGCTTCTTCATTGCTTTCGTTTTCTCTTGACGATTTGCTTGCTTGTGGTAGTCACCGCTACTACCTTCGTACTTCTTCACACTTTACTACATTTCTTTACCGCTTTTATATATATCATGAGAAGTAGGGGCTTTACTGCTTTCTGATGCCATGAGAAGTAGGAATAGAGATGTATGACGGGGGTCTCTGTTGCTGATCATGTCAGGAACCTCTCTGGTTTACTTAAAGACCCGTTTAGGGAAATTCCGCATTATTTGCCATTGTGTGCTACTTGTGTGTGGCTTGTTTAAAACCCTACCTTTGAGTAGGTATTCTCCAGGTGTGTTTATATTTGTGCCCGCATAATTCCCCATCCCTTATTGAAGTCCTCAAAAGGAGGCAAGCAGGTAGGGTTAGCAATCAACCCCCGCAACTTCGTCTGTGTCATCCTTAGCTCGTGACGCACCACAAAGCTTCAGAGTTGTGCCTGCTCTTATATATAGAGTCGTCAAGTGGGGAAAGGTTCTATAATCGAACCCCCACGCTTTTTCAGGAGTTTTCATTGGCCGATGCTGATACTCTGTGATTGTTCATATTGTCTTCTATCGCTTACCACGATCTCATATATCTTGGTTAGTTGTTCAGTCGCTTTGAACATCACATTTTTGTTTTACATCTCACTCCCGCTTGTTTGTCTCGGGTGATACGCTCCCCTTGGCTAAAGCATTTCTCTTCTTTTCCTTATTCTTTTTATGTGTGTGCTTCTTCGAGCTTGTTTCCTTTATCCTTGTGTATACCATGTTCCCTTAGGACGTGATTTCTCCGTTCGGAAGCAAGTTAGACTTTAGGTTGCAAGCCATGCATGCTAACATTAGGTAGACGTTTCTCTTTTGTTAATCCAAATCTTAGGACTACCATTGTATGATAACATTAGGTTTAGAAATAGGCTAGTCTCCCTTAAACTCTTTTCTTCCCTTTTTGCATCCTTGAATTCAAAACTAAAACCTTTTCTTTAGCAAATCATAAAACATGCTAATAACACTCAAACCCTTTTTCAAGGTAACAAAGATACAAACCAACTCAAACCTTTTGTGCATCCAAGCACCTTTTCTCAAAAAACCCTTTTCAGGTAAGGACATGATTAATTTACTTCTGTGCGAACGCATAACTCTCCAAAGGTAGAGTTGCGGCAGAAGGCAAAATTAACATTTTCCATAAAAAACATAAAATGAACAAAACATATGAGCCAAAATACGGTAGCTCTGATTCCTCAAAAAGGATATGTAGGCATTGGGATAAGGCCCAAGCGAGTACAACTTTATTTTCCCTACATTCTTTTCTCCTTATTTTGCATGCATTCTTCCTTAGAAATAAACTGTAAGCATAGATTAGACACACCCTTAGATAGACAACAAGAGTGGATACCATAGAGTACTACGGGCGTGTGGGGTGCTAATACCTTCCCCTCGTGTAACAGACTCCCTTACTCGATCTCTCGGTTGCAAGACCGTGACTTCTACCTTCTCAGGTTTTCTTGATGTTTACCTTTCCCTTCATGTGGGATAAAATATGTTCGATGGCGACTTCATTGTTTGATGATTTTCAGCCGATTGTTTCACACCTTGCACCAGAAATTAAAGTATCCTATAAAAGGGAAGGTTGTTACTGTCTGCGGAGAAGAGGAGTACATGGTCAACCACCTGAATTCATTCCGGTACATGGAGATGGACGGGGAATTCATCGAAACTCCTTGTCAGACCTTTGATGTTATTTCCCCTGCTTCTATTAAAGATGTTTCTGCCATTCCAAAGACCACCAGGACTCCACACAAGATGGCTTTCTTGAAAGATGCCGAGGATACTATAGAAGAAGGTGGTTGTACTATTTGGGGTCAGCTCCCTGATATCCCTTATAAATCTGACAAGTTTGGTTTGGGCTTTACTGCAGAAGGATAAAGGGTTGTTCGTCACACCCGGGATGGAAGACCTTCATTCTGTATCAGCAATAACGAAGTCAACTCTATAGAAGATGGTGATAGTGATTATGATTTTGACAGCTGGATATTCCCTACCATTGGTGATGGACTCAACAATTGGAAAGCAGAAGACATTTTCCATATCTCCTTTAGCCAGGAGTAATAGCTACATTCCTGTTTTATTGCTTTTAAAAGATTTTTGGTTATGTAATAAACAATGACTTTAACCTCGTGTCTTACCCGGGGCACAATGGTTCATTTGTTAAGGGTTGATAATCCATAAACATTGTTCATGCAATAAAAACATTGGACGTTTTGCATTCAAATTTTGTGATCTCTGTTTTTCTTTTATCTTATTGCATTTTCAAATAGTTATGTGTTCTTACACACACCCACACACTACATTGTAGATCCCTATCCACTTTGAATCTCATTGACAACAATTCTGCTATTTCCGCTTATCACTTCAAAAACCCGATCTGCCAAGCCGTGGACGAAGGTGGGGAAGATTGTGAAATACCTGGAGAACTTGCCAGACTCCTAATACAAGAAGAAAAGGCTATCCAACCACATGAAGAGCCAGTAAAAGTTGTATACGTGGGTGTTGTACCCCAAAATTTTCCCTCTCATTTATCAAATATTTTTTTCACAAGATCTCCTTAGGTTCAAGACTGCACAAGGAATAATCAGCTCAAGACACCTCTTTAAGCACTGATGACTAAAATTAGGGTTTGAGATTGCACAAGGATAATTGAACTTTCAATTCCTCATATGACTTCCATGGATAATTATAGACCCCCAAGATTACTCATGTAAAGTTTCAAGCTTTGGATCACATTTTTGTCCAGTCAATTGACAAGTTGACCTAAAAATCAACTATATTGGGAAAAAGTCAATTATGGCCAATTTACAGTCAAAATTCATAATTTTTTACCCATATCAACATTATAAACTCATATGTATCATTTTATCAAGTTTGGACCATAATTTCTCGAGAAATTTGATCAAATCATCAAAAGGGCAAAATGGTCAAAATTAGGGTTTTGACTGAGAAAGGGCAATTTCTGATTTTTGACCTAGCAAATGGTTAATTAGTTTGAGAAATGATCTCAAGGTTTCAAATGCATCATTTTGACCTAATTTTATGACTCAAAACTTCCCTCAAGATCAATTGATTGATAGTTGATTTCCAGTCAACTGATCAAAAGTCAATTGTACACTGAAAAGTCAAACTTTGACTTTTTGGTCAAAATCAAGTGTCAAAAGATCACAATTCATCAAAAACATATCAAAATATGAAACTTTTTCATCAAGAAATCAAAAAGTCAAAATTTTCAAACTTAGAAAATTTTCTAAGTGTTGAAAACTTCATGTTTTTTCACAACTTTGAGCCAATTTTTCACCATGATGCAAGATGATTCAAAAGAAACTTTCAACATAAATGTTGCAGATCTCCATGAAATCTACAACATTTCTTTACACAAATTCTCCTATAAATACTTGGATCTCAAGTTATTAATTCATGAAGTCATGGTCTTGAAACTAAACACAGTGAAAATTTTGCCCTAGTTTAGGCAGGATTTTGACCTAACTTCATGGCAATTTCTCATATAGTTACAAAGGGAATTTTCAAAAGTGATTCAAAGAGGGGTTGTAGAGCACATTACAAGATTTCTAAAATGTCCAAGAACTCCTTGAGATCATTCTTGAGCAAGGAGAATCGAAGAGATGATGTTAGGGTTTCAAACTAAAATTATAGGTCATTTTGTGATGAACAAGAATTCAAATCTCAAACCTATGCTGCATAATCTTTGCTTTACAGGCCTCAAACTTGTTAGGCACTCCATAATTAAATGCTTACATAAATGTTAGAGGCTTCAACTCAAGCATTCAATGCAATGCCCATGCTTTATGTCCATTTTAGGAAGAAAGTACACAATGCCATTTTGAAAAAGTAGCTTTATACACAAAACTTGTTCTTGAGCCTTGAAATGGTTTTCTTCTGATCATACACGACCTATAACTCAAAAGAAGTTTGTCTCAAGCCTCATAATCACTCAGCTCATGCTTGTACTTCATCTTGGAACCATACTTTCACTTTTCTTCAAAATCAAGTAACATAGCAATCAGTCTAGAGCTTGTACTTCTGACCCTCTCAAGCACTCAAACCTTCTCATTACTTATGTACAAGTCCTTGGCATCAAAACAGACGCATGCTGAAGCCCTCAAACACACAAAAACTCATAACTACATCACATAACTCCATTCTTGCATAATCTGACCAAAAACTTAAAACTCACATCTCCCTCGTACGTTTTCAAGCCTTTTGGTTCCTAAAGCTTCTAAACATCATTTAGAACTCATATCACACCCTGTTACAAGACTGTAACACCATTAACACCATCCTCCATTTTCAAAAACAGAGCTTTGCACTTGGAATTCTCCAACATGATTCATCCATCTCCAGTACAAACTAAACATTGCATTAGCTTCCAGGGACCTCAGTGGAATTATTATGATCATCACAACACCTTGAGGAGTGTTCAAACTCAGAATACGATTTCCAGTTTTGAGGTAAGTTTCCTTAACTTGTAACTCTTCATACAAGCATCATTAATGTTTAATTTGTGAATGAAAATTGTAGATATCATTGCCTTGAAGCTAACCATGTCCATAATTTTCATTTATGTTGCTTGAGCTTAGAGAATTTTAAGATTGAAATTTCTGGAAAAGTTAGGGTTCAGATTAGGGCCATTAAAATTCATGTTTGTCTTTGATCTATAGTTTTAATGCTTTACATTTCTGAAATCGTGAGGAAATTTTCCACAAGATTCACGTTTACACTTTTGCAAATGTATGAGAAATGAGCAAGATGCAGGTGGTCTGGCCAGGCGCGAGGTTGAAGTTGAAGTTTATCTTCAGGAAGCAGTTTCTAAATATATTTATGGTTTGACATAAGTTAACAGATGTATAGCTACCCCAATGGTAAGGCAGCGCGCATTTCATGCTTAGGGCGTGGGTTCAAGCCCCAGTGCTGCCATTTTTCTTATTTTTCACTTGTTTCTCTCTTCTTTTTTTTGGTTCAAACAGCTAGCGATGGGCCTCCAATGTTGGGCCTTCCTTTTTTTTGCTGCACCATCCCCCCTGCCTACTTTCATACACCAGGCTCAAATGTTTTTCTTTTATCATTTTATTTTCTTTTCTTATTTTATTTTATTCCATTTTTATTTATTATTATTATTATTATTATTATTATTATTAATAAAAAATCCAAAAATATTTTTATTTATTATTTTCACATTTATATTTTATTTTTATTAATAATTAAATTTACCTTTTTTAAATACTTAGATAATTTAATTTTAATTATTATTATTATATTATATTATTTATTTTTCTTGTAAATTAAAATCAATTTAGAATTTAGGATTTTTATTTAATTATTTTTATTTAATAATTTAATTAAATTCAAAAAAACCCTAAAAAAACTAGTTTTCTTTAAATTAATTTATTTTACTAACTTAATATTTTTTCTTTTTAGTTAATTATTTTTATTTTAGTTAATTAAGTCAAAAACCCTTTTCATAAAAAACAAACAAGATCACATCTCTTTTAACATTTACATTCTAGCATTTTTACTTATTTAATTTTGTACATTGATTCAAATTAAATATGGTTGTAATAATTATTTAGATTTAATTTCTTGCAAATTCCCCATTTGTAATTTGTACACCCCCTCCCCCAAATCATATAATAGCTTAGTATTTTTATTTTCTGCAATTTAAATGCTTTATATACAAATGCTACTAATTAGGGTTTTGTATGGAAAGATTAAAACCAACAAATAGAAAACCTTAACCAATACAAATCAAGCATGTAAATCAATACACTTGCACACATAAACCCCTAGAGTAAATCCACTTAGTTGCCTTACAAAATGGCCATACTATGGATGTGAGGTATCTTAGCAAAAACAAAGCAAAATACAAGATCATAGTCCCTCGATGAGGCTATCAAAGTTGCCTTTCAAAAATGATCTTAGTCCCTAAAGAAAAATGCTAAGATATCTTACAAGATTGCTAATCATGGTTATACGATGATCCACGCCCGTCCCTATTACATCCAAAGATATGAAAGACTTTTGAGTGGGTAGAATGTTCCTAGTTACTTGCTCAATTTCAAAACAAAAACATCCTTGCTATTTTCAAAACAATCACCAACACTTTCAAAAACATCTTTCAAACTTGAAAACATTTTCAAAAGATCAAACACTTTGTATACATTCTTACGAATGAGAATCATTACAAAGTTGGCCTAAAACAATGGCACCTTTTCAAAATAATTTCAAAAACCATACAAAGCACATTTTCAAATAAAAGCAAGTGATCTAGAAAGTAACTAAGAGTCCACGGAAAACCATGGGTAAAAAGGGTTCTAATACCTTCCCTTTTTATAATCTACCCCCCGAACTGAAGAAAACATCTCAAAGGTCTTTCCTGTTCTTTTCAGCCTTTCCTTTTGGATAAAAGAAAAGTCGATGGAGACTCTTGCTAACCGCAACATCTGCGATCAAACGCAAAACAACCAAGTCAGTTATCCCACCGTATCACAGAACTGGCGACTCTGCTGGGGAAGATTCTTAAAAGTGGGGTTACCTTAGGGCTAGGTCACATTTATTTTCTTTTATTGTTTGACTTGTATGCTTTACATTATAGTTCTTTGTTTGGGTTTGAATCCTCTACCCAGATTTGGGATACCTTATAGGTAAGTAGCAATACGTTGTGGAAACTGTGCGGGGTATACCGACATGGTCTAAGAAATAGCTACGTTAGTGTGACATATTTGTGGGTACCGGTAACTCTTGAGTATTCAAGGAGAATACGGGGCCGCTGAGTGATGTCATGAAGCACTAACTAACTTCTAGAACCTTTACTTGACCAACTTGGCCATTAGGATGTAGTGAGATGACCGACTTTGGTGCAGTCCGAAGTTGGTAGATACTCGATACTACACTCATTGAGGTTTAGTTTTTTGGGATATTTCGGTCGCCATTAAAGAGGCTTGCGCTGAAACAATGCCCGAGGAAACAAACCAGTGATATTGAGCTCCCTTAGAACCCGGTTACTATTTCTAGGACAGGTTTGAGCCAACTAAACTTCAAGAGGGTACTTACCTATGAGACTCCATGCAAGCCTAAACCTAAGGACTTTTTTTGTTTTTTTTGTATATATTTACTTGTACATAACATCCTAAACATCATAACATCATACTCATACTCACTAATCGTTTCAAGGATCTTTGGATTTATCTTTGTTCTATTTTGTAGGGCATGGATTCTATTCGCAGAAAAACCATTCAAGTAAATCTTGTAAGGATCCCTCCTCAACTTAAAGATCTAGCATCAAGGGTTCCTGAAAACTCTCCATTTACCGAAAGACATGGTCGCCTACTAAACTTGGTCGCCTCCAACACTGATGAGTACATGATGAAGGTTCTCTTCCAGTTCTTTGATCTTTTACACCATGCTTCGCATTTTCTGATTATCAACTTGTGCCAACTTTGGAATAATTCTCCCAACTCTTGAGGATTCCCATTCTCAATCAACTAACTTTTAACGGTACGGAAAGAGATCCAAAGCCATAAGAGATTGCTCAAGCTCTACACTTGCAACCATATGATATCACAACTAATTGGGAAACAAGGAGTGGTGTCAAAGGTTTCTTAGAAAAGTTCTTGTTTGAGAAAGCCCAAAACTGTTGGAACTCTTTAGATTTGTAAGCTTTTGAGGAAATTGTGGCTCTTCTCATCTATCGGATGGTTTTGTTTCCAAATTCCGACTAACTCATAGATGTGAACTCCGTCAAAATCTTAATGTCTCGTAACCCGGTGCCTACTTTGCTAGGGGACATCCTACATTCCTTTCACAGTTGCACTATGAGGAAAAGAGGTATCCTTATGTGTTGTACTCCTCTTTTAGAAAGATGGTTTATTTCGCATCTTCCCTAATCTGTATTGAATAACGAGTAAGGTTCAAGGTGGTCACATAGGTTGATGACGCTCAAACATTCAGACATTCATTGGTGTTCCTGATCTATAGAGAATGTTACTATCGTCGACCGTTGTGGAGAATTCCCTAATGTCCCTTTACTTGGAATTATATGAGGTATCACCTACAACCCCTGCTTAGCCTTAAGACAGTTTGGTTACGCCCAGAGGGATGGCTCACATGATATGCTTATTCAAGGTTTGGTATTTGACTACGAGAATAACGATTGAGGTCACCGCCAAAGGTTTATCCGAGCTTGGAGGATGTTGAAAAAGGTAGATAGAAAGACATTGGGGCATAAGAATTCCATCCCTCTTGAGCCCTACCTAAAATTGGTACGAGCTCGTGCTCAAAGTCTCATGATGCCTTACCCTTCCATTCTCCCGGTTATCATAGAGCCTGTTGTGGAAGGAGATGTTCCATACACTATCCTGCATCCTGACATGCCCACCTCTCTTGAATACTTACAAAGGGATTGGGTACAACTTATGGGGGAGCGAGACACTTTTGAGGCCCAATTCTACGCCAGTGAGAAGAAGGTTTTAGAACTCACCAAGCAACTTCATGAGGAGCAGAGTCTGAACGCCTACATCGCACCAAAGAGGATGCGTACAACTTTTTTATCTAAGAGTTTTTTGTATTTCTTTGTAAGCCCAAGAGAGGCATGTTGTACTCAAACTTTGATTTATTAATATAACGTGTGTTCCTTTTTGGTCTAAAGCAAATTTAAATCTCTAATTTCCTTGAAATCATTGCATATGCATCTCCACTCATCATAACATAAGCAAGTTTCTTACAACAAGTCTCCTCATCTTTCTACTGCTTATTTCTTTAAGATGGATCTCGAGCAAACAGTAAAAGACCTCCAGGCGCAAAATGCTCAGTTTCAACAGATGTTCTTGACTTTAGCCAAGGGACGAGAGGATTTGAAAACTTTGTTGATTGAAGAAAAGAAGAACAAAGCAAAGAAAACAACCGGAGTTCTGAATTTAGGAAGAAGGTTCCCAGGGGAAGCCAGAAAGATCTTAGACTTCGCAACATCATCTGGTGAAAAATACAATCAAGAAAGGAAAGGAAAGGAAGCAACTGGCCAACCAGAATCTCAAGAGGAAGAAGAAGAAGAGGATTGCTCTGAAGAGCAGTATCACCCGGCCGATGACAAATACAAACATCTGGAAGAACGTCTAAGTGCAATGGAGATTCAGAAAGTTCCCGGGATGGGCTTTAAAGAGCTAGGTTTGGTGTCTGGGATTGTTATTCCACCAAAATTCAAGGCACCAGTATTTGCTAAGTACGATGGGGTTTCGTGTCCCAAGATGCATCTCCGATCTTATGTGAGGAAGATACAGCCTCACACTGCTGATAGAGATTTGTGGGTCCACTTCTTTCAAGATAGTCTATCTGGAACTCAGCTAGATTGGTTCTATCAACTAGAGAGGGCCAATATCCATAATTGGGAAGATCTTGCCGCCGCTTTCTATAAACAGTATCAGTACAACACATATCTTTCTCCCACCCGTACTCAACTCCAGAGTATGGCTATGGTTTCAAATGAAGGTTTCAAAGACTAAGCTCTGAAATGAAGGGACTTAGCAGGAAGAGTCCAACCTCCTCTGTCCGAAAGAGAACTAGTAGACATGTTTCTGGGTACCCTGTCCGGTCCTTTCTTTAATCATCTAATTGGAAGCTCCTCAGCAGGCTTCACTGAATTAATCTTGACCGGGGAAAGAGTGGAAGCTGGGATTAAGAGTGGAAAGATCCAAAAAGACGCATCCTCTAGTGTCGTGAGAAAACCATTTATTGGAAAGAAATAAGTTGGTGATGTGTATCCTCAAATAAATCAAGATAGAATTGAACGTTGTCCAATGGTAGGGGCTGTCATGATTCCTAAGCCTGCACCCACTCAACAAAGAAGTAACCAGCCTAGAACAGAAAGACCGGTAAGACAATTTACCCGGATTAATATGACACTATCTCAAGTCCTACCACATTTGTTGAGATCTAATCTGGTAACTTTGAAAGAAGCCCCGAAGAATCCCAACACCACGTCTCCTCGCTACCATCCTAATGCTCGTTGTGCTTACCATTCAGAAAGTCCAGGCCGTGATACCAACAACTATTGGGATTTGAAAAATAAGGTGCAAGACCTTCTTGAAGAAAAAGAAATTGAATTCGATGCTCCTGAAATCCCAAATGTTATCACTGCTCCTATGCCCAAGCATGGCCGTGATGCTAACGCTGTTGAACATGATATGTTTGTTACTGTTGTTGATGAACTTGTTACTCCTCTCCTGACTGTTAAGAAGAACCTATTGAAGGTCGGTTTATTTTCGGGCTCTGACGAAAGCTTCCGCCTCTGTTTATCCCTACCAACTGGTTGTCATTTATTGAAAGCAGGTGTCCAGCGCCTAATGGATGACAAAGAGATTTTGTTTGAAAAGACTCTCGTTCCAACCACTTCTTACAAAGATGTTTCAATAGTAACCATTTCCGCCAATTCTTCCAGGGTCTCCACCAAAAGACCCGTTAGGATTACATCAGTTCCTAAAGTAGCTCCACTGATAATTACTATGCCAGGACCAATCCTGTATTCATCAGATAAAACTGTCCCATGGAACTATGGGGGCAACGTCTACTATCACGGTGTTAAACAAGATTGGCTGGCTGATGAAGACTCAATTTTTGAGAAGGCTGACCCCAACATCAGCAATATTGAGGGAACCAGAAAAATATCCCGAAGTGACAGAGTATTCTCTCCCGAGATTTCTCCTTTAAAGACTGTTACAAGTCCTGTGATCATCCCTGCTTCTGTTCTCGTTGACATTACTACTACAATTCCCATGGTTATCCCTACTGACACTCCTATAACCAAGTCGACCGAGACTCGGGGAAAAGGCATTCTGGTTAAGCCTGTCCGGATGAAGGCACAATCAGTATCTATCCTAGAGGCCTCCCAAAAGGAGATGGAAGAAATTCTGAAAATTATAAAGAGAAGTGACTACAATGTAGTCGAACAGATAAGGCAGACTCCGTCAAAGATCTCATGCTGGATTTATTGTTGTGCTTCGAGGCTCATGCGAAGGCCTTGGTGAAATTTCTTAAAACTGCCCATGTGCCACAAGAAACCTCTGCTGATCAACTCCAAGACTGTATGGCCAGTCTAACCGCTGACAATGGTTTAGGTTTTTTTGATGTTGACTTGACACCTAGAGGTAGGACGCTCATATTTGGTCCCTTGCTCACAACAAAAAACATTTTTACACACCAACACTTTCATTTGAAACATTTTTAAAAGACAAATCTCTTCGTATGCATTCTTATAGAGATGCGAATCATTACAAAGACACTTTTCAAAATCACTTTCAAAAACACATTCCATAAACACCTCTTTGAACTATTTTCAAAACCAACACTTTGTACGCATTCTTATAGAAACGAGAATCATTACAAAGACATTTTCAAAATACTTTCAAACCCACATCACAAGCACATTTTCAAACAAAAGCAAGTGATCTAGCAAGCAACTAAGAGCCCGTGGATAACTACGAATGAAAAGGGTGCTAATACCTTCCTTTTTCATAACCTACTCCCCCGAACTCAAGAAATAATCTCGAAAGGTCTTTCCTATTCTTTTCAACCTTTCCTTATTGGATAAAAGAAAATTCGATGGCGACTCTTCATATCACAGTTCTCCCATCATATCACAGTTGTCAATAACGACCCATTATTACCCTATAAACCTTACATAGATGATTGCAACGCTTGGTTTAGATGGAAATGGGTTGAATCGAAATGTAGGCGCATGCACTGAGTTCAGAAAATTTGAAACAACTTCAAGGTTTTGTGAAGTTTTTAGTGAGGAAATTTGTACGTGTAGGTAATTCATTGTGTATAGGCAATGTGTGTCTGTCCTCTTTTGCTTGCGCTTTAGCTTTGTATTTATAGGGGTGCAGTGATGAACGAAAAAGGCAAGAATCAACCATTAACCATGGCTTTGAAGGCAAAATCGAAAGTCTTAAAAGGTCGCCATTGTTGATGATTTTCTACCATTTTGGGTTTTTTGAGTGAACCTGACATGTTTCACTCCCACATCTTGACTTTTCGAATGCTCCCAAGTTTTGTTCTTCGATGATTCTGAGTTCCAATTTTAATGGTCCAAGGCCTCATCATTGTGGCTTCTTCGATTGAGCTACTATCTGCCTTAGTTGCTTGATCTGAAAACCATCCAATTATCCCAATTGAACAGTTCTTGTTCCTTTTTATTTCCTTTCCTTCAATTCGACCACCTCTTATATTGGTCTGTCGAAACTTTGTTTTGTCATCTCCTTCGAATGTAGTTGTGCAGGTGGCTCTTTGATTCCAACTCCAACCCTTTGCTTATGTATACAAAAATTTATTTCTTGTTGATCACTAGTTCACCTTCGATTGGTGAATATCGCTTATATGCGCCAATCGAAGGATGACTTATGAGCACCAATCCTTTACTTTCATTACCCAACTCCTTCCTTGCCTGTTCAGGCACATGCCTGAAACACATTGTTCCCCAAAACTCTAAG
The DNA here is from genome assembly GCA_948472305.1 of Vicia faba. Taxonomy (NCBI): domain Eukaryota; kingdom Viridiplantae; phylum Streptophyta; class Magnoliopsida; order Fabales; family Fabaceae; genus Vicia; species Vicia faba. The sequence continues at coordinate 63,077,395 of OX451739.1, read as the reverse complement.
ATGACTCATATTTGGTCGATTCATCTCTAACTGTCCTTCGATTACTCCATGCTTGAAGATGGCATGTCCTTTGAACCAATAGATTTCAACGTGTTTCTTTGGATAAGATAAGAGCTTTTTAAATTCCAAGTATTCTTCTTTTTAAAGCGCCCATTCAAGCAACATGTCAATCGAAAGGTGTCTTCCTTGTAAATCTTCGAATGGCTTACATCTCCATGTTTGAAAATGAACCTTACGATGGCGCTCATTACCAGCTCTCCCAATCGAAGGATTCATAAAAGCCTTCTCATGCTTTCTTTCGAACTAGCCCTCCTTCTATTCTAGTGTTTCGTTGGGCATTAAATTATCCTTCATACTGTTGTCGAAGCTGCTTCGACCCGAAAGCCCTTAGACATGTTTTCAGCCTTCGACCTACACTTTGTCATGTACACTTCTTTTATTTCTTTCAGTTGTGCCACTATGATGAGGCATATAGGGTGTCATGGAAATCATTTGAAGCTCTGGAGCTCACACATCTTGGTGAAAAGTGAAATTAGTTGAAAGGCCATTGCTTAGGAGGAGAATTTATCTGATCAATTCTTGGTCAACCTTGAGCAATTGGGGACCTTAATGAGTATGCTTTGAATAAAAATGGGAGGGAAAATTTTGGGGTACAACAGCTGCCCCTGTTCAATCTTCTTAAACCTGAAGATGTAGATTGGCTTGTCTGCCTTTCGTGATCTGAAGGTGGAAGATGATTGAAAATTAGAGTTCCCAGAAATTTGCACTCGCGTGAAGTAACGTTGTTGGTTGGTGATGTCAAGAATGGGCTTATAGATGCCATTTGGAGAAGATGATTGAGAGTTGTCGGAGATGGGCTTAAAGATTCCATCCAGAGTAGATGTTGACTTCATAAGAGTTCTCTTTATGGGGATTCCTGTTCCTGTTGTCTAAGGAGGACTCCACTGGGGAATTTTGATTTCTGTTGTTCTCCCGCTTGAGGAAAACTCTATGGGGAATAGAGTCTAGGAGCTTTATTTGTCCATGGCTCTACTGAGGAGTTATCTCTGGACTGGAGAGATGAACGTTAGTTGTTTTCTGGCTGAAATCCAGGCTTCACAGTAACTTGCTGGGAAGAATGAAATTAATTGTTATCTGGAAATGTATTAAAAGGAGCCTGTGTAGGGATGCTTCAGGATGAGTCCATGTTAGACTTCATCTGGAGATATATGAGAAGGAGCTTGTGTAGGGCTGCTTCAGGATGAGTCCGTGTGAAACTGCATCTGAAAATATGTGAGAAGGAACATGTGCAGGGTTGCTTCAGGATAAGCCCGTGTGAAGCTACATCTGAAAATATATGAGAAGGAACCTGTGTAAGATTGCTTCATTTGGTAGTGTAGATAGCCACCCCGTCTTGTTTCGAGAATTGATCCACCGTCATTTGTTCACGGATAGTTGTCCTATCTTGTTTCAGGTATTAATCTGGAACTTGATTTTGTTGGTTGTTGATATAGTTGCCCTGTCTTGTTTCAAAAAATTAATCTCTGGCTTATTTGAGAAAGAAAGATAGTTTCCCCGTCTTGTTTCGGGAGTTAATCTTCAATCTGCTCATGTAGATAGTTGTCCTGTCTGGTTCCAGGTATTAATATACAATCAGTCGTTCACAGATAGTTGTTTTGTCTTGTTTCAGGTACTAATCTGGAATTTTTTTGTGTTGGTTATTGAGATAGTTGCCCTGTCTGGTTTCAGGAATTAATCTCTGATCTTAGAGAAAGAAAGATAGTTTCCCCGTCTTAAATCAGGAGTTAATCTTCAATCTGTTCATGTAGATAGTTGTCATGTCTGGTTCCAGGGATTAATCTACAATCAGTCGTTCACAGATAGTTGTCCTGTCTTGTTTCAGGTATTAATCTGGAACTTTTGAAAATTGTTGATAATATTCATCTATTGATCTTTCCTGAAAAGGTAAAGAATTAGTTGTATGCAATATCATGATGCATGGAGTGCATTGGGTAATGATGTTCTCAAAATAAATGAGATTGTGATATATGTATTTGTGTTGCATATGCTATGAGGCTTGTAAAATGATGTATGAATGCAATGTATGAACGTATCAGTTGTTCTATTGCAATGTTGTTGAACTAGGGAAAATAAATCTCTGATTGTTGCTGGGGATGAAAAGTGTAAGTCTTCAAATTTTGTTGAAGTTGAAATGCTGAGAGACGGATTTCCGTTGTTAGAGAAATAAACTCTGTTGGGGAACGAAAACTCCGTAAACCGCTTGGGGATTTTTATGAAACCCTTATTGGGAAACCCAAGAGGCTTGTGAACCAGGCTAAGGAATTCTTTGAGATGTCGGGTAAGTAATTGGAAGTTTTTGCTCCATCGGGGATATAAGAACACCTGACATCATTAGGTTGCATGTTGAAGATATGGCAGTGACTTTATAGTAGGATGCCCATGCCTCTGTACCTGCTGGAGAAAGTATATGCAGGGATTTGCAAAGGGCCTTTAGATATTGTCTTTTTTCTTAAATCTATTAGTAACTATCTTTATTTTTTTTATGCGTGTATTTTCAAACGGTAATCACATTCAAATGCATATGTTCAAAAATAATCACTGGACATTTTTGCAAACAAAACAGAAAGATAAAAAAACAACTAGTTTTGCACTTTCAAAGAGATAGTTTTTGTATTAATTTGAATAAGGGTTTTTGTGAAAGGAGACGGACATCCTAGTAAGATAATGTCGTTGTAAGAATGAAAGCTATACAAAATAGTATACAAAGAAAAACAGTTATGTGAAATAATCCCATTGGTTTCACATTCTGCTATTGCCTTTATGTCTTTGAGCGTCTCATTTCTTTTGCTACTTGTCTGAAGCTCACTGGATTGATTAGTACCATTTGAGCTTGATAGTTGTTACCGAAGATTGGTTGTAAGGTGATCCAACGAGACATAGTTATACGCTTTAAATCCCTAACTTTTTCCTGGACCGCCCTTTCGGGTTTTAAGTCCACCGGGATACCCTAATTTTTGCCTGAACCCTTTTAGTTCACCGGGATGCCCTTATTTTTTTCCTAGGCCAATCAACCTAGCGGGTCTTTCTTCATGCGTATTATCTTTTAACTATGTCTGCGTTTACAGGGTGTGGAAGGTTGTCACCATCCATAGTGGTTAAGATCATGGCTCCACTAGAAAATATGTTCTTGATCACAAATGGTCCTTCATATGTGGGGGTCCATTTTCCCCTGGGATCACTTTGCGGAAGGATAATGCGCTTGATTACTAGGTCACCAGCCTAATATACCTGACGTCTGACTTTCTTGTTAAAAGCTTTAATCATATGTTTTGGTACATCTGACCATGACTGACAGCCATAAGCCTTTTTTCGTCAATCAGGTTTAATTGGTCAAGTAGAGTCTGAACCCATTCATCTTCATTCAAACCTGCATCTTTCATGATTCTCAAGGAAGGGATCTGGACCTCGATAGGTAGGACAGCTTCCATACCATATACCAGAGAGAAAGGAGTTGCCCCTATTGACGTGCGTACGGAGGTACGATAACCATGAAGAGCAAATTTTAACATCTCATGCCAGTCTTTGTATGTCATTGTCATCTTATTTATGATCTTCTTGATGTTTTTATTAGCAGCCTCTACAACGCCATTCATCTTCGGCTGGTAAGGAGAAGAGTTATGATGCTGAATCTTGAACTGTGTACAGAGCTCGGTGATCATAGTGTTATTGAGATTGGTACCATTATCTGTAATGATTCTTTCTGGAATACCATACTGACACATAAGGTTATGTCTGATGAAACAGGCCACAATGTTCTTGGTAACAGAAGTAAAAGAGGCCGCTTTAACCCACTTTGTGAAGTAATCAATGGAAACTAGGATGGAGAAGTGTCCATTAAAAGATGTAGGTCTAATCTCTCCAATCATGTCTATGCCCCACATTGCGAAAGGCCAGGGAGAAGTCAAGATGTTCAAGGGAACCAGAGGTATATGTATTTTATCAGCGTAGATTTGGAATTTGTGACAAGTTCTTGAATGCTGATAACAGTCTTCTTCCATAGTGGACCAGTAGTATCCTGCCCGTAGGATCTTTTTAGCCATCGTGTGCCCGCTAGAATGGGTGCCAAAGGTGCCTTCATGCAAATCTGCCATAATCTTCTCTGCTTCACTCTTGTCTACACACCAAAACAAAGTAGAATTGTGGTTACACTTGTAGAGGATTCTGTTACTGAGGAAAAACTTGGCAGAGAACCTTCTTAGGAACTTCTTATCATTGATGGAATCTCCCTCGGGATACTCTTGGGTTTCGAGGTATCTTTTGACTTCATGGAACCAAGGTTTGTCCACTACTTCTTTAGTATCAACCTCGTAACAGTATGCTAGTTCATCCATTCTCTCAATAGTGATCTGAGGAGCTTCATTATCCCACCTGACCTTGAACATGGATGACATAGTAGCTAGCGTGTCCGCTAACTAATTTTCTTCTCGGGGAATATGTTCAAAGGTAACTTCTAATATGGAGTCAGTCTCAGCATATGCTCCCGGTAAGGGATGAGATTAAGATGCTTTGTGTCCCATTCTCCTTTGATTTGACTGATCACTAAGGCCGAGTCTCCAAATACACTCAAGAATTTAATTCTCAATTTGATAGCAGCTTTGAGACCCATAATGCATGCTTCGTATTCAGCCATGTTGTTGGTACAGTTGAAACATAGCCTGTCAGTGAAGGGAGTATGACAGCCTTTAGAAGATATGATCACAGCACCGATGCCATTTCCGAGTGCGTTGGAAGCTTCATCAAAAACCATAGTCCATCGGGATCCTTTTTTAGGCCCTTCATCCAGTCCAGGTTCTTCACAATCGGTCGCTAACATGATGTTCTCATCCGGGAACTCAAAATTCATGGATTAGTAGTCGTCCACAGCTTGATGAGCCAAATGATCAGCTAATACACTTCCCTTGATTTCTTTCTGGGTTGTGTACTGAATATCATATTCGGTCAGGATCATTTGCCATCTTGCTATTCTTCTAGAGAGAGCGGGCTTCTCAAAGATGTATTTGATAGGATCCATTTTAGATATCAACAAGGTAGTGTGAGTCAACATATATCGTCTCAGTCGGTGAGCAGCCCATGCCAAAGTGCAGTAAGTTTTCTCGAGTAGTGAGTATCTTATCTCACAGTCGGTAAACTTTTTGCTAAGGTAGTATGTTGCATGCTCTTTTTGACCAGACTCGTCATGCTTCCCTAGCACACACCCCATTGAGTTCTCTAACACTATTAAGTACATGATCAGAGGTCTCCCCTCAACCGGCGGCATAAAAATTGGAGGCTCTTGAAGATATTCCTTGATATTTTTCAAAGGCGGCCTGGAAATCGTCATTCCACTTCACTGCTTGATCTTTCTTTAGTAATTTGAAGACTGGCTCACAAGTAGCGGTTAGATGGGAAATGAATCTGGAAATAGTTTAGACGTCCCAAGAATCCCCTAACCTCCTTCTTAGTGCGGGGAGTTGGCATTTCTTGTATGGATTTAACCTTTGTAGGGTCTACTTCAATAACTTTACCGCTGACAACGAAGCCTAAGAGCTTACCAGATCTTACTCCAAAGGTGCACTTATTCGGGTTCAGTCTCACTTTGTACTTTTTCAGTCTTTCAAACAGCTTCTGCAGGTGATCAAGGTGCTCCTCTTCAGTCTGAGACCTGGCTATCATATCATCCACATAGACCTCTATCTCGTGATGGATCATATCATGAAACAAAGCTACCATGGCATGCTGATAGGTTGCCCCGACGTTCTTTAACCCAAATGGCATAACTTTGTAGCAGAAAGTGCTCCACTGTGTGACGAAGGTTGTTTTCTCCATATCTTCAGGCGCCATTTTGATCTGATTGTACCCGGAGAAACCATCCATGAAGGAGAATACCTTATGTTGTGCGGTTTTTTCAACCAGAACATTAATATGGGGAAGCGGAAAGTCATCCTTGGGGCTTTCCCTATTCAGGTCTCTGTAATCCACACACATTCGTACTTTACCGTCCTTCTTAGGCACCGGAACAACATTAGCAACCCATTATGGATAAGAGGTAACAACTAAGAAACTGGTGTTAAACTATCTCATGACTTCAGCCTTGATCTTTTCTGACATCTTTGGTCGCATACGACAGACCTTTTTCTTCACAGGAGGGTAGTCTTCTCTTGTCGGCAGGCGATGAACCACAATATCAGTGTCAAGCCCCGACATGTCTTTGTATGACCAGGCAAATACCTCAACATAGTCACGTAACATCTAAATTAACTACTTTCTGACACTATGCTCCAGATCGGCACCTATCTTGACTTCCTTCTTATCCTCCTCAGTACCCAAGTTTACTGTCTCAACCTACTCTTCATGAGGTTGTATTGCCTTTTCCTCCTATTGTAACAGTCTGGCAAGCTCTCCTGGTACTTCACAATCTTCCTCACCTTCGTCTTTGGCTTGGTAGATCAGATTTTCAAAGTCATAATTGGCAATAGCAGAACCGTTACTAATGGGATCCAGAGTGGATCTGGATCTGCAGTTTGATATGTGGGTGTGTGTAAGAGAGCATAGCTATTTTGATAAAGTAAAAGCAGAAAAGAAAGACAGAGAGCGTAAAATTTGTATGCAAAACGTCCAATGATTTATTAATGACATATGAAGATGAAGTAATAACCCTCACAAAATAGACCATTGTGACTCGGGTAAGACACAAGGCTTTAGAGTTCATATTGTTTAAATATTACATATTCCAAAAACAAAAAGACAATTACTCCTGAATAAAAGTAATGGGAACAAAATCCTTGGCCTTCCAATTGTTGAGTCCATCGCTGATAGTTAGGAAGATCTACTTGTCCATGTCGCAGTTACTGTCAGCATCTTCTGTAGCAGAAACAACATCAATAGCATTGAGTCCCAGGTCATGCTTGGGCATTAGTGCAGTTATGACGTTGGTGGTCTTAGGAGGATAAAATTCAATCTCATTTTCCTTAATGAGATCTTTCACTTTGTTCTTTAGAGCCCAACAATCGTTTGTATCATGCCCTGGACTGTCAGAGTGGTAGGCACATCGAGCATTTGGGTTGTAATGGGGAGATGCAGTATTTGGATTTTTATGAGCCTCCTTTAGAGTAAATAGATTAGACTTTAACAGGTGTGGTAAAACCTGAGATAAGGACATGTTGATTTGGGTGAACTATCTTCTAGGCACATCCTATCTACGCTGATTGTTTTGTTGTTGATTTGATGCAGGGTTGAAGATCATCACAGCTCCTATCGTTGGACGGAGTTCAGTTTTGCTTTGATTTCTCTGGACATAAGCAGCACTGACCTCATTCTATCCAGTGAAGGGTTTCTTCATTGTACTTGAAGATGCATCCCTCTGAATCTTACCACTCTTGATACCTGCTTCTACTTGTTCCCCGGTCAATATCAGCTCAGTAAACCCAGCTGAAGAGCTTCCAATCAAATGGTTAAAAAATGGACCAGCAAAAGTACCCAAGAACATGTCTCCCGCCTCTGTATCAGATAGAGCAGGTTGGACCCTTCCTGCAATATCCCTCCACTTTTGGGCATAATCTTTGAAACCCTCGCTGGAACCCATAGACATGCTTTGAAATTGTGTACGGGTTGGAGCGAGGTCAGCATTATATTGGTACTACTTGTAATAAGCAGCAGCCAGATCTTCCCAATTGCGAATGTTGGTTCCTTCCAGTTTATAGAACCATTCCAACTGCGTCCCTGATAAACTTTCCTGGAAGAAAGGAACCCATAAATTCTTGTCAGCGGTGTGAGGTTGGATCTTCCTAACGTATGACCTTAAGTGCATCTTAGGACAGGAGACACCGTCATACTTAGAAAATGTGGGGACTCTAAACTTCTGGAGAATGAACACTCCAGAGACTAGCCCTAACTCTTCAAAATACAGACTAGGTACCCTCTGAATTTCCGTAGAATTAAGACAATCCTCCAGTTGTTTGTATTTATCATCAGTAGGAGGACATTGTTCCTCAGAGTAATCAACTTCTTCTTCATCATTTCCAGGGTTATTGTTTTCTTTTGTTGGCTTCTCTTCTTGATTGTCCCCCTCATTTGATGGGGTTGCGAAATCTAGAGCTCGCTTGGATGGTCCTCTAAACCTTCTTCCCATATTCAAGACACCGTCCGGTTTATTTTTCCTTCTTCTTCTTCTCTTTGGTGATGAGAGCTTTCAGATCTTCTTGCCCCTTAGCCAGAGCCAGGAACATTTGTTGGAATTGAGCATTTTGTGCTTGAAGATCCTTAACTGTTTGTTCAAGAGCCATTTCTTTTTGCTGAAATAAACAGCAAAAAGATAAGAAACCTGTCTTGAAATACCTGCTTAATGTAATGATATGCATGATAATGTTTATGCAATGTTTTCAAGGACTTCGGGAATTTTAAATTTGCGAACTAAAATGAAACAAAGATTTTATTAATAAGATTCAAATTACAACTGCCTTTTAGGCTTACAATTGAAAATAAAAACCTCTTAAAATCTAAGAATCAAATCTCCCATGGGCCCTTCCTTTTCGTGTCGAGGTAGACATTAAGACTTTTTTCTTTGTGAAGTTGCTTCGTGAGCTCCAACAATTTCCTCTCACTGGTGTAGAATTGATCTCTAAAGGTATTCTGTTCTTCCTTCAACTGAATCCAGGACCTCTGCAACTCTTCAAGATCAGTAGGCATGTCAGGATGGAGAACTGTATAAGGAGCATTTGGTGACAGGTTCCACAATCACTGGTAAGATGGTTGTATATGGAATCATAAGTTTTTGGGCACGAGCTCGTACCCATCTGAGATAAGGCTCCATAGGGATGGAATTCTTGTGCCCCGAAGCCTTACTATCAACCTTGTTTACCATGCCCCAAGCTCGTACGAACCTTTGAAGATACCCTTAAACATCATCCTTGTAGTTGAACACAATGCCTTGGATAAGCATATTATGAGGACCATCCCTTCGAGCATAACCGAATTGTCGTAGAGCCAGAGAAGGATTATAATTGATACCTCCCATAATGCCAAAGAATGGGACTTTAGGGAATTCCCCACAGCGGTCAGTGATAGAAATATCTCCCATAGACCGTGAGTACCAAAGAATATCTGAGTGAGAAAGTGACATTATCCTTTGCGACCAACCCAAACTTTGTTCGTTCTTCAATAGTGATTGGGGAAGGTGCGAAATAAACCACCTAGACAACAATGGTATGTGACACATAAGAACCCCTCTTATCTTCATGGTATGAGTGTGAAGGGAATACAAGATATCTCTGAGCAAAGTAGGCACAGGGTTACGGGAGAGAAAAACCCTGACAGCATTCACATCTATGAGTAAGTCCGGATTAGGGAACAATACTAATCCATAGATTAGAAGAGCTAGGACTTCTTCGAAATCTTGGAAATCCAAATCATCCCAAAACAATTGAGCCTTTTCTAAAAGGAACTTGACTATGAAACCCTTGACTATGCTTCTTGTTTTCCAGTTGGATATAATGTCGGACCGTTTCAGATGCAAGGCTGCTGCGATGACCTCTGGCTTCGGAGCCTTCTCTAAACTGGTGAAAGGCATCTGATCCATAATGGGTATGCCCAATAATTGAGAGAACTCTTCCATGGTGGGTACCAACTGATAATTGGGAAATGTGAAGAAATGGTGTTTGGGGTCAAAGAACTGAAAGAGTACCCCCATCATCTTCTCATCAACGCTTGAGGTAACCAGGTTGAGAAGTCGACCATATTTCTTGGTGAACAAGGAAGTCTAAGGAACCCTTGATACTAGCTCTTTGAGTTGGAGAGGTATTCTCACAAAGCTGATTCGGATGGTATTTCTATAAACGGAAGCCATGATATGTAAAACAGAACAAAGATAAATTCCCCTGGTCCTTGAAATGGTTAGTGAAATGAAAATTGATGTCATGATGCATGATGTTATGCTTGAACAATTTAATCACACGCAAGAAAATCACACAAGACCTTAGGTTTAGGCTTGCATGGGGTTTATAGGTAAGTACCCTCTTGAAGTTTAGTTGGTTCAACCTGTCTTAGAAAAGTAATTGGGTTATAAGGAGTCTCAATATCACTGATCTTTCTTTATCAGACATTGTTTCAGCTCAAGCGATCTTTTCTCGCGACCTAAATATCCCAAAAGTCTAATCTCAATGAGTGTAGCGTCGAGTATCAACCAATCCTCAGCTTTATATCGAGGCTGGCTATCTCGCTACTTTCTAACGGCCAAGTTTGTTCAACTAAGGTTCTAAGGTCCATTAGTGCTTTATGACACCACACAGCAACCTCGTATTCTCCTCGATTTAACACAAGGGATACCGGTACCAACAAATGTGGCACACTAACGCAGCCATCACTTCAACCATATCGTTATATACTGTATAGTCTCCACGATCTATTGCTTCTTACCTAAAAGGTGTCCCAGATTCGGGTGTAGGATCTTTTAGTAACAACCCAAACAAACCCTCAAAGATAAAGCATACAAACACACAATGTAAAGCAATTTGAAATGGCATAAACTCTAAGGTAACCCCACTTTTTATTAGTCCCCAGCAGAGTCGCCAATTCTGTGATACGGTGGCAGAACCGACTGTCGTACTGGTTTTGCGTTTGTGTTTGCAAATGTTGCAGTAATCAAGATTCGCCACCGACTTTTCTTTTATCCAACAAAGGAAAGAGTGAAAAGAACAGAAAAAGACCTTTCGAGAGTTTTATGAGTAAGGGGTAGATTATGGAAAAGGAAGGTGTTATTACCCTTTTCATCCGTAGTTTTCTACGGGCTCTTAGATGCTTAGCTCATTTTGAAATACTTTGTGTTTTGTGTGTTTTTGAAAAGTATTTTGAAATTCCAATAGTAAGGCAGCTTGCTTTATGATATCTCTTGTATCAGTCCTCAAGATTGTTGATAAAGCGTTTTGAAAATGTTTTTTGAAAGAAGTTTGTGTATGTGTAAAAGTTTGTTTTTGAGCAAGCATCTAATCAGCTATCTACTTTACTCGAAAGGGTCGTTCTTTTTCTCTATTCCTCTTGACATTGCTATCCTACTGTGATACGGTGGGAGAACTGACTAGGGTTTTGCGTTTGTTTTCGCAAATGTTTCGGTTGAGCAAGAGTCGCCACCGACTTTTTATTTTATCCTAAGGAAAGGTTAAAAAGCACAGCAAAAACCTTTGAGATGTTTTCTTGGGTTCGGGGAGTAGATTATAGAAAGGGAAGGTATTAGCACCCTTTCTATCCATGGTTATCCATGGGCTCTTAGTTACTTGCTTAGATCAACTTGCCTTAATTTTCAATTGTTTGAAATGGTGCTTTGTATGTGTGGGTTTTGAAAATGTTTTGAAAAGAGGCCAATGTGGTGGCAACCTTTGTAATGATCCATGTTGGGATGTATACAAAGGTGTATGTCTTTTGAAAAAGTTTTCAATGTTTTTTTTAAAAGTTGTTTTGAGAGTGTGTTTTGAAAAATGGAAAGTGTTTTTGCAAGTTTGATCAAGTAACTAAGAGTGGTCTACCCCTAAATTTACTCAAAGATTTTTCTATGTTTTTAACCCTTTTAACAATTTTGTTCCACCATTGCATTTGGTGGACAATCTTGTGTTAGGATGTGAACGGGACGGGCGCGGGTCATCGTTTAGACTATGACTGTAATGGTGCCAAGTATCTTTGGGCAATTTTTCCTTTAAGGGACTTGATCATTTTTAGGCAACTTTCGAAAGCGTCATCGAGGGACTATGATCATTTGAATTTGTTTTGTTTTTGCCAAAGATACTCAACATGCAATATGGCCTAATTTTGAAAGGCAACAAGTGGATGTAACCCTAGGGGTGATAGTGTGCAAGTGTGTTTTATTGCATACAAGAGTTTTTCTTTGAATTAGGATTTTCTATTTCATTGATTTTATCTTGCCATACACGTCCTAATTACTAGCAATAAGAAGCGGAAATATAAAATCCTACGCTATTACAACAATTAGGGGGTGGGGATACACATTTGTACATGGGGGGTTCAACGAGAAAAATAGATAAAAAAGAAAATAGCAAAAAACAAGATAGAGGGAGAGAGAGAGCCAGCGCGCTGCTGAGAGGTCATCAGAAGTTCTGACTCAGATCCGCTGCCAGATGATCAACCTCTTGGTTAAACTGTATGAGTCAGAACTTCTGACCCTGGCACCTACAAAACAAAAACCTGTTAGTGGGGAAACCAGAAGTTCTGACCCCCTGCGCTGCAAAACAGAAGTTTATTAGTGGAGAAACCAGAAGTTCTGATTCTGCTGGAAAGACAATAACTCTTAGAGGTTCTGATATTATTGACATCAAAACAGGCTTCAGATGTGCTAACGTCAAAGTCAGCACTTGGCTTTTCCCTGTACTAATCAGAACATCTGCAATTTTGTTGTTATTCCACAAAACAGGAAACATATTTGGAACAGATCCAGCAAATGTTAAAATGTTTCAGAGGGCAGAACCAACAAGGTCACAGGCAAGTCTTACACTGGCTCAGAACATTCTGAGGTATGAAAATCCTCAGAATATAAACAGCAACAACATGATATTTACATTATGTTTATTTGAGCATGCACAGCTGATGATGCTTAGCAGCGTGATGAAGGTCAGCAGGTGCTTACCTGGCTGTTGGAAAAGTTTGTGGATGAAAGCTAGCTTTTGGCTCTGGTGGTGTTCTGGACAGATTCTTTTTGAAAAGGGTAGGTGAAGGTGTATGCGTATATAGGGTCAGAAGTTGGAAAAGGGGTTTTTGGTTCACAAAGAAAAACTGGGTATTGGATAAAGTTTGAAGGTGAGAAATTCAAAGTTATGAAACAACTGGGGATTTTGGCAGAGTTTCACAACACTATCTTGCTAAAGATTTCTGTTTCTCTCTTAGCAATTTTTCTGTTTCTTGAACCCCTTTTTCAGTGGACAATGACTCTCTATTTATAGACAAAGTTCTTGTGGGTGTCTTGAACATTAAAGCGCCAACAGAGTTTGAATTGTTCTTTGACAGAAATTCCTGGGAAGTTGTGGTAACAGATAGCCTTCAACCTAGGCTGCAGCAACAGGCGTGGATTAGAGTGAAGTGACCTCTTAAGTGGGCGGTGGCGTGTAGACCCATGCCAGAATCTGCATAAAGGCGTTTTCCAAGCCACACGTGAAGGGATTACTTGGATGAATGTTCAGGAGTGGTTGGAAGCATTAATGAGCATTAAATGGTGATAAGACTTATCAACATCAATATTCTGGTAAGGGAAACCAAACTTTGAACCAGCAGTTCTGTTTCAACAAGAACAGCGTAAACCATGCTCTGGCCTTGGCTTCCTGTTGTCTTATTAAGTTCTGGGGATTCTCCTGATTTTCTGATACGTTCCCTGGATTTGCTTCTGGACCTCCTAGGCTTAGAGATTCACTATCAGTGTAACACCCACTCTTCTGACCTTTTCATCTTCTGATTTCAGCATGTTCTGAAAGAGCCTTCAGACTTCCTTGCTTCTTTTGCATTCCTTTAGCAAATTCTGGCTGAGCTTGTGTAACTGCTGAAAGAGTCATGTTCTGTCTGACGCTTACATATTGAACCACGTTTACAACTTCTGATTGAGCTGACGTAGCTGCTGAAGAGCCAACTTCTGACTGCACTGAACCAAGCTTGCAACTTCTGACCGTTTCTTATCTGGAATTGGTCCAGAAGTTCTGAAACGCTGATTTTTTCTTAAACACTCATTTTTTAGAGAAAAATTCCAAGTACTTAGAATTTAATTTTTCTCAAGCTAAAAGCGTTGTCTTTAGAGCTTGTGTGATCATCTTGCTCTTGTAAGTGGTTTGCTTGGGCAAAAATGACAGTTCTGGACTTGGATTTGTTTCAGAGGGACCTTGAAAATCCAAGATGATTTCCTGAAGAAAGAGAGGGCAAATTTTGGGGTACAACAGTTTCCCCTGTTCAATCTTCTTGAACCTGAAGAGTTAGATTGGCAAATTTGCCTTTCGCGACTCGAAGGTAAAAGGAGATTGGACACTAGAGTGCCCGGAAATTTGCACTCGCATAGTAGAGTATCAGCAATGTGATGGCGGGAATGGGCTTATAGATGCCATTTGGAGAGATGGTGGATAGGGGGATGGGCTTATAGATGCCATTTGGAAGTGTTGATCGCATAAGAGATTCCTTAGCGAGAACTTGCGCACTTTGAGAAAGACAGATGTTTTCCTGGCTTGTTACAGGTGTTGATCTTCAATCTCTTCATGCAGATATGCCCTGGCTAGATGCAGGTGTCGAGTCTACAATCGATTGCTCACAGATATGCCCTGGCTGGATACAGGTATCGAATCTGGAATTAGTTGTCAACAGATATGCCCTGGCTGGATACAGGAATCGAATCTGGAATTAGACGGTTGATAGATATGCCCTGGCTGGATACATGAATCGAATCTGGAATTAGACGGTTGATAGATATGCCCTGGCTGGATACATGAATCGAATCTTCAAACTCCTCAGATGTGCCCTGGCTGGATACAGGAATCGAATCTGGAATTAGACGGTTGATAGATATGCCCTAGCTGGATACAGGAATCGAATCTTCAAACTCCTCAGATGTGCCCTGGCTGGATACAGGAATCGAATCTGGAATTGTGACAGTTGATAGATATGCCCTGGCTGGATACAGGAATCGAATCTTCAAACTCCTCAGATGTGCCCTGGCTGGATACAGGAATCGAATCTGGAATTGGTCGTCAACAGATATGCCCTGGCTGGATACAGGAATCGAGTCTGGAAACTGATCACTCATAGATGTGCCCTGGCTAGATACAGGAATCGAATCTGGAATTGTGACAGTTGAAGGTAGTTGTCTTTTGGTTTGTCTTTTTCCCTGAAAAGGCAAAACATCAGTTGTATGCAATGTCATGATGTATGAAATGCATGATGTCATGATGTTCAAAATGAGATAGTGTCGTATGCACTTTATCATGTATGTAAGCAAGATGTATGAAATGTGAAATGTTTATGAATGTATTTTCGTCTAGGAAAATAAATCCTTGACAATTGGCTGGGGAATTAAATCCTGGGCTGACGTTGAAGAGTAGAGTTCTTCGTTTCCGCTAGGGATGATGATTGCAAGAGAATACCGGTAGGAGAAGATAACTTCGTTGGGGAATAAACTTGTTGGAGAGATTACCCTGAGGGGAATTGCTCTGTGGGAAGAGATACTTCGCTGAAGTTTTGATGAGAGCTCCGCTGAGGATTTCAATGATGGACCCCGCTGGGGATAACAATGATAAACTCCGTTGGGGATTCTGTTGATAAGTTATGTTGGGGGACTTTGATGAACTCCGCTGGGGATTGGAAGAACTTCGCCGAGGGCGATCTTCCGTGGCAATTAGATGAGGATAACCCAGTTATAAGCCCTTGTGAGGAAAAACTTTGAATAAAGCTCGGGAGAGACGTCCGTACTTTACAGGGGATGAGCTTCCAGAATCTACTGGGGATAAGCTTCAAGAGATGCTGGGGATATGGATTCCAATTTTCCTGGGGAGACCTTCAGACTGTACTACTAAAAAAAAGGTTCCACTGGGGAGCCTGTGTTCCGCCGGGGAACAATCTTAGATCAAGACTGCCGGGGATGCTTGCTGAGGAATGCCTATACTTCACTGGGGAAAGTTGATATCTTCTGGGGATACCCAACCTCCTTTAGGCTGATCGTAGACTAACTCTGCTGGAGAAGAGTATTCCTGACTTGCTAGGGGGACAGGGTGCCTATTGTAGGGCTGATGATAGACTAAATCTTCCTGGGGAGAGTATTGCTGAATCCTGTCTTACTCTGTGGGGAGTTGAGGCAACTTGGTCACATTCTTCAGTTGAATCTACCTTGGTACCTTGGCGGACAGAGCAACTAGACTGCCTGGATAACTCTACATTGCCCCTGTTTCTGATGTCACCTGTAATTAGTCCTTTGTTTCGTATGCAATTATTTATGAATTAGCAATTTTAATGTCAAATGCATATATCAAAAATGAACATTGGACGTTCTTCGCCAAACAAAACTGAAAAGGGAAAAAAAAAACAAACGGCAATTTGTTTGGAAAAGTGAACTTGTATTGATTTTGAAATTTGCCTGTAAATAGGAGTTTTTGTACAAGAGGCTGACGTCCTAGTAAGAGAACACCGCCAAATAACATAAAGTTTATACAATTTTGAAAAGGAAACAAAACAGCTATGTGAACAATATTCCCACTGGGTTCCAACTCTGCTATTGCCTTTATGTCTCCAAGCGTCTCATCACTTTGCTGCTTAGTTGAAGATGAAGCTGATTGATCGATGCCGAAGTCTGAGCCCGATAGTTGATGCCGAACTCTGGATGCAAGGTGATTCAACGAGACATAGTGTTACGCTTTATCCCTAACTTTTTCCTGGACCGCCCTTTCGGGTTTTCAGTCCACCGGGATACCCATTTTTGCCCAAGCCGCCTTTTCAGGTTTTCGACTTGCCGGGTGTACAGATTTTTTTCATTTCATCCCTTATTTTTGCCCGAACCCTTTTGGTTCGCCGGGAAGCCCTTATTTTTGCCTAGGTATGTCAACCTAGCGGGTCTTTTATTCATGCGTAGTATCTTTTTACTATGTCTGCATTGGCGGGGTGAGGAAGGTCGTCACCATCCATGGTGGTTAGGATCATGGCTCCTCCTGAGAACACATGTTTAACCACAAATGGCCCTTCGTACATAGGGGTCCATTTGCCCCTGGGATCACTTTGAGGAAGGATGATGCGTTTGATTACCAGATCCCCAACTTGATACTCTTGTGGTCTGACTTTCTTGTTAAATGCCCTGATCATCCGTTTTTGGTACGTCTGACCATGACAGATAGCGGTGAGTCTCTTTTCGTCAATTAGGTTTAATTGATCAAGTCGAGTCTGGATCCAGTCATCTTCACTCAAGTCTGCATCCTTCATTATCCGGAGAGAGGGTATCTGGACTTCAATTGGCAAGACTGCCTCCATGCCATAGACCAAGGAAAAGGGTGTTGCCCCGGTTGACGTCCTTGCTGAGGTACGGTACCCATGAAGAGCAAATGGTAACATTTCGTGCCAATCTTTGTAGGTCACTGTCATCTTCTGCACAATTTTCTTGATGTTTTTATTTGCCGCTTCGACAGCTCCATTCATCTTCGGTCGGTAAGGAGAAGAGTTGTGGTGCTGTATCTTGAATTGCTCGCAGAGCTCAGTGATCATCTTGTTGTTAAGATTGGTACCATTGTCTGTAATGATTCTTTCTGGGACACCGTACCGATAGATCAGGTTATGCCGAATGAAACGTGCAACGATGCTCTTGGTTACGGTGGCGTAGGAAGCTGCTTCTACCCACTTTGTGAAATAATCAATTGCTACCAAGATGAAGCGATGCCCGTTGGATGCCGTCGGTCAGATCTCGCCGATCATATCAATGCCCCACATTGCAAAAGGCCAAGGTGCCGTTAGGAAGTTCAGAGGAACCGGAGGGATATGCACCTTATCAGCATAGATCTGGCATTTATGACAAGTTCGAGAATGTTGGTAACAGTCGGCTTCCATTGTGGACCAGAAATATCCTGCCCGAAGGATTTTCTTTGCCATGGTATGTCCACTGGAATGTGTTCTGAATGTACCTTCGTGTAGTTCTACCATGATCTTCTCTGCTTCGGCCTTATCCACACAACGCAGTAAAGTTGAATCATGGTTTCGTTTATAGAGAATGTCGTTGCTGAGGAAGAATTTCACCGCGAACCTTCTCAGAAACTTCTTATCGTTGACAGATGCACCTTCAGGGTATTCCTGAGCTTCCAAGTATCTCTTCACCTCATGATACCAGGGTTTTTCGGTCACCTCTTCGGCCTTAAGATCGCAGCAGTATACAGGTTCGTCCAACTTCCAGATAATGATCCGGGGAGCCTCGTTGTCCCATTTGACTTTGAACATTGAAGACCTCGTAGCTAGTGCGTCCGCTAACTGATTCTCCTCTCTTGGGAAGTGTTCAAAAGTTATCTCTTCAAAGTGGGGAAGCAAAGTCAACACATACTCCTTGTAAGGAATAAGATTTGGGTGTTTTGTATCCCACTCACCTTTGATCTGATTGATCACGAGAGCGGAATCTCCGAAGACACTCAGAAACTTGATCCTTAAGTCGATTGCAGCTTGAAGACCCATGATACACGCCTCATACTCCGCCATGTTGTTGGTGCAGTTGAAACATAGCCGGGCAGTGAATGGAGTATGAGTGCCTTGAGGGGATATGATCACAGCGCCGATGCCGTTACCCAAAGCGTTCGAAGCTCCGTCAAAATGCATAGACCATCGGGATCCTTCCTCAGGTCCTTCATCCGGTCCAGGTACTTCACAATCAGTTACTACCATGATATCTTCGTCCGGAAATTCAAAGTTCAATGATTGGTAATCGTCCACAGGTTGGTGTGCCAAATGATCTGCCAGTACACTTCCCTTGATTACTTTTTGAGTTGTGTACTGGATATCATATTCCATCAAGATCATTTGCCACCTTGCTATTCTTCCGGACAGAGCGGGCTTTTCGAATATGTACTTGATTGGATCCATTTTTGAAATCAACAGAGTAGTGTGAGTCAGCATATACTGTCTCAGCCGGCGAGCAGCCCATACCAGAGCGCAGCAAGTTTTCTCGAGCAGTGAGTACCGAGTCTCACAGTCGGTAAACTTTTTGCTCAGGTAATAAATAGCGTGCTCTTTTTGGCCAGACTCGTCATGCTGCCCCAGCACACACCCCATTGAGTTGTCAAGTACTGTCAAGTATAGTATTAGAGGTCTCCCTTCAACCGGAGGCATAAGAATGGGTGGCTCTTGGAGATATTCCTTTATCTTTTCGAAAGCGGCCTGACATTCATCGTTCCAACGTACTACTTGATCTTTCTTCAGCAATTTGAAGATTGGCTCACAGGTGGCAGTTAGATGTGAGATGAATCGGGAAATGTAATTCAGTCGTCCTAGAAAGCCTCTGACTTCTTTCTCTGTTTTGGGAGTCGGCATCTCTTGTATGGCTTTCACCTTGGCAGGGTCCACTTGAATACCTTTGTCGCTTACAATGAAACCTAACAATTTTCCAGACCTCACCCCAAAGGTGCACTTGTTTGGGTTCAACCTCAGCTTATACAATTTCAGTCGGTCAAACAGCTTCCGCAGATGGTCAAGGTGTTCCTCCTCAGTTTGGGACCTTGCAATCATATCATCGACGTACACTTCAATCTCATGATGGATCATATCATGAAATAAAGCAACCATGGCACGTTGGTAGGTTGCCCCAGCATTTTTCAACCTGAATGGCATGACCTTGTAGCAGAAGGTGCCCCACTGAGTAACAAAGGTAGTCTTTTCCATATCTTCAGGAGCCATCTTGATCTGATTATACCCTGAAAAACCATCCATGAAGGAGAACACCTTGTGTTGAGCAGTATTGTCAACAAGAACGTCGATGTGAGGCAGAGGGAAATCATCTTTAGGGCTGGCCCTGTTCAAATCCCTGTAATCAACACACATTCGGACTTTACCATCTTTCTTTGGCACTGGAACCACGTTGGCCACCCACTGAGGATAAGAAGTCACTGCTAGAAACCCGACATCAAATTGTTTCATAACCTCAGCTTTGATTTTCTCGGACATCTCTGGACGCATGCGGCGGACCTTTTGTTTTATCGGAGGACAGTCTTCCTTGGTAGGCAGGTGATGAACTACAATGTCGGCATCCAAACCGGGCATGTCTTTGTAAGACCAAGCAAAGATTTCCATGTAGTCATGCAGCATCTGGATCAATCGTTGTTTCACGCTGAGCTCCAGATTGGCACCAATCTTGACTTCTTTTCTATCTGTCTCAGTACCCAGGTTTATCGTTTCCACCGGCTCTTCATGCGGCTGAATGGCCCTCTCTTCCTGGAGTAACAGTCTTGCAAGTTCACCAGGCACTTCGCAATCATCTTCACCTTCGTCTTTGGCCAAGTTGATCGTATTTTCGAAGTCATAACTGGCGGTAGCAGAGCCGTTACCAGTGAGATCCAGAGTGGATTGGAATCTGTATAAGTGAGTGTGTGTAAATATAGTTGTTTTGCAATATATAATAAAGAAAGAAAAAGAGCACAAGATTTGAAATGCAACAACGTCCGATGTTTTGATTAATGATATATGGAAATGTCATACAAAAAGCCCTCACAAATGGAGCCACGGTGCCCCGGGTAGGACACCGAGCCAATAAAAGTTTCAACATATTGTTTGTTACAAATTGAAAACAAAAGAGTTCATTACTGCGTGACAAATGTAATAGGTGTAAAATCTTTTGCCGTCCAGTTGCTTGGTCCGTTGTTGGTTGTTGGATAGATCCAACTGTCAAATTTTGCTTCCTCTACGTCCTCCTCGATAGCATTCACTCTTGGGTTGGTGATGAACACCGGAGGCTTTCTGATCCTTTCCTTGCGAACAGCCCTCTGAGCCTCTGCAGTGAAGCCCAGCCCAAATTTGTCGGTCTTTTGAGTGAAGTCAGGAAGTTGACCCCAGTTTGCACACTTGCCTTTCTCAATCACTGCCCGGGCATCCTTCAAGGAAGCCATCTTCAAAGGAAAATCTTCTTCAACCACTGTCTCAGCTGACGCCAATGTTGGAGGTACCTCCTCAAAATGTTGAAAGGGGGTTTCAATAAACTCCCCATCTATCTCGATATACCGGAATGAATTCAGGTGACTAACCATGTATTCCTCCTCTCCCTGCACGATAACAATCTTCCCTCTGACAGGGTATTTGAGCTTCTGGTGTAGAGTGGATGTTACGGCCCCAGCCTTGTGAATCCAAGGTCGACCCAGCAAACAGGAATAAGATGGACGAATATCCATCACGTAGAACGTTGAGTCAAAGACTTGGGAACCCACACGGATAGGAATGTCTACCTCACCGTGCACCATCCTCTTAGAACCGTCGAAGGCTCTAACAATGATGTTACTAGGTTTCAATTCCAGGCCCTCACAATCCAACCGATCTAAGGCCTTCTCGGGCAATACATTCAGGGAAGAACCGGTGTCCACCAACACGTGTGCAAGAGTAGTGCCCCTGCATTCTATGGAAACATGCAGGGCATCATTGTGGTTTTTTCCCTTGGCGGTAAGGTCTGCATCCGAGAAACCCAAACCATTGTCAGTTGTCAAATTAGCCACACAGTCAGTGAACTGATCTGCAGATGTCTCTTGCGGCACATGGGCCGTTTTCATAAATGAAATCAGGGCCTTGGCGTGGGCCTCTGAACACAGCAGAAATGATAGCATGGAGATTTTGGAGGGGGTATGCCCCAGCTGTTCAACGACATTGAAGTCACTCTTTTTAATGATTTTAAGGATTTCCTCCATCTCTTGCTGGGAGGCTTCGACAGCGGTCTTTTTTGGTGCCTCCGTTCGGGCAGGCAAATCGGTAGCAACTTCTTTGCCCCGAGCATCAGAGGATTCGGAAGCAGTAGTAGACACAGGAACTTGATTCGGAACATGCACACTTGCGGGTGTGATGATAAGAGGTTTTCGGATAACTGGTGGTGCAATGTCAGGCGAGAAGAGCCTGCCACTGCGAGTAATTTTGGCGGGACCAGTGATGTTGCTGATACTGGTACGGGTGTTGAACTCCTGCGTCACTCCAAGCACATACACGTCTGCCCCATAGTGCCATGGGATAGCCTTGTCAGATTCGTAGGGGAGGGGCCCCGGAACAGTAATGGTAATGGGTGCAACAGACATAATTTTGACTGGCTTCCTCGGGGGAGCCTTGGTAGGATTGTTGAAAATTGTGACGACAGATACTTCTTCAGCGGAAACAAATGGAACAGCGGTTTTCTTGAACAGAATCTCTTTGCTATCCATCAGGCTTTGGATGCCTGACTTCAGCAGCGGACAACCGGTAGGGGTAACAGCACACAAGAGGCAACCCTTGCTACAACCCGGAAATAAACCGGCTAGCAGTAGGTTCCTCTTAACAGTCAATAGAGGGGTAGCAATATCATTCACCGAAATAGCATACAAATCTTCCTCGACGGCATTTACTCTATGCTGGGGCATAGGAGCAGTTACAACATTTGGCCTCTCAGGCGCCTCAAACTGAATTTCCTTCGCATCGATAAGGTCTTGAACCTTATTTCTCAGGGCCCAACAATCATCAGTAGTATGCCCGGGGCTATCAGAATGATAAGCACAACGGGCATTTGGGTTATACTTAGGAGATGCAGTATTCACGACCTTCGGAGCTTCTCTGGTGGTCACCAAGCTGGTTGATAGTAGTTGCGGTAAGATTTGTGACAAGGTCATGCTCAGCTGAGTGTATTGCCTTTTGGGCCTCTCACCCCTTTGTTGATTGTACTGCTGAGGAGCAGCAACAGGTTTTGAAATTACCAAGGCATTGACGGCTTGGCAGCGTTCGGGCTTAACTTGTCTTCTAGGACCATAGACGGCACTAGCTTCCTTCTTGAAAGGCTTTTTCTCAGTACTTGCGGCGGCTCCTTTCTGTATCTTTCCTGACCTGATGCCAGCTTCTATCCTTTCACCCGTCAGGATCAAATTCGTAAACCCAGCGGAGGAATTACCAACCAGATGATTGAAGAATGGACCAGACAAGGTCCCTAGAAACATGTCAACCAGTTCACGGTCAGTCAAAGGAGGCTGCACCATGCCAGCCAAATCCCTCCATTTTTGCGCATATTCTTTGAATCCTTCGCCCGTTCCTAGCGACATACCCTGAAGTTGGGTACGCGTAGGAGCGAGGTCAGAATTGTATTGATATTGTCTATAAAAGGCGGTAGCCAAATCCTCCCAATGTCGGATACTGGTTCCATCTAGCTGATAGAACCACTCAAGCTGTGACCCCGAAAGGCTATCTTGGAAGAAGTGGATCCAAAGGTTTTTGTCTGCCGTGTAAGGTTGGATCTTCCTTACGTACGATCTGAGATGCAACTTTGGACAGGAAGCCCCGTCGTATTTTGCAAAGGCAGGCGCCTTGAACTTGTGTGGGATTACCACCCCAGAAGATAAACCTAAATCTCTGAAATCCAGCCCCGGCACATTTTGAATCTCCATGGCACTCAAGCGGTCTTTTAATTGCTTGTATCTGTCAGCAGCAGGAGGGTATTGTTCGTCATTGTAATCTGTCTCGTTGTCAGAGACTGCAGGACTAGGAGCCCCTCCCCCTTGGGGACTGTCTTTCTCTGCAGAGGAAGTAGTTGGATCAGCCTCGTTATAGAGTGTGTTCCCAAACCTGCGTCCAGTGTTGAATAATGCAGTCCTCTTCTTCTTCTTCTTCTTTAAGAGCAAAGCCTTCAACTCTTGTTGACCTTGGGCCAGGCTCATGACCATCTCTTGAAACTGGGCATTCTGGGCCTGGAGGGCCTTGATAGCTTGCTCACTGGATGATTCTGGATTCATGATGACTGTTCAAAATAAACAGCGAAGAAGATTAAGCAACCTGTAGAAAAAAGGGGTACCTGTTATGCACATGATGCATGAGATGCTATCTATGCAATGCATTCAATGATTTTAGAAATTCACAATTGTTGCAGACAAAAAGAACGCACGTCATATTAATAAGAAGAAAATTGTTAGTACATAAGTGCCCCATGGGCCAAATATTACAAAAACAACTTCTCAAGGTAAAAAGACGTTGTGCATCCTCTTTAGCGCAATGTAGGTGTTGAGGGCCTCTTGCTCATGGAGTCGACGGGTGAGCTCTAGAACCTTCTTCTCGCTGGCGTAAAAGCTGGCTTCAAAAGTGTTCTGTTCCTCCTTGAGTTAGATCCAACTCTTCCGCATCTCCTCCCACGATGTAGGCATGTCAGGATGTAGGATGGTGTAGGGAACCTCTCCTTCCTTAACGGGATCTTTAATCACAGGGAGAACATGAGGATAAGGCATCATTAGACTCTGGGCTCGGGTTCGTACCCACTTGAGATAAGGCTCAAGAGGGATGGAGTTCTTGTGTCCCAGTATCTTGCTGTCAACCTTGTTAGGCATCCTCCAAGCTCTGATGAATCTTTGGAGAAGTCCTTGCGCATCGTTGTCGAAGTCAAAAACTAGGTCAGGAATCAACATGTCATGAGGGCCATCTCTTCGTGAGTATCCAAATTGCCTCAAAGCTAGACAAGGGTTGTAGGTAATGCCCCCTCTAATGCCAAGTAATGGAACATTAGGGAACTCTCCACAACGATCGACGATGATGACATTTTCTCTGGACCGAGAACACCAATGTACATCAGAGTGAGTAAGAGTCATTAACCGTTAGGACCACCTTGAGCCTTGGTCATTCTTCAAGACAGATTGTGGAAGGTGCGAAATAAACCACCTTGCAAGGAGAGGAGTACAGCACATGAGAACACCCCTCTTTCTCATTGTTCGTGTGTAAAATGAGTGAAGGATGTCCCCAAGCAATGTTGGTATTGGATTTCTGGACAAGAAGATTTTGACGGCGTTGACCTCTACAAGCTGGTCAGGATTTGGGAACAGGACCAACCCATAGATAAGGAGTGCCACAATTTCTTCAAAGGCTTGCAGGTCCAATGAATTCCAACATTCTTGTGCCTTCTCAAACAAGAATTTTGCTAAGAAACCTTTGACGCCGCTTCTAGTTTCCCAATGCCCCTTGATGTCAGAAGGCTGTAGATGTAATGCTCGAGCAACATTTCAGGCTTTGGTTCCTTTTCCGTACCGTTGAAGGGTAGTTGATTAAGGATAGGAATTCTTAGGAGTTGAGAAAACTCCTCCAAAGTGGGCACCAACTGATAGTCGGGGAAAGTGAAACAGTGATGAAGAGGGTCAAAGAACTGGAATAGCACTTTCATCATGTCCTCTTCAATGTTGGTGTTGACTAAGCTGAGCAGTCTACCATGTCTTTCACTGAAGGGAGAGCTTTCCGGAATTCTTGATGTGAGCTCCTTGAGTTGAGGAGAGATTCTCACAAGGTTGACTTGGATGGTTTTTCTGCGAGGAATTTCCATGACCTACAAAACAAGAACAAAGATGAAGATCTAAACCCTTGAAGTGGTTAGTAAATGCATATGATGCTTTATGATGTTCATGATGTATGCACAAACATATGTACAAGCAATTCACACCAAACCCTAGTTTCAGGCTTGCATGAGGTTTCATAGGTAAGTACCCTCTTGAGTGTAGTTGGCTTAAAAACCTGTCCTATAAATAGTAACCTGGTTCTAAGGAGCTCAATATCACTGGATCGTTTTCATTGTTCTTTGTTTTGGTTTAGCCACTTAACTAGCGACCAAAATATTCCAAGAAAATAACCCTCAATGAGTGTAGTATCGAGTATCTACCAACTTCGGACTGCACCAAAGCCGGTCATCTCACTACCCCTAATGAAAGGCCAAGATGGTCAAGTAAGGTTCTAGGTCATTAGTGCTTAGTGACATCACTCAGCGGCCCCGTACTCTCCTTGATTGAACTCAAAGGTTACCGGTACTCACAAATATGTCGCACCAATATAGCTATTGCTTCAACCGTGTCGGTATACCCCGCACAGTTTCCACAACGTATTGCTATCTATGAATGTTCCCCAAATCCGGGTGTAGGATTGCAAACCCAAACAAGAGAGCTAAGATATAAAGCAATCAAATCAAACAATTAGTCATGCAAGAGGGTGATCTAAGCCCTAAGGTTACTCCACTTTAAAAAATGTCCCCAGCAGAGTCGCCAGTTCTGTGATACGGTGGGAGAACTGACTAGGGTTTTGCGTTTGTTTTCGCAAATGTTTCGGTTGAGCAAGAGTCGCCACCGACTTTTTATTTTATCCTAAGGAAAGGTTAAAAAGCACAGCAAAAACCTTTGAGATGTTTTCTTGGGTTCGGGGAGTAGATCATAGAAAGGGAAGGTATTAGCACCCTTTCTATCCATGGTTATCCATGGGCTCTTAGTTACTTGCTTAGATCAACTTGCCTTAATTTTCAATTGTTTGAAATGGTGCTTTGTATGTGTGGGTTTTGAAAATGTTTTGAAAAGAGGCCAATGTGGTGGCAACCTTTGTAATGATCCATGTTGGGATGTATACAAAGGTGTATGTCTTTTGAAAAAGTTTTCAATGTTTTTTTTGAAAGTTGTTTTGAGAGTGTGTTTTGAAAAATGGCAAGTGTTTTTGCAAGTTTGATCAAGTAACTAAGAGTGGTCTACCCCTAAATTTACTCAAAGATTTTTCTATGTTTTTAACCCTTTTAACAATTTTGTTCCACCATTGCATTTGGTGGACAATCTTGTGTTAGGATGTGAACGGGACGGGCGCGGGTCATCGTTTAGACCATGATTGCAATGGTGCCAAGTATCTTTGGGCAATTTTTCCTTTAAGGGACTTGATCATTTTTAGGCAACTTTCGAAAGCGTCATCGAGGGACTATGATCATTTGAATTTGTTTTGTTTTTGCCAAAGATACTCAACATGCAATATGGCCTAATTTTGAAAGGCAACAAGTGGATGTAACCCTAGGGGTGATAGTGTGCAAGTGTGTTTTATTGCATACAAGAGTTTTTCTTTGAATTAGGATTTTCTATTTCATTGATTTTATCTTGCCATACACGTCCTAATTACTAGCAATAAGAAGCGGAAATATAAAATCCTACGCTATTACAACAATTAGGGGGTGGGGATACACATTTGTACATGGGGGGTTCAACGAGAAAAATAGACAAAAAAGAAAATAGCAAAAAACAAGATAGAGGGAGAGAGAGAGAGCCAGCGCGCTGCTGAGAGGTCATCAGAAGTTCTGACTCAGATCTGCTGCCAGATGATCAACCTCTTGGTTAAACTGTATGAGTCAGAACTTCTGACCCTGACACCTGTAAAACAGAAACCTGTTAGTGGGGAAACCAGAAGTTCTGACCCCCTGCGCTGCAAAACAGAAGTTTGTTAGTGGAGAAACCAGAAGTTCTGATTCTGCTGGAAAGACAATAACTCTCAGAGGTTCTGATATTATTGACAGCAAAATAGGCTTCAGATGTGCTAACGTCAAAGTCAGCACTTGGCTTTTCCCTGTACTAATCAGAACATCTGCAATTTTGTTGTTATTCCACAAAATAGGAAACATATTTGGAACAGATCCAGCAAATGTCAAAATGTTTCAGAGGGCAGAACCAACAAGGTCACAGGCAAGTCCTACACTGGCTCAGAACGTTCTGAGGTATGAAAATCCTCAGAATATAAACAGCAACAACATGATATTTACATTGTGTTTATTTGAGCATGCACAGCTGATGATGCTTAGCAGCGTGATGAAGGTCAGTAGGTGCTTACCTGGCTGTTGGAAAAGTTTGTGGATGAAAGCTAGCTTTTGGCTCTGGTGGTGTTCTGGACAGATTCTTTTTGAAAAGGGTAGGTGAAGGTGTATGCGTATATAGGGTCAGAAGTTGGAAAAGGGGTTTTTGGTTCACAAAGAAAAACTGGGTATTGGATAAAGTTTGAAGGTGAGAAATTCAAAGTTATGAAACAACTGGGGATTTTGGCAGAGTTTCACAACACTATCTTGCTAAATATTTCTGTTTCTCTCTTAGCAATTTTTCTGTTTCTTGAACCCCTTTTTCAGTGGACAATGACTCTCTATTTATAGGCAAAGTTCTTGTGGGTGTCTTGAACATTAAAGCGCCAACAGAGTTTGAATTGTTCTTTGACAGAAATTCCTGGGAAGTTGTGATAACAGATAGCCTTCAGCCTAGGCTGCAGCAGCAGGCGTGGATTAGAGTGAAGTGACCTCTTAAGTGGGCGGTGGCGTGTAGACCCATGCCAGAATCTGCATAAAGGTGTTTTCCAAGCCACACGTGAAGGGATTACTTGGATGAATGTTCAGGAGTGGTTGGAAGCATTAATGAGCATTAAATGGTGATAAGACTTATCAACATCAATATTCTGGTAAGGGAAACCAAACTTTGAACCAGCAGTTCTGTTTCAACAAGAACAACGTAAACCATGCTATGGCCTTGGCTTCCTGTTGTCTTATTAAGTTCTGGGGATTCTCCTGATTTTCTGATACGTTCCCTGGATTTGCTTATGGACCTCCTGGGCTTAGAGATTCTATATCAGTGTAACACCCACTCTTCTGACCTTTTCATCTTCTGATTTCAGCATGTTCTGAAAGAGCCTTCAGACTTCCTTGCTTCTTTTGCATTCCTTTAGCAAATTCTGGCTGAGCTTGCGTAACTGCTGAAAGAGTCATGTTCTGTCTGAGGCTTACATATTGAACCACGTTTACAACTTCTGATTGAGCTGATGTAGCTGCTGAAGATCCAACTTCTGACTGCACTAAGCCAAGCTTGCAACTTCTGACCGTTTCTTATCTGGAATTGGTCCAGAAGTTCTGAAACGCTGATTTTTTCTTAAACACTCATTTTTTAGAGAAAAATTCCAAGTACTTAGAATTTAATTTTTCTCAAGCTAAAAGCGTTGTCTTTAGAGCTTGTGTGATCATCTTGCTCTTGTAAGTGGTTTGCTTGGGCAAAAATGACAGTTCTGGACTTGGATTTGTTTCAGAGGGACCTTGAAAATCCAAGATGATTTCCTGAAGAAAGAGAGGGCAAATTTTGGGGTACATTACCTACTATTAGTGAGTAGGTAGCCCTAGTCATTGGATGTTTGAGGTACATTCGAAGGGACGTTTATACAGTCACAAAGGCAATTGGGCAAGAAACTTTAGTAACTACCCTAGGGTTTTAAGATCATTTTTATCGAGGCAACATTGAGAGGGTCATTTTTTATCTTTAAATCGGAGGGTAGCCACTAAAATCTCTCACGTTTCGAGAGTTGTGACTGTTTTTTTCTGAAGGCAACCAAAGTGGGGGTACCCTAGAGGTGTGCGTGTGAAAGTGTGTTGTATTCAGTTATTTATCTTGGACTTTAAGTTTGCTAGCGTTTTGATTATTAAGCTCTTGTCATGCAATCCTATTACCATACATCTAAACAGTTAATATATGTACAAGAAATATAAAGTGCGGAAATTAAATCCTACGTTATTACATGGCTTCTGGGAGGGGGATTAATTACATATCCAAAATTGGGGAAAAGCAGTAAAGTAGAAAGTCCTAGTTATTCTATTACAAACCAGGAAGCATATACAATAATAATAATGCAAAAGTAACTAAATGCACGTAATTGAAGATTACGTCTAAAACAAAAAGGAAAAAAATATTTTTTTTTGTTTTTTTTTGTTTAATAAATAATAATAAAAATCTAAGTCTAGACTTAATTTTAATTTTAAGAAAGTGTTAAAGTCATTAATTAATTAATGAATTTATTTGAGAAAATGCTAACCTAATATTTTTTGTGATGTTTTTGATTTAATATTGGTAAAAAAAAGAGTAAAGCCATTAAAATAAATAAACAAAACAAAATAAAAGTACAAATGGGCCAGGATAGAAAATAGAAACAGGGGGGGTGTAAGTTTAAAAACACAGGCCCAGATCAAGGAAGAGGCCCAGGTTGCCTTCTGATCCAATGAGAGAGGCTGCCTTTCGATCCAAGGAGGGAGGTTGCCTTTCGATCTAAGGAAGGAGGTTGTCCTTCAATCTAAGGAGGGGGTTGCCTTTCGATCCAGTGAGAGAGGCTGTTGATAGTGTATGATGGATTGTCTGTGGAGGGTACTGGATCTGAATTCCTTGTCATCCATTGGCTAGAGCTTGAAGGCGCATGGGAAGTGTTTGAAATGCAGCACACAGGATCTGTAAGATAATTGTTAGAAAAAAACAAAATATACGACCTGGGTATCAAACCCAGTCCCTTTCCACTGCATACGTTCCCCTTTACCATCCGAGCTATTTGTTCATTCGTTGATCCAAATACAAAACAATGATTATATGATAAATTGCAATAAAGTATTGAATGCAAATCTGCCACCTTCAGTCAAGCATAAATATGCATGAACATGGTGATTCATGGTTAAGGAAATATGAGGGTTCATCTAATGTCTCGAACCTGCATATTTGGATCTCAACAATACAATAATATGGATGACATGCACTGAAACACATAAAAATACAAATACGAATTCACATGATTATTGGAACCAGCGATGCATATGCGTGTGTTTTTAACAGCTTTGCTGTCAATAACGACCCATTCTTACCCTATGAACCTTACAGAGATGATTGCAACGCTTGGTTTGGAAGGAAATAGGTTGAATCGAACTGTAGGCGCCTGCACTGAGTTCAGAAATTCGTTGTGTATAGGCAATGTGCGTTTGTCCTCTTTTGCTTGTGCTTTAGCTCTGTATTTATAGGGGTGCAGTGATGAACGAAAAAGACAAGAATCAGCCATTAACCTTGGCTTTGAAGGCAGAATCGAAAGTCTTAAAAGGTTGCCATTGTTGATGATTTTCTACCATTTTGGGTTTTTTGAGTGAACCTGGACATGTTTCACTCCCACATCTTGACTTTTCAAATGCTCCCAAGTTTTATTCTTCGATGGTTCTGAGTTCCAATTCAAATGGTCCAAGGCCTCGTCATTGTGGCTTCTTTGATTGAGCTACTATCTACCTTAGTTGCTTGATCTAAAAACTATCTAATTAGCCCAATCGAACAGTTCTTGTTCCTTTCGATTTCCTTTCCTTCAATTCGACCACCTCTTCCTCTTGGTCTGTCGAAACTTCATTTTGTCATCTCCTTCGAATGTAGTTGTGTGGGTGGCTCTTTGATTCCAATTCTCACCCTTTGCTTATGTCTACAAAAATATCTTTCTTGCTGATCACTAGTTCACCTTCGTTTGGTGAATATAGCTTATATGCGCCAATCGAAGGATGACTTATGAGCACCAAGCCTTTACTTTGATTACCCAACTCCTTCCTTGCCTGTTCAGGCACATGCCTGAAACACATTGATCCCCAAAACTCTAAGATGACTCATATTTGGCTGATTCATCTCTAACTATCCTTCGATCACGCCATGCTTGAAGATGGCATGTCCTTCGAACCAATAGATTTCCACATGTTTCTTTGGATAAGATAAGAGCTTTTTGAATTCCAAATATTCTTATTTTTGAAGCGCCCATTCAGGCAACATGTCAATCGAAAGGTGTCTTCCTTGTAACGCTTTGAATGCCTTACATCTCCATGTTCGAAACGAAAATGAACCTTTCGGTGGAGCTCATTACCAGCTCTCCCAATCGAAGGCTTCATAAAATCCTTCTCACACTTTCTTTCGAACTAGCCCTCCTTCGATTCTAGTGTTTCGTTGGGCATTAAATTAGCTTGCATACTGTTGTCGAAGCTGCTTCGACCCAAAAGCCCTTAGACATATTTTCATCCTTCGACCTACACTTTTTCATGTACACTTCTTTTCTTTCTTTCAATTGTGCCATTATGCTGAGGCATATAGGGTGTCATGGAAATCATTTGAAGCTCTGGAACTCACACATCTTGGTGAAAAGTGAAATTAGTTGAAAGGCCATTGCTTACGAGGAAAATTTATCTGATCAATTCTTGGTCAACCTTGAGCAATTTGGGACCTTAATGAGTATGCCTTGAATAAAAGTGGGAGGGTAAATTTTGGGGTACAATAGTTTGTCAGCAAGCAGGGAGGTTCAGAAAATAGAAATGCCAAGGCCCAGCCAATGGAGGCCCAGGGGTGCTTCCTGCAAACTAGACAAAGTGAGAAAATATGAAAAATGAACAAAAGGTCTCGCTGGGGCTTGAACCCAGGACCTTCTATAAGGAAAGGCTTTTAGCGCGCGCTATTTATACCACTGGGGTAGTCTGTTTCATCCGTTGGTTATACAACTTGCACTAAACATAAAATGAAATCAGATCTGAATGTTTAAACATGGCTTCATCTTATTCCTTCGAGCGCAGAGATGCATGACTCTAATGTTGAGCTTCGAAAAGCTTCATTTCTCAGCCAAATCGAAAGATATAAATATCAAACCTATCTAAAGTTTGAAAACTAATCTAACCATACAATTTCAACAGTTATGGGTCGAAGGTTAGCATGAATTTGTTCAGTACCAAAATCAAAACCTAACTAGTCATAGTTGAAATTCTCAAGACACAAGCAATGAAAATTAAAACTAAGAGCATGGTCAGCTTCCTAGACACGATGTCTACATTTTTCTTTACAATGTATATACAAATGATGCTTGAATGAAGAGTTCTAAGTTTGAAAGAAACTTACCTCTTGAAGTGCAATTCAAATGAGCTATGTATGACTTCCAGGAATGATTCGATGATGGGTTAAGCCTGCTTCGACCTCCCTGAAGCTATTCCAGTTGCTACTTTTCTTTGAAAGTCACTGAATTGAAAATCTGGTGTGTGGAAGCTGGGAGTGAATTGAAAGGTTGGTATATGGAAGCTAGGGAGTGAATCGAAAGGTTGATATATGGAAGCTAGGGAGTGAATAGAAAGGCTGGTATATGGAAGCTAGGGGTGAATCGAAAGGATCACTAATGTTTGAAGGGATTTAAGATTTTTGTGTGTGGAGTCATGATATGCCAAGTTTTATGCTTAGCTTTATGTGTGTGTGCAGGTTCTGAGTTTTTGAGAGCTTTGGGAGTGTTTGAGGATTTTTTTAACACAACAAGAATTTGGCCCTTTGTTGAAAATGGTCTCTATATTTATAGAGAAAAGGTTTAGGAAGTTGGAGTGACCAAATTTATAAGATAATAAACTATGGTTTGGTTGAAAACAAAAAAAAATCAAGTTGAATGAGTTTTCATGGTTCCCAAGTACAAGTACAAGCATGGCCTGATGTTTGTTGGGCGCAGGAGATTTGACTCATGCTTTTGATGTTGCTTGTGTTCAGATAAAGTTAGGTTGGGAGCTCAAAAAGTTGACTTTGTGATTAAAGTAATCTTTATGAAAATAGATACGTAGCTTTTTTCCATTTCATTCAAAAATGGTATAATCCAATGGATAAAGCTTCGAATATTTGTGTAATGCATCACAAATTTGTGTAAGCCTCTGATTATGTAAAGATTTAGAAGCAACATAGCCTGACAAGTGAGATTTGGAGGATAAGGTTATGAGATTTAATCAATGTTCTTCAACCAAGCTTGATCGAAGGAGGCCAAATTCCCAATCGAAGCTTATGAACCAAGCTTTCTCGAAGGTGGCCAAATGCCTAATCGAAGCTTATGAACCAAGCTTGCTCGAAGGAGGCCAATTCCCGATCGAAGCTTGTGAACCAAGCTTGCTCGAATGAGGCCAAATGCCCAATTGAAGCTTATGAACCAAGCTTGCTTGAAGAAGGCCAATGCTCAATCGAAGCTTATGAACCAAGCTTGCTCG
Source organism: Vicia faba (assembly GCA_948472305.1). Lineage (NCBI taxonomy): Eukaryota > Viridiplantae > Streptophyta > Magnoliopsida > Fabales > Fabaceae > Vicia > Vicia faba. Next base: position 63,044,106 of record OX451739.1, on the reverse strand, counting down.
AAGGAGGCCAATACCCAATCGAAGCTTGTGAACCAAGCTTGCTCGAAGGAGGCCAAATGCCAAATCGAAACTTATGAACCAAGCTTGTTGGAAGGAGGCCAATGCCCAATCGAAGCTGATGAACCAAGCTTGCACGAAGGAGGCCAAATGCCCAATTGAAGCTTATGAACCAAGCTTTCTCAAAAAAGGCCAATGCCCAATCGAAGCTTATGAAACAAGCTTGCTCGAAGGAGGCCAATGCCCAATCGAAGCTTATGGATCTAATAAAACTTGCTCTTCTTTGATTTGATGCTTGAGAGCCCAATATGATCCATGGAAACTACATGGGGCATTAAAAGTCCAATTATACTTGTGCAAATTCAAACTCTAGTTTGAGCCATCAGTGTTTGGGAAGGTATTTTGAGCTTATCAAACCTTGTGTAGTCTTGACCCAATAGAGATCTTGGTGAGAAAATTTTTGAGAAATGAGAGGGAAAATTTTGGGGTACAACACAACCCTATTCTATGATCTGATGCACAAGAAAATTAAGGTGTATGTTGATGATATGATCGCAAAATACCAGACTAAAGAAAGGCATATAGAGGATTTATTGAAATTGTTTCAGCGTTTGAGGAAGTATCGTCTCCGCTTGAATACAAATAATTTCACCTTTGGTGTTTGATCAGGAAAATTGTTAGGTTTCATTGTCGCCCTAAAGGGAATTGAAGTTGATCCTGATAAAGTTAAGGCAATTCAAGAAATTCCAACTTCGAGAACTGAAAAGCAAGTTAGAGGCTTCCTTGGGCGTTTGAATTACATTTCTAGGTTTATTTCCCATATGATTGCAACGTGTGAACCGATCTTTAAGTTTTTAAATAAAGCATAGCGTTGTGTATGGACATATGATTGCCAAAGGGAATTTGAAAGTATTAAAAAAGTATTTGCTTGAACCTCCTATCTTTCTCCCTCCCGTTGAAGGAAGACCATTGATTATGTATCTGACAATATTAGATAATTCTATGGGTTATATTTTGGGACAAGGTGAAACAGGGAAGAAGGAATATGCCATTTATTATCTCAGCAAGAAGTTTACTGACTGTGGGTCGCGGTATTATATGCTAGAAAAGACATGTTGTGCTCTAGCCTGGGCGGCAAAGCGGTTGCGGAAATATATGTTGAATCATACTACTTGGTTAATTTCCAAAATGGATCCAATTAAGTATATTTTTGAAAATCCTGCTCTCACTGGGAGAATTGCCCGTTGGCAGATGTTGTTGTCTGAATATGATATTGAATATCATACTCAAAAGGCTATAAAAGGCAGTGTGTTGGCAGACTATCTTGCTCACCGGCCGATTGATGATTATCAGTCTGTTAAATATGATTTCCCAGATGAGGATGTTATGTTTCTGAAAATAAAAGATTGTGATGAACCTTTGCCTGAGGAAGGTCCTGATCCTGAGTCTCGTTGGGACACAGTGTTTGATGGAGTTATGAATGCTTATGGAAAAGGAATTGGTGTTGTGATTATCACTCCTCATGGATCGCATATCCCATTTACTGCAAGGTTAGTATTTGATTGCACCAATAACATCGCAGAGTATGAATCTTGTATCATGGGTCTCGAGGAGGCTATTGATCTTAGAATCAAAATTCTAGATGTATATGGCGATTCAGCTTTGGTAATAAATCAGATTAAAGGAGAATGGGATACTCGCCACCCTGGCTTGATTCACTACAAAGACTATGCTAGAAGATTATTACCCTTCTTTAATAAAGTTGAATTCCATTATATTCCCAGAGATGAAAATCAGATGGCGGATGCTTTAGCCACTTTGGCTTCTATGTATCAAGTAAATACTTGGAACGATGTGCCTCGTATCATAGTGAGACATCTAGATAGGCCGACTCATGTGTTTGTAGCATAGGAAACGCCAGACAAAAAACCTTGGTATTATGATATCAAGCATTTTCTCTAGACTCAGGAATACCCGACTGGTGCATCAAACAAAGACAGAAAGACATTGAGAAGGTTGGCAGGCAGTGTTTTCCTCAATGAAGATGTGTTATACAAAAGAAATTATGACATGGTCTTGCTTAGATGCGTGGATAGACACGAAGCAGACATGTTGATGCATGAAAATCATGAAGGCTCCTTTGGTACTCATGCCAATGGACATTTGATGGCAAAGAAGATGCTTAGGGAAGGTTACTATTGGCTGACAATGGAGTCTGACTGTTACGAATTTGCAAAGAAGTGCCATAAATGGCAGATTTATGCTGACAAAATTCATGTGCCTCTGACGCTTCTCAATGTTATTTCTTCCCCATTTCCTTTCTCTATGTGGAGTATTGACATGATTGGAATGATTGAACCTAAGGCATCGAACTGACACCGTTTTATCTTGGTGGCAATTGACTACTTCACCAAATGGGTGGAAGTAACTTCATATGCTAATGTCACTAAGCAGGTGGTAGTACACTTTACCAAGAACAATCTTATATTTCGGTATGGTGTGCCAAGCAGGATTATCACTGACAATGGCTCAAATCTGAATAACAAAATGATGATGGAACTTTGCAAAGAATTCAAGATTGTCCATCACAATTCATCTCCTTACAGGAAAAAGATGAATGGGGTTGTTGAAGCTACTAATAAAAACATCAAGAAGATCATCCAGAAAATGGTTGTTACCTATAAAGATTGGAATGAGATGCTCCCTTTTGCTTTGCATGGGTATCGTACATCCATCCGCACTTCAACAAGGGGAAACCCCGTTCTCTCTTGCATATGGTATGGAAGTAGTGCTCCCCGTTGAGGTTGAGATTCCCTCCTTACGTATGATAATGGAAACCAAGTAGTCAGAGGCTGAATGAGTCCAGAACAGGTTTGACCAATTGAACTTGATTGAAGAAAAGAGAATGATGGCCTTGTGTCATGGTCAGTTATACCATAAGAGAATGAAAAAATATTTTGATAAGAAGTTCAAGCCTCGTGAATTCATAGAAGGCGACCTCGTGCTCAGGAAGATCATGTCTTTCAACACTTATTCTAGGGGAAAATGGATTCCCAATTTTGAAGGCCCATATGTTGTCAAGAAATCCTTCTCTAGCGGCGCATTAATTCTTGAAACTATGGATGGCGAGGAGTTCCCACGTCCTATGAATGTTGATGTAGTCAAGAAATACTTCACCTAAAGAAATAAAAAGAACAGCTCGCTAAGTCGAAAACCTGAAAGGGCGGCTTAGACAAAAAAGGAGCGTCTCGGTAGGCCAAAAACCCCAAAGGGTGGTCTAGGAAAAAATAAGAGACATAAACAGAATAGATTTTTCCCGCTAGGTTGAAAACCCGCAAGGGAAATCTAGGCAAAAGTTAGGGATTTCTTGGCAAGTAACTACGTCAGACAAGACTTGATCATTGAAGCAACAATCTTCTTGGATCCTCACCACACTTCAACAGAAGTCGCTGCTCAGGAATTCAAAGTTGTTAGGGAGAATAGTGGTCATTGTGTTTCAATGTATCATTTCCAATATATTACCATTTTCCAAACTTTGTAATCATCTATGGGGTCTCACCATTCGCAGACTACCATTCTATTAATAAAGTTTGAGCTTTTATCCAATTCTTTGCAACTCTTATTTTATTCTGCTTACAAAGACTCTATTTGTTATTGATAGTAATTTTCAAAACAAAAATATTTAATAATAAAATTGTTTTTGAAAAGAATTTACGAATTACCTTTTTACTTTATATTTTGTGATTCAAGAAAAAAAACAAAAATAGTGATTCTGAGGATGGACGAGCTCTAAATTTTTTGGAAGAAGGTATTCCCTAGGAAAGTTCTCCCAAGTCACTCTTGTTGATGTGTCTATGGTCTTATTGATTCTCAAATACTTGGAGATGATACCAAGTGATATAGGGTATGATGTTGGGTTGGTGATCCCATATTTCCCCAGCCAAATCTTGGTTCATTTTTTTTTCTCCAAGTTGATTATTTTGGTTTCAGATTTACATGGTTTGAAGCCTCCATCCCATATTCCCAAGTGAGGTCTTCACTCATATGTCGGAAGTTCCTTCTCCCTTTGTGTGATGAGGTGGAATAATTTGCAAAACATCGCCCTTTTGCAGTATTGGCATTATTGTTGTTGTTTAACAACTAGACGACGGTAGTATCTTCTATAAGAAGTGTTGAAACAGTTGTCAACCTTTCGGGTTTTCTCCCGCCAAGTGCTGGGTTTAATCTAAAATCCCCATAACCTTGACTTTTTATTGAATTGTTTGACTTCTTAAATCCCCGAGTAAACTTAAGATAATATTTTTCTCTGAAATTTGTTATCCACGTGTGGTTTCATGATTTCTCCCCAGAGAAGTTTGTGTAATCACCACTCTTGGTATTGAAGAATGTATTTTGGGCTCCTCTCGATGATGTGGTATTGTCCTCCCTAATAAGTTAGCACGATATCCCCAGTTGATATCTTGACGATGTGATTTCTATCTGCCCTATTGAAATTAATATTGTAATCTCTAGTGAAGTCAGTATTATTATCTCCAGTGGAAGAATAAAAATTGAGACTTTGTTTTCTCCATTGAAGTCTGTGTGAGTGTTCCCCAGTGAAGCCTGGAGGAGGATGTTATATCCCTGGATCTGTCTTGATTCACTATTTAAAATTGATTATTTTTTAGTTATGCTTCTTCCCAGTGAAGTTAAGCCATGAAATAGGAATTTGTTTCCCCAGTCGGTGCTTACTTTCATGTGAAAATTTTCATCTTGGATATTATTTAGTCGAGTATTGACTTTACTCAAGTTGGGTTTGTCTGGTTATTCCCAAGTGTTGTATACCCGTTTTGTTAGCATATACGTATTCGTACATTCATACATACATCACACATAGATGAATTTAACCACTCATTGCTCATTTTCATTCATTGATGTTTTTGTTGGCATATTACCCTATTTTACAGAGTTATGTTACCCTCTCTCCAATAGAGTGTCAACCTTAAGCAGAAAGTGTAATTCTTTCAATTTCCCCACTGAGTTATCCCTCGTGGAAGATTTTTTCTTCAGCCTTCCCATTCAGTTCAATGTCTGATTAGATCCGTGTTTCCCTTTTGAGTTTATTTTTCATCAGGTGTTACCTCGATTGACTGTTTCACTCCGGTTTATTTCTGGTGTGAATCTATGGTCCCCGGAAACATTATTATTATGATTTCTGCAGGCTTTAAGCCCGAATTTGAGAATGTGCATTTATTTTGCAGGAGAAAACTTTATCTCCTCGGAAGGAATATATCAGCATTTCCCCAGAGAAGTCATATTTCTTTGCCCAAAGGGTTTATTACAATAACAACAGATGGAAAGTCTCTTTATTTGAGCAACCTGCACTTCCCCAGTAAGTTTGTTAGTTCCCAGAGAAGATTCATGTTTGTTACTCCAATGGATGGTAGTCTCGTCATTATGGGAGATAGTTCATTGTTGATATTTGTTACTCCAATGGATGGTAGTCTCGTTATTATGGGAGATAGTTCATTGTTGAGATTTGGTACTCCAATGGATGGTAGTCTCACTGTTATGGGAGATAGTTCGTTGTTGAGATTTGTTACTCCAATGGATGGTAGTATCCTCATTATGGGAGATAGTTCATTGTTGATATTTGTTACTCTAATGGATGGTAGTCTCGTCATTACGTGAGATAGTTTGTTGTTGAGAGTTATTACTCTAATGGATGGTAGTCTCGTTATTATGGGAGATAGTTCGTTGTTGAGTTTTGTTACTCCAATGGATGGTAGTCTCGTCATTATGGGAGATAGTCTGTTGTTGAGATTTATTACTCCAATGGATGGTAGTCTCATCATTACGGGAGATAGTTCGTTGTTGAGATTTGTTATTCCAATGGATGGTAGTCTCTTCATTATGCGAGATAGTTCGTTGTTGAGATTTGTTACTCCGATGGATGGTAGTCTTGTCATTATAGGAGATAGTTTTTTGTTTAGTTTTGTTACTCCAATGGATGTTAGTCTCGTCAGATGGTTCGTTGTTGAGATTTGTTACTCCAATGGATGGTAGTCTCGTCATTACGTTAGATAGTTCATTGTTGAGATTTGTTACTCCAATGGATGGTGGTCTCGTCATTATGGGAGATAGTTCGTTGTTAAGATTTGTTACTCTAATGGATGGTAGTCTCGTTATTATGGGAGATAGTTTGTTGTTGAGATTTATTACTCCGATGGATGGTAGTCTCGTCATTATGGGAGATAGTTTGTTGTTGACATTTGTTACTCCAATGGATTGTAGTCTCGTCATTATGGGAGATATTTCGTTGTTGATATTTGTTACTCTAATGGATGGTAGTCTCGTCATTATGGGAGATAGTTGGTTGTTGAGATTTGTTACTCCAATGGATGGTAGTCTCACCATTATGGGAGATAGTCTGTTGTTGAGATTTTGTTGCTCCGATGGATGGTAGTCTCATCATTATGGGAGATAGTTCGTCGTTGAGACTCACTTTGATCTAAGGAATTCAGTTGTTTCCAATTATAAGTGTCGATGCTGGTCATTTGTGACTTACCCTAATATTGATGTTTGCTAGTATTATCCTACCACTTTTTTCCCCTGTGGGTCGACCTTACCTTTTTTGCTATCTTCTCAGTGAGTGGATAGTTTGTGGTTATCTGTCGATCACTATTACCCTTTATTTTCTCTCCTAAATGTTTGAGTTGATGTTACTTTATCTCCTCCTTGAGCTTTACCCTAATAGAGTTGAGTCTTCTGTTCATTAGTGGTTTATTTTCCTGGTCTAATTTTCTTTTAAACTTTTATTTTCTGTTTCCCCAGCGGTGTCCCGTGACACCTTTGGATCTGTTTATTTGCATGAATAATCATAAGCATTGCATGGTCTCTTAGGGCCAAAAATAGGGTTTGTTTTATATTTAAGTATCTTCAATCGCATCTACACGAAAATTCTAACCTTTGTATATCCGGATAGAAAACACTTAAATAAGGGCAGCTGTTGTGCCCCAATTTTTGCCCCTAAGATTCCTCTATCATCTCATATCAACTCAATCACAACAAGATCACACTAGAGTTTGGTTCTTCTCCATATCTCTAGGTTTGCTTATGAAGAATCACCAAGCACCTTGATTTGTATATTATGATCATCTACGTTTTATATTGATTAACTTTTAACTAACAAATACAATGAATGTTTGCTCTAATTGATGATATTATAGGTAAGGGCACAACATATTTTATCAGGTTGATTCATAGGTTCATGAGTTTATTTCCATGCCTTCTCTAACAAAATTTCTTTGAGATTCAAGCTTCATCATTGAAGATACTTTGAAGTAATATCATGACAAGGTCTAATATGATTCATCATGCCTCAATTTGTCAAAGAAAATCAAAAGATGCAAGAGTTGATTGAAGAAGTTTGACCTAATTGGAAAAGTTCTTGTTTCTTGATCACGAGTGCATAACTCTCTCAATTCTTAACATTGGAGGTTATTTTTGTTGCTATGGGTTCTTATTATCATCCATAACAATTTCTATTCACATGACAAGAGTAATTGTGCAAGAAAGTTTGTCAAAATTGAAAGGGGTTTCTAAGTCATTTTGTTGTTCTAGGAGATAGGGTTTTGAACTTCTAAGGGCTATATCTTTCTCATCTTTTTATATTTTTGAGTGATTCCAAAGACATGCTTATCTTTAAAGGGTTATCAACTAATCATTTCAAGAGTTTCAAGAAAATTTGGTGTGGAAGATGCCTAATGATGAAGAAAGATTACAAGTCCTCTAGATAGGTCATCAAATTCCCTTATGTGACTTCAAAATACCATAACTTGGTCAATTTTTATCTCCTTGAGCCCATTCGTTTTCCACAATCATCTTAAGGATGCAAACTATAACTATTCTTTTATGTGCAAATCTTGAAAATGAGTGAAAGATTCTCTAAGAGTTCAAAAGGTTATAGGTCATTTCATGGATTTTCACCAACTTCACAAGGTCATAACTCTCTCAATTCTTGGAGTTTTTAAGTGGTTCAAATCTCAAAATATCATTTAAGAGATCTACTTCATGCCATATGTTTTGATCAAAAGTAAATTTTGAGTGTAAGGCCATTTTAGATACAAATATTACAAGTCACTTTTAATGCCAAACTTAGAAATTTTTCTAAGTGTCGAAAATCCATGTATTTTTTCTAATTTCAAAGATATACAACTTTTGATCCAAGACACCAAATGCAACCATTCTTTTCACATTGTAAAGATTGACAATAGATCTCTCAAATGCTTCAAAAATAACATCATATAGTGCCCTACATTGTTGACACCTTGGCTATGAAGTTGGCATCTTGAAATTTAAGTCTCATTGTTGTACCCCAAAATTTTCCCTTCTACTTATCAAGAATTTTCTCACAAGATCTCCTTTGGATCAAGACTGCATTTGGTTTGATCAGCTCAAGGCACCTTCTCAAGCACTGATGACTGAAAATTAGGGTTTGAGATTGCACAAGGATTTTTGAACTTCCAATGCCCCATATGACTTTCATGGATCATTATGGACCCCCAATATTACTCATGTCAAGTTTCAAGCCTTGGATCACATTTTTGCTCAATCAATTGAGCAGTTGACCTAAAAATCAACTGTATTGGAGAAAAAGTCAACTGTGGCAAATTTACAGTCAAACTTCATAATTTTTTATCCATATAAACATTTTTAACTCATATGTAGCATTTGATAAAGTTTGGACCACAACTCCTCAAGAAATTTGATCAAATCATCAAAAGGGGAAAATGGTCAAAATTAGGGTTTTTGCTGGGAAAGGGCAATTTCTGGTTTTTGACCTAGCAAATGATCAATTGGGTTAAGGAATGATCTCAATAGTCCAATTGCATCATTTTGACCTAATGACATGGTTCAAAACACTACAAGTCCATTGGATTGACAAATGAATTTTGCAGTCAACTGATCAAAAGTCAACTGTATACTGAAAAGTCAAACTTCGACTTTTTGGTCAAAATCAAATGCCAAAGATCATAATTCATCAAAACATGTCAAAATATGAAATTGTTCATCAAGAAATCAAGAATTCAAGATTTTATTTTGAAAAGATGAAATTTCTTAACTTAGAAATTTTTCTAAGTATAGAAAATTTCTTATTTTTTCACAACTTTGAGCCAAAATTTCACCATGATGCAAGATGATTCAAAGGAAACTTCCAACATGAAAGTTGTAGATCTCCATGAAATATACAACTTTTCTTCACACAACTTCTACTATAAATGCTTGGATCTCATGTTATAATTTTGTGAATACATGCTCATGAACTAAAAATAACTTAGTGAAATTTTGCCCTAGTTAGGCAGATTTTTTACCTAACTTCATGGAAATTTTTCATATGGTTCCAAGGGGAGTTTTCAAAAGCAATTCAAAGATGAGTTGTAGAGAACATTTCAAGCTTTCCAAAATGTCCAAGAACTCTTTGAGATCATTCTTGAGTAGGGAGAATCGAAGAGATGAAATTAGGGTTTTATCACTTGAATTTAGGTCATTTTCATGATGAACACAAATGCAAATCCATGCTAGGCTGCATAATATTTGCTTTGCAGGCCTCAAACTTGTTTTTCACTCCTTAATTAAATGTTTACACAGCTATTAAGGCTTTGATCCAAGAAAATGAGCTATTATCCAAGTTGCATTTCCATTAATGGCACAAAGTGAACACTTCCATTCTTGTAAAGCAAGCTTTTTGCATAAAGTCATTCTTGAGCCTCTAACTTGTTCCCTCTGATCACACTCCATTCACAAAGTCAGAGACAAACTTGTTTAAAGTATGAACTACTCTACCTTCGCAAGTACACAAGCATTGAAACTTGTTTTCTCAAAAATCACATGTTTGGCTTAAGAATGCAAATTCAAATTCTGAGTTGTTACAAGCCTCAAAACCTCTTGCTTATAAGTATACACACTATTTGCAAGTGGACACGCAAAGAAGCAGCCCCTGAAACTCACTCAAACTCCCTCTATCCAGAAATTGTCCTAAAATACCATTGTTGTGCAAGTTCTGACTTTTCATACCAAACTCACATTTCCCTCGTGCGTTTCTTGGCCTTTTAGTTTCTAAAGCTTCCTTGCATCAAGACTAACTCATCCTTGTACCTGTTTCATTTCTGTAACACCATTTTCCATATCTTCCATAACCAAAAACATAGCATCACAGTTGGACTTCTCCAGGCCATTCCAGCCATCCTCAGCTCGAGCCATCCATTGCACTAGCTTCCTAGAGGTCCAAGGAAGCTAACCTGATCATCAGCACTTACTGAAACAAGCTCATTTACATTTCACGATTTCCAATTTTGAGGTATTTTTCTTGAACTTCTATCTCATTACTTAGGCATTGTTAGGCTTACATTTGTGAAGATAAAATGTAGACCTCATTGCCACGAAGCTGTACATATCCATAGTTTACATTTATATGGCTTGAGCTTAGAGAATTTTAGAGTTGAAGTTTCTGAAATTTTTAGGGTTTAAATTAGGGCCAGAGATATTCTCACTTATCTTTGACTTTCAGCCTTAGTTATTTACGTGGTTAGAATCGTGAGGAAGAATGCAACAACTTTCATTTTGTCACTTTCCATTTTTGTTGAGAAATGAAGAAGTTACAGGTGCACCGGCTGGAGGTTGAAGATGAAGTCATCCGGACTGGGTTTGCTTTATATATTTATGGTTTTGCCTATATAGACGGATGTATAGCCACCCTAGTGGTAAAGCGCGCGCCTGTTCACCCTATGGTCCTGGGTTCAAGCCCCAGCGAGACCATTTTGGCTTTTTTCCAATTTTTTTGACATTCTTGATTGTTTGTTTGCAGGCGTTGGGCCCTTTGGGCCTGTCATTCTTTTTTTTTTTTTGCTAACATACCCCATGTTTACTTGTGATACCTCCCTGGCCCATTTCATTATTTATTTATTTCTTTCTTTTTTTTCTTTTAAATATATTTTCTAAAATATCAACAAAAAAAATCATAAAAAGTATAAAAAATATAGATTTGTATTTTGACATAATTTAATTATTTTTCCATATAAAAATTATTTTATTTATCATACTTTATTTACTTTTATTAATTTCCCTGTAAAAATTTAATTAAAACTAAAATATTATTTATTTTATACTAATGAAAATATATTTTTGATACCAAAAGACTAAAGAATATTTTATAACACTATAATTTATTTTTCAAGACAAAAAATATAAAATATAAAAAATACTTTTTTTATATAAACTTCATTCTTTTTTTAATCAATCAAGAAGAACTAGGGTTTTATTCAAGAATCTTTTTCTTAATGAATTCAAACTTGACTATTTATTTTCTTTATCTAATTAGGTTAAAATCAAAACCCTTTCCCTTAAGAAACCAAACAAAAAATCTTTTTTTCTTTGCATTCATGATTCTTGCATATTTAATCCATCTTGTATATTGTTTATTCCAATTCCTGTACAAATTCAATTTGGTTGTAATAGATTAATTAGGTCTATATTATTGCAATCCTTATTCATAAATTGTATACCCCCCTCCCACAAGTGTTGTAATAACGTAGTAACTTTAAATTTCGCAATTTATCGCTTTTACATAACATGCTAGTAATTAGGGTTTGTATGGCAAGATAAAAACAATCAAATAGAAAACCCTAATCCAAGACAAAATCAAGCATGAAAACAACACACTTGCACACAAGCACCCCTAGGGTAAAATCCACTTGGTTGCCTTACAAAATGGCCATATTACGCATGTAAGGTATCTTAGCAAAAACAAGCAAATACAAGATCATAGTCCCTCGATGACGCTATTCAAAGTTGCCTTACAAAATGATCTTAGTCCCTAAAAAATAATGCTACGATACCTTGCAACATTTCTAATCATGGCTATATGATGACTCGCGTCCGTCCCGTTTACATCCAAAGATAGGGTTGCTTACCAAATCAATGGTAAGACAATAATATCAAAGGAAAAGAAAATGAACAAGAAAGACATTTGAGTAGGTAGATTGCTTCTAATTACTTGCTCCATTTCAAAACAAACATCCTTGCTATTTTTTAAAACAATCACATACACTTTCAAAATACCTTACCAAACTTGAAAACATTTTCAAAAGATCAAACATCTTGGTATACATTCTTACGAACAAGAATCAATACAAAGATTGCCTAAACAATGGCCTCTTTATAAAATACTTTCAAAAACCACACAAAGCACAATTTCAAACAAAAGCAAGTGATCTAGCAAGTAACTAAGACCCCATGGATAACCATAGATGAAAAGGGTGCTAATACCTTCCCTTTTCATAATCTACCCCCCGAACTCAAGAAACAATCTCAAAGGTCTTTCCTGTGCTTTTTCACTTTTCCTTTTGGATAAAATAAAAGTCGATGGCGACTCTTGCTAACCGCAACATTTGCGATCAAACACAAAACCCTCAAGTCAGTTCTCCCACAGTATCACAGAACTGGCGACTCTGCTGGGGAAAATTCTAAAAGTGGGGTTACCTTAGGGATTAGATCACATTTATTTGCTTACATTGTTTGAATTGTATGCTTTACATTATGGTTCTTTGTTTGGGTTTGAATCCTCTACCCAAATTTGGGATACATTATAGGTAAGTAGCAATACGTTGTGGAAACTGTGCAGGGTATACCGACATGGTCTAAGCAATAGCTACGTTAGTGTGACATATTTGTGGGTACCGGTAGTCTTTGAGTTAATCAAAGAGAATACGGGGCCGCTGAGTGATGTCATGAAGCACTAATGAACTTCTAGAACCTTTACTTGACCAACTTGGCCTTTAGGATGTAGTGAGATGACCGGATTTGGTACAGTCCTAAGTTGGTAGATACTCGATACTACAATGACCAAGGAAACAAACCAGTGATATTGAGCTCCTTAGAACCCGTTTACTATTACTAGGACAGGTTTGAGCCAACTAAACTTCAAGAGGGTACTTACCTATAAAACTCCATGCAAGCCTAAACCTAAGGATTTGTTTGCTTTGCTTGTATATGGATACTTGTACATAACATCATGAACATCATGAACATCATATACATCCACTAACCATTTCAAGGATTTTTAGATTCATCTTTGTTCTTGTTTTGTAGGATATGGATTCACTTCGAAGGAAAACTATCCAAGTCAACCTTGTGAGAATCCCTCCACAACTTAAGGAGCTAGTTTCAAGGATTCCTGAAAACTCTCCATTCACCGAGAGACATGGTCGCCTATTCAACTTGGTCACCTCCAACACAGATGAGGACATGGTGAAGGTGCTTTTTCAGTTCTTTGATCCTTTACACCATTGCTTAACATTCCCCGACTATCAACTTGTGCCTACTTTGGAAGAATTCTCCCAACTCTTGAGGATTTCCATTCTCAATCAACTACCTTTCAACGGTACGGAAAGAGATCCAAAGCCAGAAGATATTGCTCAAGCTCTACACTTGCACTCATCTGATATCACAACTCATTGGGAAACAATGAATGGTGTCAAAGGTTTCTTAGCAAAGATCCTGTTTGAGAAAGCCCAAAGTTGTTGTAATTCCTTGGACTTGCAAGCCTTTGAGGAAATTGTGGCTCTCCTCTTCTATGGGATGGTTTTGTTTCCAAATCCTGACCAACTCATAGATGTCAACACCGTCAAAATCTTCATATCCCACAACCCAGTACCTACATTGCTAGGAGATATCCTACACTCTTTTCAAACTCGCACAGTGAGGAAAAGAGGTGTTCTTATGTGTTGCACTCCTCTCTTGGAAAGATGGTTTATTTCTCATCTTCCCCAATCTGTATTAAAGAATGAGCAAAGTTCAAGGTGGTCACAAAGGTTGATGACGCTCAAACATTCAGACATTCATTGGTGATCCCGATCCAAAGAGAAGGTTATCATTGTCGACCGTTATGGAGAATTTCCTAATGTCCCTTTACTTGGCATTAGGGGAGGTATCACCTACAACCCTTGTTTGGCCTTGAGACGGTTTGGTTATGCCCGAAGAGATGGCCCGCACGAGATGTTGATTCAAGGTTTGGTATTTGACTACGACAACGACGATCAAGGTCTTCTCCAGAGATTTATCTGAGCTTGGAGGATGTTAAACAAGGTGGATAGCAAGACCTTGGGGCATAAAAATTTCATCCCTCTTGAGCCTTACCTCAAATGGGTACGGACTCGTGCTCAGAGTCTTATGATGCCTTACCCCTCCATTCTCCCGATAATCATCGAGCCTGTCATGGAGGGAGATGTTCCATACACTATCCTACATCCTGACATGCCCACATCTCTTGAAGACCTACAAAGGGATTGGATACAACTCAAAGGAGAGCGAGATACTTTCGAAGCCCAATTCTACGCAAGCGAGAAGAAGGTTTTGGAACTCACTAGGCTACTTCATGAGGAGCAGACTCTGAATGCCTACATTGCACCAAAGAGGATGCGCACTACCTTTCTATCTTAGAGTTTTGTATTATTTTTTCCAAGGGGCATTGATGTACTCAAACTTTATCTTATTAATATAACGTGTGTTTCCTTTTTGTCTAAAACAATTTTGAATCTTTGAAATCCTTGAAAACATTGCATATGCATATAACATTGCATATCCTTGAGTGAGATATTCTAGAATTTCGTGCTCGCTATTATTTCTGCATTTTTTCAATTTAAGCCTTGCTCAATTTATATAAATTTGGCGCGATGGTATCATTAGAATCGTCTTGAAAAGATGAATCTAATGGTACCAATATAGTTAGCTAATTATACAGTTTGTGGAATTCGATTTGAGGTTGGCTGGAGGTTGAAGACGATGACATGTATGTCTTCAACCAATGACGTTTAGCCACATTATTTTTTTGAAACAGATTTTCTATTTCACTTTACCATACGCGCGTGTTGTGAGCCCTTGGATCTGATTACTTTAGTGAGTCAGACTCCATCCAACGTGTCACATTTTAAGTTATTTTTATTTTAATAAAAATGATTGGGTGTGATATTCAATAAAGTCTATGACATGTACAGCGCGCCAGATCCATTGGATCTGTTTACTAAAGCATTTTGACAATGATTAGATGACTCATATTTTTTTGGTTTGTTATTTTATTTTCTGATTTTTATTTTAATTGATTTAAACTTAAAAAAATCATAGAAAATTCATTTTTGACTCAAAAATTATGAAAAAATTCACATAAATATTTTCAAGTATTCTCTTTCTGATTTTTAGTTTTTCATGATTTTATTTTCAGATTTGATATTTTTTATAATTTCTCCTTTATTTCAACTTGTTTTTAATTATTTAAAATTACTTTTTGATACTTTTAAATTCTAAATTTTTTATAAAAATCATTTTCCTTATTTCCGACTTTCTAAAATTTTTCTAGAATTTTATTTTGACTTCTACTATTTTTGATCTTTTTTTCCACTTATTTGAGTGATTTTAATTAGCTTATAAATACTTTTCTGTTTTAAAAAATTATCAAAAAATTTATAAAAATACTTGAAGTCATTTCTGATTTTTCTATGATCTTTTTAAATTTTTCTTTGATACTTTAAATATTGTTTGCTATTTTACCTTTTATTCTCATTTTTAAAACAATTTAAAAGTCATTTTTTTCTTTTATTTTATTCATTAAATGCAATTTATTTATTTTTAAATATATTCTGATTATGTGATTGTTGATCATAAACTTCATTAACATCATTGGATCTTGAGTGTTGAGTTTACCTCCACTAAAATAGATGGGTGATTTTAATGACAATTTAATTAAATTTTTGATTCAAATGTATCCCCTAACTCTTCATCTTATCCCCTTCTCTTTTGTGTTGCATGTTGCTAGAGGATGATTTACATATCATCTCTCAAACATATGGCACATAGATTGCTATTGATCGGTCTCAAAATATGTGCAACTTCTACATAAGTCCACTTACGATTGCTTAACATAGCGCTAAATTTTGTCCCAATTCGAAAAATGATCATTCGTGGTCCAAACCTATATTTGCAAGCCCGTGTATGTTTAACTTGAAGCCTTTGATCCAATAACTTTGAGGTTCATTGTTAGGAGGCTTTGGTCTTATTAATCCTCTAATGTACTTTCATAAATTTTAGACTAAGTGAATCATTTAAACATCGTTGATCATTTGTTGTCTCCTTGAGATTTTGAAATGAATGATATACTTGACAAAAAGCAAATGAAACTTGTTGTTGAGAGGCTTTAATTTTATCAATCTCCTAATGATTTTTGAAATTCAAGATTCAAGATATTCATTCAACTAACCTCTAATTCCTAACTCATTAAGATTTGACTTTTACTTCTATGCTTTTATTTTTTTGCTTTTACTTTAAGAACCATTTATCTTAGCATTTACATTTCATGCTATTTTCATATTTGCTCACTTGAGAATTTATTTTTATGTCCTTTTTATTTTGCTCAATTGAGTTTTTCATTTTCTTTTTGAAGATACCTAATAACTAACTTGAACTATAAAAAGCTTAAAGGTTATTTGAACTATTTGGTTACTATCCTTGGCATTTTGGAGTTTGGACTTCTCGGACTTAGGATTAGAGACTTTGACATACCTTGATACCTTGTGACTTCTACTTTTATTTTGTCTGGAGTTCTTGGGGTTTACCCCAAGATATTGGGTTGTTTGTTTTCTTTGTGTGCATGTTATTCTGATTATATGCTTTATCTATGATTGAGAATTCATCTGTATACAGCCATGACTCTGCCCAATTTTTGTGAAGACTTAATGGATTTGAAGCTTGGTTCTCTTAAGAGGTTTATTATCTTTACTTGTATGGTTTCAATCCAAAGGACGATAATTCTACATTGACTCATTATGTCAAGTGTTGGCTTCTTGTTGGTTAAACGATTCTTTTCCCTAGATTTTACCTTATGCTCTAGGATAGTCCCTTCATCTCCTCTCATCTTCTTTAATTTCAAAAATATTCTCCCTCCTTTTCAAAATTATTCTTGTTTTCAAAATTTGAACCGCTTTCACAATAAACTTGGACTTAGGTCCATGCATTTTTTAAAAATATTTTCTTTAATCAAAATTTAAAACAACTTAACAATACTCTGACATTTTTTTGTGAGAAGACTAAAAGTCAATCAATCTCATTCAAAGTATTTTTGCCACTTCGGCTTTTTACTTTAAAACTTTTCTCAAAAGATTAGACTCTTATCAATCCTTGTAGTGATGCGAGCTACTATACTTCTATGATATATAGTGAAGTGATATATTTTTCACTTGGGTGTTGAGTGAGGCTTTGTTGATTTTAAAATCTAAGCCATATCCTCCACTTTGAGATGATGCAAATTCTCCTTTCTCATAGTCGTGGGTAGTAAGTATGTTCTTCCACTCGGATACGAAGATGATGTCTCGTCTCTTAAAATTAACCAACACACTTGTGTTTTAAAATTTTTAAAGGTGAACTACGAGTACCCTGATCCCCTATTGCACGGAAGGTGGTACGTAGACACTAAAGGTTCACAATCGCGGCGGGTGTAAAAATCGTAAAAAAAATACTTCTTTTCTCATCCCCATAATCTATTTTTTATACAACACTTATAGTCAAAATACACAAATTTTCAAAGAGATTCTTGCGGAGTACCGTAGATGTTTAGGGTGCTAATACCTTCCCTTTGCATAACCAACCCCCAAAATTAGATTCTCTCCCCCTCTTTTTGGGTTATTCTCTCTTTTCCCATTCCTTTGGAAACAATAAAGTGCAATGATGATTTTTATTTGACCTGTGCGAGTTAAGTCAATCCAATGGCTTAGTGTCAACATTTCAACCACTACACACTCCTCCACTCCAACACCGACAGCAAAGACGAAATCCCTTATCTATCTCAAAGCAAGATTCTCATCCACAATCTCCCTCTTCCGCGTCAACCTTCACTCCACCACGAGCCACCGTCTTCGCTTCTGTCAAAAAGTGAAAATGCAAAAGGGCACCTTAGAATATGTGTAGCCTTTAATGCTAGAATCATATATTTCCAAGACGAATGTAGCAGCCAAAAGGGTCATAATAGACACCTTAGTCACCTCATCACCATTCATGAAACACCTTGGGTCAGTTGAGGATGAAATGGATTGAAGGATATTTAAAGCATTCATTACATAATGCATGAAGATTGAAAAGGGCCATGTACCTGTAGATGCAAAGGAACTTGTCTCTGCAATTGAAAATGCATGCCAAAAGACTTGCACCAGACCAAATGAAAACCTGTAGAAATAGAAAAAACATGATTCAATTGTGACTCAATAATCCACCTCTTTAGTACAACAATACACACTTTGGAACTTCCCTGAAAAGTAGGAGTTTTATCCACCTCACTCAATTTCTCTATCAATTTCTCAACTCCTGATACTTCTTTTACAGCTCAACCCTCAATTCCATGATTTGTTAGTCATGTTCTTCCTTCAAATGTCTCATTCCAACAACTCCTAAATTCTATCTCTGTCACACACATCAGGTCTAATCCCTTACTATATAGAAGGCTCTACTTCATTCGCAAAAGGAGGTAGAAACGATCAATTTCACATAGAATCCTAATTCACTCTACAGAAACCAGATTTCATACAGCAATAAAACCCTCACAAATCAAACAAAATTTAAAACCCACAGCTCTCACACATCAAACCCTCACAAATCAAAAACCATGATTTCAAAACAACAACAACAATGATAAACACTACACAACCTGAAAACATAATTTAATCCAGCTAACAGCTACGCGTGCATCAGAGTCGGAAGGTATAGAAGAAAAAGGAGTATCAAAAGACAAAAAAACTTACTGTGGAACCGAAATTGTCGGAAGACAATATATTGAACTGAGCTTAGAAGCATTACCTTTCCGATGACCAGCAAACATAGTAGCTACTGAAACAGATCCATCCTTAGTTTCAACAACTACAACAATCAACAAAATACAATCAAACACAGTAAATCAAATACAACATTCTGAAAACTACTACACAAAGTTCGCGTAACTATATTCAAATTTCAAGGATCCAAAAAAAGCACAAAAAATCATCATCCACGAGTTCATATACATAATTAATCAGTAATCACTTCCAACAAAAATCCAAAACTATTTTAGGGTATAATCAAGGTTCTACAAAAATGCACTGCAACAAAAATTCCAAAATTGATTATCATTTTTCAATACCAGAGCTTATGCATTAAAATCAATTATAAAAATAAGAGAAAAATAATACAACAAATTGATCAATGGTATTACATAATTTCGCACATCTTTTTAATATTTCCATTGTATATGCAGCAGAAATACTTATTTAATCAAAGTGCTAAAAAGTTATACCAAGGTGCTAACTGCAAGTACATTTTCCTGAACTCCTTTGCCACCGAAAAAACCATGACCAAGAGGACTATATGGTACAATTCCAATACCAAGCTCTATGTATCAGCAAGAACTATAAATAAGAAAAGTATCATTTAACACAAACACTACCAAGAGATGTTGGTTTAAACTTGGAGAGGAACTCAAACTAACCTACAGAGAGGAACTATCTCATCCTCAATATCGTGAGTCCAAAGAGACCACTCTATTTGTACAAATGTGATGGGATTAACAATATGTGCTCTACTTATCATATTCGAGATAGCTTCAGATAGGCCAATATACTTCACGTTTCCCTCTTCCACCAGTTCCTTAAGTTCACGGACCTATAACCGAACAAACATGTTAACAATGAATCTAGTAAAATCAGTCATATAATGCAGCATATGAAGAATGATTATCTGTATCCTCAATAGGCACAAATGTATCAACTTGGTGTTGATAATATAGATCAATGTACTCAAAACCAAGACGTTATAAGCTAGCTTCGTAGCATGAGCGCACATACTCAGGCGAACCCTTGAACCACCATCTCCCTAATCTTTTCATATTTTTGTCAAAACAACATCAACCATCCATGAACCTAACTACACCAACAAAAATAGAGACAATTGTGCAAACATTTAGTGTGCTAAATTTCATAAATACATCCTTCAAACCTATCTCACTGCATGCAAACTTTATCAACATAAACGTAATAAATAAAATAGAGAAACATAAGGAAACAAGAGAAATTTCTGCAAAGAAAAAGAGAGATACAGAACCACTGGATAAAATGCATTGCTGCTACGAAACCGCTTCATACTCCTCGTCGTCTCTCTGCTCAAAAAACACCATGTTCACCGACGAAATCTCAATCACCACGACCTCTACTTTTCCTCCGATTGTCTCAGTCACCAATAATTTTTCTTCCCTCTTTTCTCATAATTTTGGATTTCGCTTATGTATTTTCGTTACTTCTTGTTCTATGCGGGAAGGCAATGCTGAGACAGACATGGACACAAAAAATCTAGATTCAGGACAACAAAAAGAAGAAGATAAGTAGGAAGAGAGAGAGATAGCGAGAGAGAGAGAGGGGGGGGGGAGAAGAAAGATGAAGAAGAAAGCAAATAGATAGAGAGAGAAATATATAAAGGATGAGAATAGGGTTAACATTGAATTTGAGTTGGAAAATAAAACAGTTTTCTTGAAAACAAATGAAACATTTAATAGTTGTACAATATGAAATAGAAAGTTAAATCGCCTGCCAAAAAAATTTGATTCTTTATCATTAATTAGTAAATTTAAAGAAACAATAAGAAATTAAATAATATTATAAGTATTGTTAATTATAGAAACATTTCTCAAAATAACTAATATATAAATAGCATAGACTCTAAAAATTTGACAAGTGACAAACTTGTCAATTTCCTTGTCCAACGTGCCCTATGTACATGTGGTCTAGTTACCATTTTAGCACATTCAGTACATATCAAGGTTCGTGTGTGAATAATGATCAAAGAATGAGGTTCGAAGTGATGAACATCAGTGGTATTGGAAACAACTAGGGAAAACCCTAAGTGGATAGAATAATGAGATATGTATATCTCAAATGACGGGTTCTAACTTATCTGTATATTAAGAAAATTTGTATAGTGGTTATATGGTTGTTCATGTTCCATTGTGTAAAGGAATATGAACCTAATTGAATACATATAGGAAATAACATGTCTCACTTCATATACTGGTTGTATGATCTGGAAGCAAAGATAGAGTCACAAAGAGTCATAATAGGATGTTGATGATTCCATAAACTAGACTTGAATTATGGAAGACTGTTGCGGTTATGATCTGTGGGTTCATATAGGTGTATGAGATTCCATGTTAATGTCTTTATAATGCATAGGTGAATTATGTTTGGTGTCCATCAAGATGTTGAGCATCTCTAACATTCGTATGAGTTCCTTAACTGATAGACATAGTAAGTTACAAGTATAGTAGCTGGCCTCGAAGTAAACTTATGGTTGTAGTGAGAATCCCCTGAGTTTATCATCTCACCCCATATTTACATTATTTTTTCCAGATAATCAGATAAGAACTAAAGACGAGGGGAAGATGACATGAAGAACCTTGACGCTACATGCTTATTATATTTTAGTTGTTTTTGAATTATTTTCGTTGCATATGCTATTTTGATGAACTCGACACCATGATGTAAGATAATATACTTATGACGTCTTACTTGTGAAATGTGAAAAATCATCGTATATAAATCTTTGTAAAACTTTAAAGATAAAAAAGTAAAAATTACACGTTATTGAATAATCACTACTACAAAACATGCAAACAACAACACCTAAGTCAACACTTCAAAGGATCCACCATGGTAGAATCTATTCTACTAGGCATTTTTTTTTTAAATTAAGCCAATTTTCACCACAGTTAGAAGTTCCAACCATGGTAAAAAGTGGCGCATGGTCATGAGTTCGAATCTTGATGTTTTTGTTGTTCTATTGTTGTATTTTTTTATATTTTATTAAAAGACATACAATTACGCGTATTTAATACAACCGTTGTTGTATGTAACACGCATGGTCATGAGTTCGAATCTTGCTACGGTTGCTTTTTTAGTGTTGCATTTTTTATATTTTATTAAAATACACACAACAACGGTTATTTAATACAACCTTTGTTGTATGTAGCGTAATTATTGAGTTTCTTCACCATCCTTAAATAAATTTCATTGTCCATTTAAGTGACTATCAACGCTCAGGACACCATCATTAGCGATCCACGTGAAACCTAAAACTTAGACAAACTTCTAACTTAGAGGAACTTTATCTTCTACCTTCAAACATCATATTTCATTTACGACACTCTATTTCTCTACTAAACCAAGCTCGAAAATATCATTTCTTCCATAAGTAAAACTCGAAAGTATTTATTCTCCATCTTAAATGAGACAAGGAAAGTATTGATTCAAGTTAGCTATGTTAGTTGTTGTTGTTGTTCTTATTGTTTTTTTTTTAGTTATTGTTGTTGTTGTTGTTGTTGTTGTTGTTGTTGTTGTTGTTGTTGTTGTTGTTGTTGTTGTTGTTGTTGCTCTTGTTATTGTTCTTGTTATTGTTGTTGTTGTACATTCTTCTTCTTCTTCTTCTTCTTCTTCTTTTTGTTGTTCTTGTTGTTGTTCTTGTTGTTGTTGTTGTTCATGTTGTTCGTGTTGTTCATATTGTTCTTGTTGTTATTCTTGTTGTTCTTACTGCTATTGTTGTTCTACTGTTATTTTTTTTATTAAAAGACATACAACAACGGTTAAGTTAACTAATCGTTGTGATATCACACGAACTTTTCAGTATACTATAACGGTTCCAGCACCGTAATTGTAAGTAACACATTTACAACAACACTCTACACAATAATGCTTAAACCCGCATGATTATATAAGTTTTCTAACCGTTGTTAAATAGATTTTTCGTAATAGTGAATGAACAAATTATCTTTTTTCAAATGAAAATGTTAAAAACGGTAAAAAAAGGAACATTTGTTAAACTCTAAAACTAAAATATACAAGCTATACTTCATTAAAAAATTAACAAATAATCAATTTTTAATGAAAAATATGATCAAAACTATTTAATTTTGAAATAGAATAAAATAGGCAACAAAAACTATAATTAAATATTTAATGTATAGTAAATAAAAAAAATATACGAATAAAAACGTTAATATTTCATTAATTAATCATAATATAAAAAAAAACAAAAAGTATGTATTGCAAGAAAAACACTCGTTAAAAGTTACTATTTCCATTCCTAATTATAAAAAAAAATTGAGTTTTTTTTGTCTCTTTTAATGAACTTCTATTTAATTTTTAAAATGTAGTAATTATTTTTTTTCTAAATATAGTTTTAATTATATCATATCTTTTTCTATAATCAATAATAAATATATTTATATAAACATTAATTATCTCTCTCTCATAAAAGTAAATTTATAAAATTATACAAATAATTAATAAATTTAACTCTCTAACTAATGTAATTTGAAAAAGGTAGTATAATATTAAGATTGAAGTTTCTTATTATTATCTATCATTGTTTTTTCTTCATTTGTACTTGCCATATACGCTTACCTTCAAATTTTTCCACTTCATCACAAATATAAAGTTTCTTATTTTCTTCTCTCTCGTCAGCACAATAACGGGCATATTAATTCACCGACTTTTTTTGGATTAAATAAATTCATTTATTTAAAATGAATGTTGTATTTAAATTATTAATTTTTAGAAAATATTTAAATATTTTTATTGATTAAAAAACGTAATCAAACTATTTTTATATTGAGCTAATTTTTATTTTTATCCTTAAAACAAACATAACATAACATATAGCGTGTTATGTAATTAAACTACCTGTGTTAGAGATTTCCAAAAAAAATGTATGCAATGACTTGAATTTCTTGTTGAAAAAAAATATTAAAAAAATAAAAAATAGAATAACAACTCAATCAAAGTATTATTATCATAGTATATTTTAATTATCATAAATATAAAGTAAAAAATTAATAAAGTGAAAGTCATAGACAATATTAGTTAAAAAATATAATTTTTAATTAATTTATTTGATCTTTTATACAAATTTCATAGTAGATTTTTGAAGATTTATTAAATCTAAGTGTAAATTTCTATATTTAATTTTTTTTAATAGACAATTTAATTGTTGTAGTCTCTTTTCTATTCATCTTTTGACTATTTTTTGTCTTCATATACAATGACATATAACTGAGTTGTCTCTATTTTTGTTGCTATTTGTCATGAATTTAGACTTAGTTTTGACTAGAGGTAGGTTTTAGGGTTTGTTAGAAAAGTTATTGAAATTTGAGATTTTTGAATTTTGAAAATTGTTTGAATTGGATTTAAAGTAAAAGAAATCTGAGGTGGATGAAAATAAAAAAGGTTACGTAAAAAAAATAAAGAAAATTTTAAAAATTAAAAGTTTTATTGATTTATGTTAGATTCAATGAATATCGAATTTGTTAAAAAAGATTAATAGTTTAAAAAAAAAATTGGTAAGCAAATGGTTTACATTTTGAAAAAAATAATAATAGAGTCTAATGTGGGCATTCAATGCGAGTGGAATAACTTAATTAATTATATATGGAATAATTGAGTTAAACGAATATAAATTGATGGTTTAAAGTTTAATCATTTACAACACATTCTTTTATATTTAGAAAAACTTTTTTTTAATTTTAAAATTTGGATATTCAAAAATATCGTTACATCTTAAACATTTAAAATTAAAAATTTATCGAATAGACTAACTTGACTAAATAAAATAAACTTCACCTTAAAATTAATAAATATTAATTATAAGATCAATATAAAACAAATTATTTAATTAAAAATATGATATTTATCATATTAATCAGTTCAGTAGGCAAATACATTCAAGTATGCAGGATGATCTCATTGACATAGTCGAAACAAAGGAATTTCTAAATTACTTTCCGACTAAACAACCTTCAAAGAGTTTATCAGACATATCAAGATTTGGGATACCAGTTACCATATCTTAAGTAATCAGTTAATTGTGTGATCTAAAGTTCAAATTCCTAAACCTCAAATGCCACAACCAATTATCTTTGTGGTCGAAAACTATTTTCAAACATTGAACTTTTGTCGAACTGATCATAGTCTTAAACGTCATATTCTTCGACAGAGGAGATTTCAAGACCAAATTGTTCTGGGTGTCGAAAAATTTTAGAGCTTCATCTTTCATGACAACTGATAAACCTTTTTTGACCAGTTATCCAACACTTAGAAGGTTGCACTTTATTCCAGGCACATAGAGTACATATTTAATCATATCGTTTCCTTCATTACTCATTTGAAAAACTATGTTACGAGTACCTCCTGCTTACAATGAACTATTACCAACAAGTTTTACCTTGCTCTTCTTTGACTCGTAGAAAATGCCAACCACACCTTTTGACCAGTCATGTGATTCGAGCATCTAGAGTCGAGGAACCAGATCTTGGTATGTAAGGTTCACTCCTTAGTCCTTGCCTATCGATCCATTGTCTTTCCTGTACCAACAATTTTTAGCCAAGCTACCCCACTTTTCACATTTATAGCACTAGACACCTTTTTTATCTTCTTTTTCCTTTTAATAGTTTCCTCCTCCTCTTTTCGAGGATTCGGAAGCCCTATCATCGACCTTATTCTTGTGGGAATTCGACCAAGACTTCTTTCCCTGAGTCTTGTTGAACTTGCCTTTGAATTTCTTAGAACCACAGTTCTTTTTCCATGACTGAGCCTACAGAGCTTGTATCAAGTCTTGAACTCCTTTCCTTTCGACAATCTTAATCTCATGCGCTTCTAACGAACTAACCAAATCTTCCAGTTTTAGGGTTTCAAGTTGATTGGATTCTTGAATAGCTACGATAACATGATCAAAGTGAGAGGTCAGCATACACATTACCTTCTCAATTATCATCTTACTAGTTAGGGTTTCACCATAAACCTTCATGAGATGGACGAGTTTCTGAATCTTCGAAAAATACTCTGCAATCTTTTCGTCTCCTCCCATCGACAATAATTCATATTATCGATGAAAGGTCTGCAACTTGACAACCTTGACTTTCTTACCTTCTTCATAATACTTGACAAGAATATTTCATCCCTTCTTTGTCGATTCATCATGAGAGATCATGTCGAAGTTCATCGCATCGACCGTCGTTTAAATGCAATACGCAACCTTGTAATACTTCTTCTTGGCTTTATTGTGGGTTGTTTTCTGTGCTTCAGTTACATCTGCAGCTAGCGCAAAAAGCTCATTTGTAACCACATCTAGGGTTTCATGAAATCCAAATAGAGATTGCATTTGTTTTCCCTATTGAATCCAATTCTTGCCTTCAAGAGTTGGAAGAGAAATCATAATGCTATTGTTACCATTCATCTTTGCAATGATTGCTAGTGAATAACCCATAATCTCAAAAATACGATATCTGACGTGTAATTCTTGAAAACACGATCAAGAATCTAATCGAAGCTCTGATATCAATTTGTTAGTGTGTGAGACACTTTTAGTGAATGGAGAAAGAGAGAATAAAGGAAAATAAGGATTGTATTATTGAATTGAATTCTTACAAACTGATTTATAAACTAGTCTATTTATATACAACTAACTTGTACACTAAGTAGGCTAACAAACGCTAATTGGGCTTGGACTTAAATTACACAACTTGGATTATATCTAATATTATATCAAATATTTCAACAATTTCAAAGTCTTTTCGTATTTTCAACGTCTCATTTCAAACTCTCTGTCTCTTGTTTCCTTGTTTCAAAGTCTTTTTTTAATTAAAAAATGGATGCATTTTTTTGTTCGTTATCAATGAAAAGTTTGTTGATTTCAATCATTTTGAACTAAGAAAAGATGTTAACAAACAAAGGTTGAATGATTACTTTCACATTTTACATGGCCCCATATACACTAATCTCGTTAAAGATTTCTGAATGAATGCCTCTGTTGTACCAGCTGGTCATAATAAAGTCATCTAACCCTATGTCAATGGCTCTTATTTCTTTGTTACTCCATCACTGATTGTTATGACAATCAACTGTCAAGAGACATGTAGTTGTGTTAAACATTATCAATTCAATAATGTCTACTCAACCTGCCTTCACCGAATTTATGTCAACCAAGATAAGCCCATTAGTCCTGCTTCTCTACTCTCTATTGCAAAATTTTGGTTTCAACTTCTAGTAGAAAATCTCCTCCCAAGAGAGAAACAACTGAAAACTCTTACTTGGTATGACAAACATCTCTTATACTTCCTCACGTATAACATTAGAGTTAATCTTTCTCTTACCATTTTCAACATTTTGAAAGAAATGATAAGCATTTCTCGGGAGGAACCTCATACCACATGGAAAAGTTCTTTATGAACTTTTCTATAAGTTAGGAATAGTTAGGAATAATGTTTAAGTTGAGCGGACTGAGAAGTTTGAATATGTGGAATAATTTTCTCTGTTGTCTTATTTTTTATTATCATTGAAATATTTCCTTTTTCTATTATTGCATATTCTTGTTTATTGATAACAACGATTTTGAGAATTACTAATTAACAAAGAAAAACATAGAATCTGGAAAAGACACCAAGTGATAAATCGTAGAAAAAAAATAAAATGCGGTAACGGGAATTTGAAGCGAGATACCTTAAAGCTATACTACATCGGTTCTCCAAAAAATTGAGAGAATATGTTTATTATTATTTTTATGTATAAAAATGGTGCTCACTTATAGTTGTGTTACCTCATTTTTCATAACACCGAGGTAAAATATTATTTATTTTATTAAAAAAAATCAAACATGGCACCCCTAGAACATATACTCTTGGTTTTTAGCATGTTCAAGATGAAAATTTCATCATAAAAAGTGTTATTCGTTGTAGTGCATACTTTAAAACACTCGCAAAAAAATCAATATCATTTTTCTCGTTCTTAATACCTACTTTTCTGTCTCTCTTTCTCGTTATTACGACTCTGGCTCCGAAAGCTATGAAACCGTTTATACGCAAATTCTCTTGGATTAGTTACTCTTCTAGTTACTCTCTTCTCCGATCCAACTCAACCAAACCGCGACGGACTGAATTACTCCATTCAGATCATGTGCCAGTGGTCACGTGCCGATGTACGTGGGAGAAGAAATGTAGTGGTTCGTCCTCAATACAGAGCTACTCAACCATCCGTTTTTTGTGAACCTCCTCAACCTATCGGCTCAAGAATACAATTATAAACAGAAAGGTGTGCTTCGAATCTCATGTCGTGTTTCCATGTTTGAGCAAGTTCTTGAAGCAGTTCGACTCGATCGTGACAAATAAATTGTTCGTGATATCCTCGGTTTCTCATCTGATGAGGCTTCTTAGGTGTCTAGTTTCATTATAACAATTTATGAAATAATTTACAAATTTGTGAGATCAATATGTAATTTTTACTTTTGGACAATTGTAATTGTTATATCCTCTAATATTTATTATAAGAAAATTATTATTTTTTAAATAAATTAAATAATTAATATAATCTACCTACATTAATTATTTAATGTATTTAAAAGTAATTTTTTTAATAAAACCAAAAATATTATTTCTCAGTTTTTTATTTAGAGACAAAAATATTATTTTCTATTTGAATTTCAATTTTAGGGGAAAATCACAATCAACGCGTAATTTATCGAATAGACTAACTTGACTAAATAAAATAAACTTCAATACATTAACATTAATAAATATTAATTATGTGATCAATATAAAACAAATCATTTAGTTAAATGATTAAAAATATAATATTTATTATATTAATCAAGTCAATTGATAATTAGGCGAAGACATTCAATTGTCGACTGTGTTAAAAAATGCAACATCTTATTTATTTATCAACAAGAAATGAAATTTTGACCATCAAATTAATAGACAAAAAAAATTATAAATATATTACCCATTATGTCATTTATTATAAACACCTTTAACATAAAAAAATATTTTTCATTTTAAGTGATTTTTTATCCACTTTAATGAATTTTTCTCTATATAAATCCCCCCACAACCCTTATTCTACCCACTCATTTCTATCATATTTTAAAATACTCACAAAAAAATCAATATTGTTTTTCTCGTTCTTAATACCTTCTTTTTTGTCTCTCTTTCTTGTTATTACGATTCTGGCTCTGAAAGCTATGAAACAATTTATTCGCAAATTCTCTTGTATTAATGACTCTTCGAGTTACTCTCTTCTCCAATCCAACTCAATCAAATCACAACAGGCCGAATCAGTCCATTCAGATCATGTGCCAGAGGGTCATGTGCCGGTGTATGTGGGAGAAGAAATGCAGCGTTTCATCCTCAATACAGAGTTACTCAATCATCCAGTTTTTGTGAACCTCCTCAATTTATCGGCTCAAGAATACGGTTACAAACAGAAAGGTGTGATTCGAATCCCATGTCGTGTTTCCGTGTTTGAACAAATTCTTGAAGCAGTTCGACTCGGTCATGACCCACAAATTATTCGCGACATCCTCGATTCCTCATCCGATGAGGCTTCTTAAGAGTCTGGTTTTGTCGCAATATAATTTATGAAATAATTGACAAGTTTGTGAGATAAATAAGTCATTTTTGCTTTTGAACAATTGTAATTGTTACATCCTCCAAATTTATTATAAAAAAAAAATCAGTTTTTAAATAAATTAAATAGTTAATGTGCTTGATTTATATATAATCTATCTACATTAATTATTCAATGTATTTAAAAAATAATTTTTTTTATAATAAGACCAAAAATATTATTTCTTAGTTTTTTATTTAGGGACAAAAATATTATTTTCTAGTTGAACTTCAATTTTAGGGAAAAATCACAGTCAATACATAATAATAAATTATGTGGATGATTTAAAAAGAATTATGATGAAAAAAAAGAAGAAAAAAAATTATAATGTAAGTTAAATGTTTTTTTTATGATTGTGATTTATTCACATTGTAAAATTATTTATGAATAAATTTTATCTTTAAACTACTTTTTAATATTAAATTTATAAAATTCTAAAATCAACTAAATTTTGTTTACAATTATTCTTTCATTCAATTTTGAAAAACTAAATAGTTAAATGAGAGAATTGTTTAACGATCTACTCCCTTCAAAGTAAAGTATAAACAAAAGGGTTATATAAAAAAGTTAATGTATATGGTTAAAAATCAAAATCAAATATATCAACTTTTAAATTACTTTTTATTATATTTTCGAAAAGAGTATTAAGTTATTTTAATAGTTTATGAGTCAAATTAATAAGAGATTGATATTTTAGAGATTTAATTTATTTTTTATTTAATTTTATATCAATAATATTTATTAATAATTTAAAAGAATAGGTTTGCATTCTAGAATTTTGTTGACTACCTATTACACAAAATTCAATTTAAAATAAATGAATATAAAATTTATAATGACATACATAATTATATAAGTTTAATTCTTATGTGTTGTCACCGTAAAAACTTTTATATTATCAAAACATCACAATCATTCATATGTAATATTTTAGATGTGATTAAAATAAAAGTTAAATTTTTATTTGTCTTTGATTTGTTTCGGAATATTGTTTTCTTTGTGAACCAATGTTGGATTAAGTGTTTTCATCCACTCTTTAGTGGTGGTTTGTTATTGTAAGTTGTTTAAGAATTCAATTTTAATGATGGTGATTCTGTGAGTGCGCGATACATTTTTAGTGAAGAGAGAAAGAGAGAATAATAAAGGAAATAAGGATTTGTATTATTCAAGTGTACAAATAATGATACACACTATGACTATTTATATACAACCCTAACTGGGTTTGGGCTAATACAACTTGAATTATATTAAATATTAAATCTAATCAAATCAAATCTAATCTAATTTAATATTTCAACACACCCCCATAATCTAAGTTGTCGAACATCCTCGAAAATAGTCAATCTAAACTATTCCAAATTTCTTTCTCAAATTCAAGAATTCGTCGATCTTCAATCCTTTGGTGAAAATGTCAACCAAATGTGCTTCACTTGAGCAATGCCTAACTTCAAGTTCACCTTGATTTACTTTTTCCCTCAAGAAGTGAAACCTTGCTTCAATATGTTTACTTCTTCCATGCAGAACTGGATTCTTCGCCAGATTTATTGATGACTTGTTGTCGATTTGCAATACTAGAGGTTTCGTCACTTCGATAATCATTTCTTCAAGTACAGATCTGATCCAAATTGCTTGACATGCAGCATAGGATCCTGCTATATATTCAGCTTCACACGATGACAATGCCACCACAGGTTGCTTCTTCGAACACCATGAGATTAGGGCACCAAATACTTGAAAGAAATATCCAGTTGTGCTTCTTCGATCTTCCTTATCTCCACACCAATTAACATCTGAAAAACAATTAACTATTGCTTATTTGCCTTCAGAATCTCGTCGAAATAGTATTCCACAATTTATTGAATCCTTCAAATATCGAAGGATTCTTCTTGCAGCCTTCATATGTGACACTTTTAGTTCACCCATATATCTGCTTACCAATCCGACTGCAAAACCTATATCAGGTCGACTGTTGCACACATACCTCAGAGATCCCACAATTTGCTTGAACAAAGTTGCATCGACTTTGTCTTCCTCTCCATTCTTCTCCAACTTCACATTTGGTTTGACATGTGAGGATGCAGGATTCGAATCATCTATTCTGAATCTCTTGAGTATCTCTTTGACATACTTTCTTTGATGTAACATCATATCTTGCTTCGACATCTAGATGATTTCACATCTAGATGAAATGTTGACCAACCTTGGTTGCATGCCAATGCTAATACTAGTCGAACAGTCTCTAATCTTCCTACTGGAGAAAGTATTTCACAGTAGTCAAGTCCCGCTCTTTGAAGAAAACCTCAAGCTACTAATCTTTCTTTATGTCTTGCTATTGACCCATCTGCATTGTGTTTCAACTTGAACACCCACTTTACTTCGATAGCTTTTGTATGTGCTGGAAATTCGACTAACTTCCATGTGTTGTTTCTTTCGATTTCCTATAACTCTTCGACCATAGCTAACTTCCACTTGTTAATCTTCAAAGCTTCGCTATAGTTGATTGGTTCAGCACCTGCAAGTAAAGAAAAATGAACTAATTCTCCATCTGGTGTGATTTCATCATCACCCACCACTTCATAATCATGAAGTCTTGTTGGAAGAACTCCATTTTTTTGAGGCCTTTGGCTTGTTTCATCCACAACCTCTTCGACTTCGACTATGACGGGAGTGTCAGCAACCACTTCTTCTTCGACTTCGACTGGATTCTCAACAATTCATTCGACATCTACTTCATTAGTTTCTTCGTTGAAATCAAAGTTCATTAATGATTTGTTAATTGAATTTCTAGAATTCCAATCCCAGGAAGAATTTTCATTAATCACAATATCTTGACTCAACACAATCTTCTCATTAACTGGATTAAATAGTCTGTATGCACTAGTTTTATGATATCCTACCAGAATCATAGGTTCACTCTTGTCATCAAGCTTCCTTCTCCTTGCATCAGGAACATGCTTGTAACACATAGATCCAAACACCTTTAAGTGACTTACTGATGGTCGTTTGCCACTCCACACTTCTTCAGGAACCTTGTTCTTCAATATCTTAGTAGTACACCTATTCAAAATATAAACTGCAGTCGAAACAGCTTCTCCCCATAAAATTTTTGGCAAATTCTTTTGCTTCAGCATGCATCTCGCCATATCTAATATGGTTCTATTTCTTCTTTCAGCAATTCCATTATGTTGAGGTGTGTAAGGAGCAGTTACCTCATGATTAACACTATGTTCTACACAGAAATATTCAAACTTCTTGGATGTGTATTCGCCACCTCCATCTGTAGCCATAACCATCATACCACCTTCAAAATCATCTGAATCTTGGCGTGCAAGGTTCGATCCTTTGTCCTTGCCTTTCGATTCCCTGTTTTTTCTGTACCAACAATTCTTGGTCAAGTGTCCCCACTTTTCACAGTTATAACACTGCATACCTTTCTTATCTTCTTTGTCCTTTTGATAGTTTCCTCCTCCCCTTTTCGAGGATTCAGAAGTTATATCTTCGACCTTATTCTTATGGGGATTCGACTAAGACTTCTTTCCATGAGTCTTGACGAACTTGCCTTTGAATTTGTTGGAACCACCATATTATTTCGACAATCCTCATCTCATGCGCCTCCAACGAACCAACCAAATCTTCCATTTTAGTGGTTTCAATATTGTTGGATTCTTGAATAGCTACGATAACATGATCAAAGTGAGAGGTCAACATTCTCATTACCTTCTCAACTATCATTTTATCAGTAATTGTTTCACCACAACCCTTCATGAGATGGACGAGTTTCTGAACCTTCGACACATATTATACAACTTTTTCATCTTCTTCCACCGACAGAAACTCATATTGTCGACGCAAGGTTTGTAATTTGACAACCTTGACTTTCTCACCTCCTTCAAAATACTTTACCAGAATATCCCATGCCTCCTTCGCTATCTCAGCATGAGAGATTATGTCGAAGTTAGCAACATCGACAGCCATTTGAATACAATAAACAGCCTTGCAATCTTTCTTCTTGACTTTGTTGTGGACTTTTTTTCTATTCGTCGGTTGCATTTGCAGCCAACACAGGAACGTCGTCGGTAACCACTTCTAGGGTTTCATGGAAGCCAAACAAGGATTGCATCAGTTTTTCCATTGGAAGAGAATTTAGAATGCCCTTATCACTAGCCATCTTCGCAGCGGTTGATTCACTTGTCCTAAAAAACGATCTCTGACGTGAAATTCTTGAAGACTTGATCAAGAATAATAACCGGAAGTTCTGGATACCAATTTGTTAGTGCGTGAGGCACTTTTAGTGAGGAGAGAAAGAGAGAATAATAAAGGAAATAAGGATTTGTATTATTCAAGTGTACAAATAATGATACACACTATGACTATTTATATACAACCCTAATTGGGCTTGGGCTAATACAACTTGGATTATATTAAATATTAAATCTAATCAAATCTAATTTAATATTTCAACAGATTCTTGGTGTTGGGCTCTAATTATTTTTCCATATTCAATGGTGTGATTATAGTAGGCCTCTCCTAGGTTAATAGGGTTTGTGTAATTGTGCATAATTTAGCTTAGTTTTTTATGTGACATGTAGATTGGTTATCACAACACAATACAGTAGGTGAAATAAAATCGACGTGAAGATCCTAAAAGACATAAGTTAGCCATTATATTTCACAGACTGTGGATGCGAGATCGTGATGTTCAACCTCTAAGTAAGAGCGAGAGACAATTTGTTACTTTTTGGATTTCTAATAAATGGGAGAATCTCCTAAGAATATATAGAACCCGGTGATAGAGCGCCTTGTGTCATTGCAAGAGGCCGAATCAGAATTACTAAAGGCTTTCAGTTGTAACGCAGAAGATTAAGAAAAGAACAATCCTTATGATGGTGACTCTTTGATGTAACGTAGAACACGATGGACGGCTTAGAGATGAAGTGAAATTGGAGAAGACATAAACTGGTTGAGTTGTTGAGCACCGAAGCTTAAGCCAGGTTGAGTGCTGCATAAATAGATCAAGCAAACCAATGAGTCTATGATGGGTGGTAGCATTAGTGGGGGAGTTATCGACAATGGTGTATTTGTGTGTTTTTGTCATGGGAGTGGGAAAGGGTTTAACAGCAAGAAGACCCATGTCATGGAGAAATTCTAGGGCATATTTGTGTTGACAAAATCGAGATGCCACTAGGAGAACGTATAACTTAAAGGCCCAGAAAAAATGAATGGCACCAAGGTATTTGATTTTGAAGTGTGTGTCAAGAATGGCTTTAAGTTTATGTATGTCATTTATGTCATTGTCAGACGGGATGAGATCATCAACATAAATAATAAGGATAATGCATTTGCCACCATGAAAAAGGGTGAAAAGAGAGTGGCCATAAGCAGATTGTTTGTAATGCAAGGAAAGAAGTAATGAGAAAAGTTTTGAGAACCATTGTCTGCTTGTCTTTTTTAATCCATAAAAAGATTTCTCAAGTTTGGAGATTAAAGAAGGATCAGAGGGATTTAAGCCAGGAGGATGTGTCATGTATACTTCTTCGCTGAGATCCTCATGTAGAAAGGTGTTGTTAACGTCATGTTGAATGAGATTCTAGTTCTGAGATGCAACAATGGCTAAGAGGATTCTGACAGTTGTTATCTTATCAACTGGCAAAAAAGTGTCCATGTTATCGATTCCCTCGGTTTGCGTTTATCCTTTTACAACGAGTTGGGCTTTGTGCCTTTTGGTGGATCCATCTACATTGCGTTTGATTTTATATACCCATTTAAATCTGATGGTTTTCTTATGTGGAGATAAAAGAGTCATTATCCAAGTGTGATTGTGTCTCGATGCATGTTCTTTGATGTAGAATGCCCTTATTTTTGTAGTAGTCATGAATTAAAAATTATTTGCCATTGTCAGATCTGATTTATTTGACATGAGTGCTGAATTGATTTTGAACCAAATTGATGAATTGCATATTTAATGGTCTCGATAGTCATCTTGAGTAAAAAAGTAAGCATGACCATGGATAGATGAAGGTGAAAGTGACCCCCCATGTATCCATGTGAATTAGTTCAAATGTTGAAGTAGATTTAATGGTGCTTCAAGGAAAAGATAACTTGGTTTGTTTAACAAAATGACAACAATCACATATATAATCAGAATTAGCGTGAACATAAGAAACACTTTGTTGGATAACTTTCAATACATTGTGAGAAGCATGGCCCAGCCTATGGGGCCAAAGACTAAACTTGCTAGAAATATTATTATTACACTTAGCAAAGGATGTATCAGTGAGAGAAGAAACATGAACACATGTATCCTGATTTAGAATATACAAGTGATAATACACTTTAGCAAGCCTAATCATCCTCAAGGAAGATAGTGTCTGAATGGTGCAAGAACAATGATAAAAAAACAAGGTTGCATTTATTGTTAGCGGATAAATGAGAAGCAGGTATGTGATTGAATTTGATTGCAGGAACATATAAAACATGATAAAGGGTTAAATGCTTATTTAATGTAACTGTACCACAAATTGTTGGAAGAATGTTAAAGCCATTAATTAATTTTATGGTGATAGGATTAATAGAATGATACGAGTAAAAGAGATTGAGGGAAGAGCATATGTGATCTATTTTACATGTGTCAATGATCCAACTGCTGTTGGGTGAACTTACATTAGTATTGATGAAAAATTGGTACAAACCTGATGAAGAGGTGTTGATGATATGAGGAAGAGATGAATTTGAGGCCTCAGATTGACTAAGAAGAGCTACCAACTTGTTATATATTGATGAAGTGATCTCTACTTTTTCTTCTTCATTGTTAACATTGGGTGATGAAAGATGTTGATGCTCATGATTAATGGCGACATTGTTGGTGAAACCTGCTTTGTCTTTGAAGCGAAATCCAGGTGAAAACCCATGCTTGAAATAGCATGTATCAATTACATGTGCAGTCTTGTCATAAAAAGAGCACACCTTAGAATCTTTGAATTTTTTAATGTTGTTAAAAACTAAAATGATATAATATTTTATTTTTATTAAAAATATAATTAACGAATACATGTATAAATACTTGAGTAGTTATAGAGTACGAGCACACACATTATTGTCCATATAGATATGAATTCATGTATGATGATTTTTTCAAAGGAGGGTATAAAAACGAATATTATAGTACATTACTCAAACTTTGTTCATTGCTATTCTTAATATTTTATCAACTAATTCTAAAATAATATAACATTAGTTAAATATTTTAATTTTGTAGGAAATATTTTATAATCATTAATTTAATTTTTCTTCTCATCTTTGTCATTTAAGTTTAAAAAAATTAAGTTTATTGACTTTTTTTTTTTACGTTTTACCATACATTATTTTAGAATTTAAAGAAAAAGAAAAAGAAAAGAAATATTTTGAGATAAAAATGAATGTATTAAAAAGAATTGAAACTTTTGAAAAATAGAGGACTTATAGTTTATTTTTCTGTTTTATAATTTTTTTTAATATAAGATCATTTAAAAATAATACTAAAGAAAAACTTTGAGAACTTATGTAAAGTATTCAAATTAAATTTATGTTATTTAATTTTATAAATATTAAAAAATACAATAGTTATAATTATTTATTTATGATAAATGCTTATTAGTAAGAAAGTATGAAAGCAAGAAAGAAAAGAATTAAATTTCAACTATTCATTATTACCACTACTTTATGATTCCTATTAAAAAAGAAATTAAATTTAAAATAAATTTAAAATTATCCTCTAAAAGAGTGACAAGTATATATTTTTGTCTTTCTTATTCAAATGATTCTTACTATATAGCATTACTCTTTATTTATTATCTTATACTATAATAGTCTTTTAAGAAATTAGAATATATTTATTTAATTTTTTTATTTCTTTTTCCTCCAAAAACTTTCATTTTCCTTTTTTTATAAACTTTCAAAGAAAGCTTACTTAAGGCTAATCATTGCTACCACACCCTCGTAAAAATTTAAAATATTATCTGATTTCAGAGATGTATCTCCGGACGTATCTCAATCACATACATTACTGAATGAGGCCCTAAGGCTATGTAGAATAAGTTATAGAGATACAACTCTGTGTAACTTACAGAGATGCATCTCCGGACACTGTTTGATCAAAAACGCGCCAGAATCCTTTCTCCTTCCTCACTTCTAAAACTTCTCAAGTTTCTCAAACTTCTCAAGTTTCTCAAACTCTCTCGACTCATATTCTCTCAAAATCATTCAACCAATTTCAAATCTTCTTCCATCAACATCAAGTCGATAAAAGAGCTCACTCAACACCGAAGTAAACTCGCAATTTGTAAGTTTTTGATTTTTCTAAACTTTTTTTATTATTTTTTGTATACATTTGTAAAAATTGAGGATTATGTTATGTAATAGGTAGTTTATACATGTTATGTAAATGAGAGACATGTTTGATAGGTAGTTTTATTGAACAATGCACTATTTTAGATGTTTTGAGGGACTGCATCGCTATTCTGGATTGTAGAAAATTTTGAAGATACATCTCCAGAAATTTTCAATGTTTTGATTCCCAAAAATCAGAGATGCTTCTACGAAATTTATCATTCTGCATTTTTTGACATATTTTGGTCGAACTCATTGTGTTTCATATGTATAACGCTTGTGTAGTATATTTATATGCATTATGGCTGATAGGCAAAGACAAATTGGGCAAGGTAGAATTGTACAAAACACATCAATTCAAAGGGAAAAGACTTAACCATCACAGAAACTTGTTATCTCTAGCCCGATTGATGGGGAGGCGTCAGCTTCTGAGGCTCACACATCTCCTCTTTTTTCTTCCTATAGGAGACGGGTGTCACCTACTCATGCATCTCTACCTTCATCTTCCCATAAGAGACACGTTTCACCTATTCAGGAACCAGAGGTATCCAAGGCACCATAGGCATCCCATGCACAGGAGGAACTAGAGGCACCCATTGCACATGAGGCACCACGAGCACATGAGGGGTTTTGAGGAGGCCTGTCAGACTTGTTATTGCTTCCTATTCACCCGGACCATACTGCCAGACATGTTTGAGAGGAGAGGTAAAATTTAGTTGGATTCATTATTTGTAAATCATGTTTGTTATAATGTTAAAAGTTTTTTACAATGATTTATTTTTTTGTAGGATCGTGATGCTTTAAAATTCATCAACCATGGACGAAAGATTACAAACCTGCAACAGCCTAATTAGCAATGGTTTAAGGATGTTTTACAAC
The DNA here is from genome assembly GCA_948472305.1 of Vicia faba. Taxonomy (NCBI): domain Eukaryota; kingdom Viridiplantae; phylum Streptophyta; class Magnoliopsida; order Fabales; family Fabaceae; genus Vicia; species Vicia faba. The sequence goes on along the minus strand of OX451739.1, from coordinate 63,005,341 downwards.
TATAAAGGCTGAGAGACTTATACAGGACCGATTATATTACAGTTAACCATGGTATATTGTCTACGTTTGAAGAGAGATGGTACTCAGAGATGCCATCATTTCACCTTCCATGTGGTGAGATGTTTATTACACTAGACGGCGTCTCGTGCATGTTGCATCTTCCTATTAGGGGGGAACTCAACAAGATTAACAAATATGATGCATTGGAGATGATGGTAGACTATCTGGGAGTTGACCCAGAGGATGTCATGAAGGAGTTAGAAGCCACTCGAGGGTGTCATGCTAGGTTTTGATTCTTGGAGAGGGTGTATACATAGTAGCTGCATAGAGCAGAGCAGGCTGCTAGTGATGACGAGCAAGTTAACAATGGTTGGTTTGCGGTTCACGTCTGACGTATCCTCTTCTTCCTGAGCGTGTCATGCGGTAGTTCAGCTACATGTAGTTTATTCCCATAGACTATTATGTGTCTGCTCATACCAGTAAGACACATATAGATATATATGATGTGTTTGATGATTATCTTAATCATATGGTACTAGAGGGGGCACACAGTACCATAGCTCCTAGCGACTGAAGCTATCTAGATGGTTACATCTGGGGGTTCTTCATGATGCCACATCTTTATATGATACAGGATGCTTTGAGAGATCCATCTAGGCCAACACATCAGAAGATACTAAGGCATATTATGTTGTTGATGTATTTCCTATATGTCGCTTTATCATGGAGATTGGGCAGACAACTATTGACAAAGGACTACTTCTGAATGGCTCTGAGGCCAAAGACGTTGTAGATGCCATGATGGCAGAGGCACATGAGACATTATGGTACATGAGACACTGTAGGAACAAGGGGTCCCGAGTCTGTCAAGTGTTATAGTTTATAGTATTTGTACTCTAGATTTACTATCGGTTGTATTTTATTTTGATTTATTTTGACTTCATTGTGTACTCTGGATTTATTATTTTATATATGCAAGTTTCTTCATATCAGTTGTATGGTCTAATTCATTGGAGCATCTCTAAATCAAAGTCAAAAACTATTGTCTGGTGTGGTTTCGGAGATGCATCTCTGGATTATGTCTGGTGTGAATACGGAGATGCATCTGTTGATCAATTTATTTCGAAAAAGACATTTCATTTAGGAATGTATGGTGTGCATATTGAGTTGTTTCAGAGATGTATCTTCAAAATAAAAATTAAAAAATATCTTGAATGTGACTCAATTTTAGCATCTTGAATGAAATATTATTTTCACAATATTAATGTTTACTTTGTAGGATTTTAATATTTTTTAATCAATACATTAAATTAATTTATATTTTAAAATGACACATAAAAATATTTTTCAAAACAAACAGCCCTAAAATACCCTTTTTCAAAATGTTAAAAGACTAAAATATTATTTAAAATTACATTAATGGAAACCAAAGCAAATTTGATAATCTTTCAAAAACTAACAACTATTTTATTTTAAATATATTAAAGGGATATTTTAAACTTATTATTAATTCTTCGGTTTATTATTGTTAGTTGATTTAATAGTAATTAATACTGAATTTAATAAGAATAATAATAATTTGATCTCTTGTAATTATGGTCAGGAAAAAGTTAAAAGTACTTAATATCAGAATTGTTTCACAAACCATATTATACCGCTAGTAAAATAATAATAATAATAATAATTCTTCGGTCTAAAAGAATGGGTTAAGCTGTCACAACTAAATATGATTTGTATTATGGCTAAGAAAAATAATTATCTTTATTGTTTGACATACTTTAATATGATCTCCTCCTATAAAAAGAATTTATAAAAAATATATTTTTTAAATAAAAAGTATGCCTATTATAGTTAATTTATTGATATATCATTATCATTATTATATCATAAGTAAAATATATTAGCTCATATTTTGTTTATTTCTATAATCATATCAAGTATAAAATAATATGTTATATTAAGAAACAAAACAATAGAATAAAGAAAAGAGAAGAAAAGATTGTATTGTGTTATTCATGTTTTAAATTTGTATTTCAAATACATTGTGAGGTTATTTATACGATATATATATATATATATATATATATATATATATATATATATATATATATATATATATATATATATATATATATATATATATATATATATATATATATATATATATATATATATATATATATATATATATATATATATATATATATATATATATATATATATATATATATATATATATATATATATATATATATATATATATATATATATATATATATATATATATATATATATATATATATATATATATATATATATATATATATATATATATATATATATATATATATATATAATAAATTGTGAGTCAATATGAAATTTATTTATTATTAAATATTTATAATCATTTTATTTATAACACTCCTCTTTATAGTCTATCGAAAATATGTCACATTAAAATTTTATTAGAAAAGTGTTATGAAAAGTCATAGTGAAGGAAAAAAATACAATAATTTTTATTAAGAAATTGCCTTGTTATTAATCAATAAAAATTAATTTAAATAAGAAAGAAAATTATTTAGGAGGCAATCATATTTTATATTTATTATTAATAATATTTTTTATTAGATGTTCGTTTAGGATATGTCTCGTTAAAATCTTATTAGGAAAAAAAATTCAGTATAAAATAAATCTAGTGAAGGAAACAAATATATTCTCGACCAAATATATTTTTAATATTCTTCATTGGATCTCAACCAAACATATTCTCGACTTACTTCATGTATTGCTAAAAGTCTTACATGATTAGTTAAAGTTGCTGCTAAGATTTGTTTCACAAATCTCTATAAAATAGTTGTACCATCATAAGTAAACAAATAACCTGTTTGTGATTTGGGTTTAACAAGTAACTTGCATCTGCATAATATGTTAATTTTAATTTGGATAAATTGGAATAAAACTAATTCATGTCCGTTGTATCTCTAAGATAATGAAGTATTTGTTTGGCTTCCTTCCAATATCTTTACGTAGGTGAAGAATTACATCTTGTTAATAGATTGACATAAGTTGATATACCATGCATGTATAATCTTCAAGACACACCAATACTTGAATTACACTGATATATGGTACTTCAAGACTAAGTAGTTCTTTATTATTTTCTTGAGGTTTGAAAGGATCTAGATCCAATATTCTAACAACCATTAGAGTAGACAACAGATGATATTTGATCATATACAAGTGTTTCAACAATTTTTTTATATAACCTTCTTGATATACAAATATTCTATTGTCCGAATGCTCAACTAGTAAACCTAGACATAATTTTTCTTTTCTATGTCCTTTATCTCAAACTCTTTCTTTAAGCAATTTATAGCTTTTGGAAGCTCTTCAGGAATTTCAATAATATTTATGTCATCCACATAGAAAATTCTTTTCCACGTCTTTTTATGAAAAAACAAGGATAAATGGAGTTATTTATTTATCCATCACTTAGAAAATATTCACTGAGGTGAACATACCACATGCGTCCAGATTATTTCAGTCCATAGAGAAACTTGTTCAATTTGATGGAGTAGCTTCTCGAAATTCCAAATTATATGTCTATGGTATATTGAATCCTTAAGGGAGTTTTATGCAAATGTCACTATCAAATAAGCCATAAAAATAAGTTGTTACAACATCCATTATGTGCAAATTAAGTCTTTCATATGCTATAAAACTAATTAAATTTGAAAAATTACTTGTATCCACTACAAGTGAATATGTCTCATTAAAATCAATTTCAAATATTTACAAAAATCTCTGAACAACGAGTCGAGTTTGATATTCACAATTTCATTATTTTTATTTTTTTGACACGGAAATCCTTTTGTATCCAATTAACTTAACATATTATTTTTTTATTAATAAAAGGATTGTGATTGAAATCTTGAAAAGTTACATAAAAGAATTTATGGTTGAGTTCTTGAAGAACTACATATTTATAACATACACTAGTATGAATACTGTTAAAATATCTCAGAAGAATTTCACATAAAATATTTTTTTATTGGTAAAATTATTTTAATGTTAAAATAATTAGTATGAATACAAATTATTTATTTGCTATGGATTGAAATAAAGTAGAAGAATATAATCATATGTATTATTGTAAATCAGAAGTTTACAAATCACATTTAAGTGTGTTGTTGGCAAAATCGGTTGTGTCATCTCAAATATATTATGATGTAAAAACTAGTTAAGTCTTCTTCTTCAGAGATATGTATTGAAGATGCAGTAATCCTATAAATTTTGTGTGTTACTAGTTCTTAAAGGAAATTAAAAATTTGAGAAATTGAGTTTTTATAGTATTAATTGTTGTATCGACTAAATGATTATACACATGTTTATTGTCTACTCACAACTAGAAATTTGTGAAATTATTTTCTCAACTAGTTAGACTAAGATCTCATTTTCTGAATTTTTTAGAAATTTATTGGTAAGTATCGCATATATTAAAATTGATATTGAACATCTTGTAGCAGATGTTCGTAAAAAAATGGACTTGAAGATCCATTGTTTAGACGTCTAAAGTTAATTGTATGGTTGATACTTGGGAGATCATAAACTCTAAATTAGATAATCGGAATACAAAAAATATGAATATTAAGATATTTATTTGCATTAAACCAACAAGTTAGTATATGTTAATTCTCCCATTAACTTACAAATTATTTTAAGTTAATAACATAATATTTCTCATCGTAAACTTTTGGATGTGTTGTGGATATTCAATTGCTCCAATATAGTATGTTAAAATGAGATTTGAAAGAATGTTGAAAAAATGTATTTTATATAAATATCGTATTTTAGGATATATCTTGATCCAATAGTTGAATTCTTATTTGAAGCCCAATAGGTTGATTATCAATTGATACATTAAAATTTTCAATATAGGGGTTTAATTCTATTAGGGATTTTTCAATATCAATTGAAAATTTTGGTTTATCAATTGATAATCAGCCTACTGAGCTTCAAATAAGAATTCAACTATTGGATCAAGATATATCCTCAAATACGAGATTTATATAAAATAATTTTTTCCAACATTCTTTTAAATCTCATTTTAGCATACTATATTGGAGCAATTGAATATCCACAACACATCCAAAAATTTACATAGATGAAAAGTATTATGTTATTAACCTAAAATAATTTGTAAGTTAATGAGAGAATTAACATATACTAACTTGTTGGTTTAATGCAAATAAATATCTTAATATTCATATTTTTTGTATTTTAATTATCTAATTTAGAGTTTATGATATCCCAAGTATCAGCCATACAATTAACTTTAGACGTCTAAAGAATGAATCTTCAAGTCCATTTTGTATGAACAGATGCTACAAGATGTTCAATATCAATTTTAATATATGCGATACTTACCAATAAATTTCTAAAAATTTTAGAAAATGAGATCTTAGCTTAACTAGTTGAGAAAATAATTTCACAAATTTCTAGTTGTGAGTAGACAATAAACATGTGTATGATCATTTAGTCGATACAACAACTAATACTATAAAAACTCAATTTCTCAAATTTTTAATTATCTTTAAGAACTAGTAACACACAAAATTTATAGGATTGCTGCCTCTTCGATACATATCTCCGAAGAAGAAGACTTAACTAGTTTTTGCATCATAATACATTTGAGCTGACACAACCGATTTTGTCAACAACACACTTAAGTGTGATTTGTAAACTATTTACAATAATACATATGATTATATTCTTCTACTTTATTTCAATCCATAGTAAATAAATAATTTGTATTCATACTAATTATTTTAACATTAAAATAATTTTACCAATAAAAAAATATTTTATGTGAAATTCTTCTGAGATATTTTAACAATATTCATACTAATATATGTTATAAATTTGTAGTTCTTCAAGAACTTAATCACCAATTTTTTTTATATAATTTTTTAAGATTTCAATCACAATCCTTTTATAAATAAAAAACAATATATTTATCATCCTTCAAGAATTCTTATTATTAAAAATATTAGATTTTATTTTGAATGATTGATATTAACTTTCATTTTTCCAAAATATACGTCATTAATTCTTTATCCAACGCTTCTAGAATATTTAATCATCATTAATTTAATCCTTATAGAATTATTTAATATTATTCATGTAATTTTTCTGAATTGTTTAATAGGTTTGATGCAGTTCTTCTAGAATGGATGAAAATTATCATTGATACTTTAATATTAATTGTTATAAGTGTTACTATATCATACATGTTCTTTATAATTCATGAAAAAAATTATTCATTGCACAATTTTTCATAGATGTTTAATAAGTTCTTCGAAACTATTTGATAAAATATTATTTTTTTATTTTTTAGAAATATTTAATAAGTTATTCAAAAACTATATAACAAACTCACTATTTTGTTATCTTTCAGAAATATTTAATAAGTTCTTCAGAAATTATATAACAAACTCATTATTTTTCTATTCTTCAAAAATGTCTGATAAGTTGTTCAAGAACTATATAACATACTCATTATTGCGTAATCCTTCAAGGATATTTGATGAGTTAATAAAATATGATATAATACAAAACAAGTAATGTAAATGAAAAGAGTAAAAGCGGAATATTACCTCCGATGATTAGAGCTTTGTTGTTAAATATTTCGTATAATTTCTTAGAGAATTAATCAACATTCATATGATAGAGTCTTATGCTGATAACATATTATGAAATTAAATAAAATAATAGAATAAAAAAAGAGAAGAAAAGATTATATTATATTATTCATATTCTAAATTTGTGTTGCAAATACAATATGAATCATATTTACAGAAAATATACAACAAATGAAAAATCAATATGAAATCCACTCATTAACAAATATTCATAATAATTCTATTTATAACATGCTATTAACTTTTGTAAATATATTATATTTTGATTTAATCACTAATTTTATTTTATTTGATTTCATTCATATTCTTTTGTTTTAATTATTAAAAAAAAAATTATCGTTGTAATATTTATGTGATATTTGAATTGGTGAGTGGCTCAATTAGTTTGAGTTAGTTGGGCTCCACATTAAAGGAGTTAAATATCATGTTTTAGAAAATGAAAAACTTAAATATTAACAACTTATCACTAATAATTTATCATTAAGAATAAATTCAATTTGAAACAAATTTACGAAAAATAAAATAAACTAGCAAGGACCAATAACAAAACAACTCGTAAAAACAAGATCCCTTATTTTTTTTACATATTAGTGATGTAATGGTGAGAATATTTTATGTAACATGTTTGAACATGAGTCACAACACTTCTCCTTCACACAAATACTTATTCCATTATGTTATCACACCTTGATTCTAGCTAAGGCCTCAGTTTGAAATCTTTGAAACATTAAGTTTATTTTTTAGGGTTTGAGCTTGCTTTTTATTTGAGTGTTAATTTTGCTAAGAGTCGGTTCATTGGTGTTAATGTTATAGCAAAGTTTTTGGATTTGGCTGAAGATGAAAAAGAAAACTCGTAGAAGCTCTTACTATTTGAGATTTGATCCCCATTTTCCAATTGACTTTCATTGAACTGAATCAAACCATATCAATGATTTAATTTATTTTTCAATAACCACTTTAATAAAATATAGTTAACTATTAAAGGGATTTCAGTTCAATTTAAAATAAATTTGTATTTATATGTCAATTTATAATCAGTTTGTAGTTAAAAATAGGTTTTCTATTTTGAACTCTTTTAAAACTTTTTTTTTAATTTCAAAAATAAAACAATTTTTTAAAATTTAAAAAATATATATACATATTTATTATTTTTATATATTTTAATTAAAAAAATATTTTCGATTATGTGAAAATTTTGACAACTAGCTAGTTTGTTGGAATGTCACAAGCAATGTTCAAGTTTTTTGCAGCTGGCTGTATATGACTTGGATTTTCATGATCAAGACAAGTCCAATGAATGATTATATCAGAATTTATAAATGATTGTTGAAATCCTCTCTATTTCCTTAAAGAAATAGAGATGTCAATTGCTATAGTTTAGAATTAAATCAATAATATAATTATATATATTTTTAGAAAATTTGATATTAAGTAGACATTTATTCACAAAAAATTATTCTTGCAATTGTAAAATCCTTATTATATTCAACAAGTGCAACCAATTAGCAACCACCGTGACCGGGGGAGATACATGCATGGCAAAAAGGGGCTCAAGCTCCCCACAAAGAAAAAAAAATTAACTCTAAAATGTAATGTACTTCATATATTTGTCCCTATAAAAAATAACTATTGTCTAGATAAATCAAAATTTTAAAAATAAGTGTCACGAATAATGAAATAGATAAGATAGAATGAATTAATAATTTTAATTTTAATCATTTTTTAAAAAGGTTTATTTTTTATGATTAATCACACATTATATCTTAAAATGTATCACAATTTTTTTTAAGAAAAGCATCTTATATTTTGGCAGATTTTATCTACAAAATCGTATATTTATAATTTTATTATGGAGTACTTATACCTCTCTAAGAGTAGGTGTTGTCCATGTCAATTTTTGACACTTGTTGTAAAAAAAATTCAAACATACTTAAGTTAGACTGATATCTTCATTAAAATATTTTTTATTTGCTTCAATATTATTTAAATTGGTGTTCGATACCCGCTATTTCATTAAAATATATTTAATTTTTAAATTATATAGGGTGAAATACTATATTGTATATATAGAGGTGTTGATGTTCTAAATTTTTGATATTATCGATGTTAGAGTGTCTCTATGGTGGTGTCAAAGTATTGTTTTGTAGTAATTTTTAGACTTAATACATCAATTTGTCCCTTAACTTAATTTATGTTTTTCCATTGGCCTCTTAGTTAATAAATATTCTCTTTAAATCCTTTAATTATCTTTATGTTATATATTTAGATCTTGTCATTTAAATTTAGTCATTTTTTGTTACGTATTATATGTGTGACACACCAGCTAGCAATTGATACATGGCATGGAATTGATTTCATTTCATTTAACATTTTTAATTTTCATTATTGAAACAAAAGTAGATGAAGAGGCATTTCATTATCATTTTCACAAGAGAAGAAGCAATGATGCAAACGTTTGTTGAGAAGAAACCCTAAATCACCATTATCATTTTCACTCTCAGAGATTGAAGACGGAGCTGCGTTGGAACTTAATACAATCATTTTCATCTAACTGACATCGAAGCAGAAACCCTAAGGTACGATAAATCTACCCTAAAAATGAAAACTTTGTTGTTTAATCATCTTCCTTACTGCTTCTTCTTTATTATGTTGTAGATTTAAGACATGGATAACAAGTTTGTGTGTATTATGCACCAAGGTGGTGAGTTTTCAAAATATTTTGCGCCACATGCATGTTGTACTCTTTGATGACCCGTCAGAAGATGTGTCTTCCACCTCTTCTATTTCATTATTTGAGAGACTCTATTTCAAAAACCAGAACCACTGATGATCCCAAAAAGAAGGTTTCCAATTATATTCCTTTTGGACGTCTCATCACTGACATCCTGATATAAAATGGCTTGGTGAAAACTCTAGCAGAAGAAGCTAAGTTTACAGAGGATCTGGCTTCTAGTCTTGGAGATTCCTTCAATGGATAGACTTAGAAGAATATGAGGCTGATAGAGGAAGTCGTTGTTAAACCTCTACTTGTTCCCTCTGAAAGTATCAAAAACACAAGAATTCCTGTGAATGACTACCCTTTATTTACCAAGGGAGATAACATGTCTAGCATTTCTATCTACGTTAAAATGATGGAAGTAGAAGGATATGATATGTGTGATACGGTGGGAGAACTGACTTGAGGTTTTGCCTTTGTATTCGCAAATGTTGCGGTTAGCAAGAGTCGCCACCGACTTTTTATTTTATCCTAAGGAAAGGTTAAAAAGCACAGCAAAAACCTTTTGAGATGTTTTCTTGGGTTCGGGGAGTAGATTATAGAAAGGGAAGGTATTAGCACCCTTTCTATCCATGGTTATCCATGGGCTCTTAGTTACTTGCTTAGATCACTTGCCTTTTGTTTTCAATTGTTTTAAATGGTGCTTGAGTGTGTGGGTTTGAAAATGTTTTGAAAAGAGGCCAATGTGGTGGCAACCTTTGTAATGATCCATGTGGGGATGTATACAAAGATGTATGTCTTTTGAAAAGGTTTTCATTTGTTTTTGAAAGTTGTTTTGAAAGTGTAGTGTTGTGTGGTTTTGAAATTAGGCAAGTGTTTTGTTTTGCAAGTTGATTCAAGTAACTAAGAGGTTATCTACTCCTAAATTTCTCAAAAGACTATTGCTATGTTTTAACCCCTTTGACAAGTTTGTTCCACCATTGTATTTGGTGGACAACCTTATGTTTAGGATGTGAGAGGGACAAGCGTGGGTCATCGTTTAGACCATAATTGTAACGACGTTAAATGTCTTTGGGCAATTTCTTTAAGGGACGTGATCATTTGTTTTTGTTTGTTTTGAAAAATTTTGTCGAGGGACTATGATCATTCAAATTGCTTGCTTTGCCCAAAGACGTTCAACATACAATATGGCCCATTTTTTGAAGGCAACAAGTGGAAAACCCTAGGGGGTGCAAGTGTGATTTGTGTGTCCATTTTCATGCTTGTTTATCTTGTATTAGGTCAAACTATTTTTTATCGTTTTTCGCATACAAACCCTAATTCTAACATGTTATCATTAGAAAGCAATAAAGTGCGAAATTAAAATTACTAAGCTATTACAAAACCAAATATGGGAAGGGGGGTACAAAGGTTCAAATGGGGATATTGACAAGAATTTAAATCTAAATTATTACATCATTTGAATATTTGCAATTTAAATAATGTACAAAAATTAAATAAAAATGCAAGATGCACAAAAAATGTTTTGTATGTGTATGAGAAAAGTATGGTTTATGTAAAATAGAAAAGAAAATAAAAATTGTGTTATTTTTGGAGTATTTTGAATTTAGGGTAAAAACCCTAATTTTAAAGAAAAGGTATTATTATCTAATTTAATACAAATGTTTATTTGTTTATTTATAAAAATAATATAATAATGAAGCATATTGTGAAAAAATGTATTTTTTAATCAAATATTAATAAAAATAAAAAATTCAAGTATTCTTACATTTTAGCTTATATGTATTAATAAACATATATATATATATATATATATATATATATATATATATATATATATATATATATATATATATATATATATATATATATATATATATATATATATATATATATATATATATATATATATATATATATATATATATATATATATATATATATATATATATATATATATATATATATATATATATATATATATTAAACCCTAAATATGTATTATACACAAAATAAATATTTATTTAATATTTTAATAAAATAAATAAAAGAGTATTTTTTTGTGTGAAATATTTTCAGAAAGCAAATAAAAATAAAAATTGTATTTACGTTATTTTTATATTTATTCTAATAATAGTATATATATACTTATGTACAAACAAAGAAAATAAACAAATAAATATGCAATAAATGCAAAAAATGATGAAAAAAATATTTTTAATTTTCTAATGTCATGAGAAAAAATAAACAAAGTCAACCAAAAAAGAAAAAGTCAAAAAGAGTCAAAAATGAAGCAAATGGGCTCAGGGGGTGTAAACATGGAAATGGGGTGTGAAAAGAAAATAAATCCAGGCCCAGCCCAGACCACTTCTTCTTCAACCTCTGTACAACCTCCTTCAAGCAAAACACGCGTTTTTTATCTCTGGATTCCTGGACTTTCAAGCAAAACTCATAACATGAAAAGTGTAGAGCATTAAGAGACGGTTTCAACCATATAAAGAACATGACCTATCTCTCTAAGATGAGGGAGAATTTCTCTCCCCCCCATTTCTGACCTAACTTTTCATCAATGTTCAGACATGAAATTCTCTAAGCACACGAAATATAAATGAAATCTAAACATATGAGCATGTTCAGGGCTATGATTGTGACATGTTTTCTTCAAAAATCTAAAGCTAACAATGCCTAACAAGGGAGATAGAACTCCATGAATGTACCTGTTCAGTTGGAGTCGAGTTTTGCAATGGAGGATGTTTCAGAGTGAAATGATGACTTGTACAACTTCCTTGAAGTGTAAGGATGCTTTTCCAATTCCTACTTTGTCTTGAAACTCCCTGAATCGAGCTAGTGAACTCCAACTGCAAAACAGAAAATTAAAAATGGTGAAGTGGCTTGGAGGTGTTACAGGTCTGATTTTAGGACATGGTTAGCTTGTATGTATTGTAGGGAAAGTAGAGGAAAAGGTTTGGATCAAAATGCTCGAAGGGATTGGGAGTTTGCACTCAAACTGCAGGGGTTCCCCTGTTTGAGCAGTTTCAAGGTGATTTTGAGATGGAGGGTGCTTTAGATGTTCAGGACTCGTGCAAAAGCTTGGATGTGGTCTATGGAATGTGTTTGATCACTTCTCTCTTTTTGTTCCTAAGCTGAGATGAGATATGTGATAAGTTATGCCATGTTACTTGAAAATGAAGCAAGCAATGGTCACTTTTGTTTTTAGGTCAGTAGGGGCCTCTAATCCTGCTGCATAATCTTCTCTTGATCAGAGCAACTTGTCCATAATCTTGTGCCAAGAGGATTTTGCTTGTACTTGCTTGGATTTCAAATTGACATAAAGCTAGCTTTTTACAAAAATGGATAAAGCACTTTATCTAGTTTAGGATTAATCCACTATGCAATGTTAGAACACAAAGAACATGGCCTCAACTCATTGAATATGCATTAAATTATTGAGTATGGAATGGTTCAAGGACCTGTAATTAAGCATAAAGCAAACTGAATTCAAATTTGCAAGTTTGTGAACATGTTTGGATGAAGAACAAAAGTGGATTTTTGCCAACTTGTGAAATTCGAATCTCTCAAGTTATGAGGTTGTTTGATGAGTTCTTGGACATTTTGGAAAGCTTGGAATGTGTAATACAATCCATCTTTGAAATGCAAATCAAAATTCCAAGTGGAAGGGTATGAAAAGTGGCCTTGAAGTAGGGTAGAAAACCTTGTCAAAATAGGTCAAATTTCACTAAGTTAAAAGATGGTTTAGTGCCCATATTCAAAAAATTATAACTTGAGATACAAGCTTCAAATGAGAAAACTTTGTGAATCAAAGTTGTAGATTATGCAACAAGCTACAACTTTCATGTTTTGACTTTTGTTTGAATCCAAATGGATCATGGTGAAAAGATGGGGCAAAGTTGGGAAAAAATTAGGGTTTTTCATAACTTAGAAAAATTCTAAGTTATGAAAAATTTCATTTTCAAACCCTAATTTGCATTTTGTGATTTCTTGATGAACAAGTTTCATGATTTGGCATGTTTTGATGAAAAATGAATCTTGACTCTTGACTTTGACCAAAAAGTCAAAGTTTGACTTTTCAGTATACAGTCAAAATTGATCAATTGACTGGGAAATTCAACTGTCAATCTTGTGTACTTGGGATCTTTTGAGCTTGATGAACATGTCAAGATAATTCCATTGAGTCCTTGAGGCCATATGTGAGCTTGGTTTGCCATTGGCTAGGTCAAACAGTCAAAAATTGCCTTTGTGCAGTCAAAACCCTAAAAATGACCATTTTGCCCTTTTGATGATCTGATCAAATTTCTTGGGGAATTGTGATCCAAACTTGATCAAATGGTCCATATGAGTTCATAATGTTGATGTGGATCAAATTTCATGAGGTTTGACTGTCAATTGGCCACAGTTGACTTTTTCCCCAATACAGCTGATTTCTAGGTCAACTGTCCAATTGACTGGGTAAAACTTGGAATCAAGACTTGAAACTTGGCATGGGTAAACTTGGGAGTCCAACATGAAGCATGAAAGTCATCTTAGGCTTTTTAGGTCAAAACATCCTTGGGCAAACACAAACCCTAATTTGAGTCCACAGTGCAAGGAGAAGTCTTGAGCAGAGGAAACCCTAACTGTATCTTGATCTTCAAAGGTCTTGTGATGAGAAAATGTTGAGGAAATGGGAGGGAAAATTTTGGGGTACAACAGTTGCCCCTGTTCAATCTTCTTGGACCTGAAGAGTTAGATTGGCAAGTTTGCCTTTCGTGACTCGAGGGTAAAAGGAGATTGGACACTAGAGTGCCCGGAAATTTGCACTCGCATGCTGGAGTCTCAACAATGTGGTGTCGGGAATGGGCTTATAGATGCCATTTGGAGAGGTGACAGAACCTTGTTGGGAATGGGCTTATAGATGCCATTTGGAAGTGTCGGTCGCATAAGAGATTCCTTTGCGAGAACTTGTGTATTTGAGAAAGACGGATGTTTTCCCGGCTTGTTACAGGTGTTTGATCCTCAGTCTCCTGACGCAGATATGCCCTGGCTGGATACAGGTATTGAATCTACAATTGGTTGCTCACAGATATGCCCTGGCTGGATACAGGAGTCGAATCTGGAAATAGTCGTTTAATAGATGTGCCCTGGCTGGATACAGGAATCGAATCTTCGAACTCTTCAGACGTGCCCTGGCTAGATACAGGAGTCGAGTCTGGAAACGTGGTCAACAGATATGCCCTGGCTGGATACAGGAATCAAATCTAGAGCTGTTGTAGTTGATAGATGTGCCCTGGCTGGATACAGGAATCGAATCTTCGAACTCTTCAGACGTGCCCTGGCTAGATACAGGAGTCGAGTCTAGAAACTGATCACTCTCAGTTGTGCCCTGGCTAGATACAGGTATCGAATCTGGAATTGTGACAGTTGAAGGTAGTCGTTTTTGAGATTGTCTTTTTCCTGAAAAGGCAAAAACGTAAGTTGTATGCAATGTCATGATGTATGATATGCATGATATCATGATGTTCAACATGAGATGTTGTATGCGTTTCATCATGTATGTAAGCAAGATGTATGAAAATGTGAAATGTTTATGAGTGTAATTTCATCTTAGGAAAATAAATCCTTGACGAACGGCCGGGAAGCTGCTCTGTGGAAGAGATACTTGGCCGAAGTTTTGATGAAAGGCCTGCTGAGGACTTCAATGACGGATTCCGCTGGGGATAATGATGATAAAATCCACTGGGGAATTCCAAAGATAAACTCTGCTTGGGAATACCAAAGATAGACTCCGCTGGGGACTGGAGGAACTTTGCCGAGAGCGATCTTCCGTGGCTTTTAGCTGAGGATAACCCAGTTATAAGTCCTTGTGAGGAAATAACTCTAAATAAAACTCGGGTGAGACGTCCGTGCTTCGCAGGGGATAAGCTTGCAGAATTTACTGGGGATGAGCTTTAAGACCTGCCGGGGAATGTTGTGCCTTTTCAGGATCGACGGGGAATCAACTCCGCTTGGGGAAAGTATTGTCGCATCTTGTTTTATTCTGCGGGGAATTGAGATGATTTGGCCACATTCTTCAGTTGAACCTACCTTGGTGCCTTGGCGGACAAAACAACCAGACTGCATTAGACAACTCCACATTGCCCCTGTCTTTGATGTCACCTGTAATTAATCTCTTGTTTCATATGCAAACATTTATGAATCAGCAATTTAATGTCAAATGCATATATCAAAAAATGAACATTGGACGTTCTTCGCAAGACAAAACAAAAAAAGGAAACAATGGTAATTTATATGGACAAGTGAATTTGTATTATTTAAACTTTGCCTGTGAATAGGCGTTTTTGTACAAGAGGCTGACATCCTAGTAAGATGACATCGCCAAATAGTATAGAGTTTACAATTTGAAAAAGAAAACAAAACAGCTATGTGAACAATCCCACTGGGTTCCAACTCTGCTATCGCCTTTATGTCTTCGAACGTCTCATCGCTTTGCTGCCTAATTTGAAGATGAAGCTGATTGGTCAATGCCGAAATCTAGAGCCAGATAGTTGATGCCGAATTCCGGATGCGAAGTGATCCAATGAGACATAGTGTTACGCTTTTATCCCTAACTTTTGCCTGGACCGCCCTTTCGGGTTTTCAGTCCACCGGGATACCCATTTTTGCCCAAGCCGCCCTTTCAGGTTTTCGACTTGCCGGGTGTACAGATTTTTTTATTCATTTCATCCCTTACTTTTGCCCGAACCCTTTTGGTTCGCCGGGAAGCCCTTATTTTGCCTAGGTATGTCAACCTAACGGGTCTTTTATTTATGCATAGTATTTTTTCACTATGTATTCATTGGCGGGGTGAGGAAGGTCGTCACCATCCATGGTGGTTAGGATCATGGCTCCTCCTGAGAACACACGCTTAACCACAAATGGCCCTTCATATGTAGGGGTCCATTTGCCCCTGGGATCACTTTGAGGAAGGATGATGCGTTTGATTACCAGGTCCCCAACTTGATACTCCTGCGGCCTGACTTTCTTGTTAAATGCCCTGATCATCCGTTTTTGATACGTTTGACCATGACAGATAGCAGTGAGCCTCTTTTCGTCAATCAGATTTAATTGATCAAGTCGAGTCTGGATCCAATCATCTTCATTCAAGTCTGCATCCTTCATTATCCAGAGAGAGGGTATCTGGATCTCGATCGGCAAGACTGCCTCTATGCCATAGACCAAGGAGAAGGGAGTTGCCCCGGTTGATGTCCTCGCTGAGGTGCGGTACCCATGAAGAGCGAACGGTAACATCTCGTGCCAATCTTTATAGGTCACTGTCATCTTCTGCACAATTTTCTTGATATTCTTATTGGCTGCCTCTACAGCCCCATTCATCTTCGGCCGGTAGGGAGAAGAATTGTGGTGCTGTATCTTGAATTGTTCACAGAGTTCAGTGATCATTTTGTTATTGAGATTGGTACCATTGTCCGTAATGATTCTTTCTGGGACGCCGTACCGACAAATCAGATTATGTCGGATGAAACGTGCCACGACGCTCTTGGTTACTGTGGCGTAGGAAGCTGCTTCGACCCACTTCGTGAAGTAATCAATCGCCACCAAGATGAAGCGATGCCCATTGGATGCCGTTGGTCGGATCTCACCGATCATATCAATGCCCCACATTGCGAAAGGCCAAGGTGCCGTCAGGACATTCAAAGGAACCGGAGGGATATGCACCTTGTCAGCATAGATCTGGCATTTATGACAAGTTCGGGAGTGCTGGTAACAATCGGCTTCCATCGTGGACCAGAAATATCCTGCCCGAAGGATTTTCTTAGCCATGGTGTGTCCACTGGAATGTGTTCCAAAGGTACCTTCATGAAGTTCTATCATGATCTTCTCTGCTTCAGCCTTATCCACGCAACGTAGCAGAGTTGAATCATGATTCCGTTTGTAGAGAATGCCGTTGCTGAGGAAGAATTTTGCAGCAAATCTCCTCATGAACTTCTTATCATTGACAGATGCACCTTCAGGGTATTCCTGAACTTCCAAGTACCTCTTCACCTCATGATACCAGGGTTTTTCAGTCACCTTCTCAGCCTCGAGCTCACAGCAGTATGCCGGTTCATCCAACTTCCAGATAATGATTCGGGGAGCCTCATTGTCCCATTTAACTTTGAACATTGAAGACATCGTGGCTAGTGCGTCCGCTAGCTGATTCTCCTCTCTGGGGAAATGCTCAAAAGTTATCTCTTCAAAGTGAGGGAGCAAGGTCGACACATACTCCTTGTAAGGAATAAGATTCGGGTGTTTCGTATCCCACTCGCCTTTGATCTGATTGATCACGAGAGCGGAATCTCCGAAGACACTTAGAAATTTTATCCTTAAGTCGATTGCAGCTTGTAAACCCATGATACATGCCTCGTATTCTGCCATATTGTTGGTGCAGCTGAAACATAATCGGGCGGTGAGTGGAGTATGAGTTCCTTTGGGAGATATGATTACAGCGCCGACGCCGTTACCCAAAGCATTGGAGGCTCCATCAAAATGCATAGACCATCGGGATCCTTCCTCAGGTCCTTCATCCGGTTCAGGTACTTCACAGTCGGTTACCACCATGATGTCTTCGTCCGGAAAATCAAAGTTTAATGATTGGTAATCGTCCACAGGTTGGTGTGCCAAATGATCTGCCAGTACACTTCCTTTAATTGCTTTCTGAGTTGTATACTGGATATCATATTCTGTTAAGATCATTTGCCATCTCGCTATTCTTCCAGACAGAGCGGGCTTTTCAAATATGTACTTGATGGGATCCATCTTTGAAATCAATAAAGTAGTGTGAGTCAGCATATACTGTCTCAGCCGGCGAGCAGCCCATACAAGAGCGCAGCAAGTTTTCTCAAGCAGTGAGTAACGAGACTCACAGTCGGTAAACTTTTTGCTCAAGTAATAAATAGCGTGCTCTTTTCGGCCAGACTCGTCATGCTGCCCCAGCACACACCCCATTGAATTATCAAGTACCGTCAAGTATAGTATCAGAGGTCTTCCTTCCACTGGTGGCATAAGAATGGGTGGCTCTTGGAGATATTCCTTTATCCTTTCAAAGGCGGCCTGACATTCATCATTCCAGCGTACCACTTGATCTTTCTTCAGTAATTTGAAGATTGGCTCACAAGTAGCGGTTAGATGTGAGATGAATCGGGCGATGTAATTCAGTCGTCCTAGAAAACCTCTGACTTCTTTCTCTGTCTTTGGAGTTGGCATCTCTTGAATAGCTTTAACCTTGGCAGGGTCCACCTGGATACCTTTATCACTTACAACGAAACCTAGCAATTTTCCGGACCTCACCCCAAAGGTGCATTTGTTGGGATTCAACCTCAGCTTGTATAACTTGAGTCGATCAAACAACTTCCTCAGATGGTCAAGGTGCTCCTCTTCAGTTTGAGACCTCGCTATCATGTCATCAACGTATACTTCAATCTCATGATGGATCATATCATGAAATAAAGCAACCATGGCACGTTGATAGGTTGCCCCAGCATTTTTCAATCCGAATGGCATGACCTTATAACAGAAGGTGCCCCACTGAGTCACGAAGGTAGTCTTCTCCATATCCTCTGGAGCCATCTTGATCTGATTATACCCTGAAAAACCATCCATGAAGGAGAACACCTTGTGTTGAGCTGTATTGTCAACAAGGACATCAATGTGAGGTAGGGGGAAGTCATCCTTGGGGCTGGCCCTGTTCAGATCCCTGTAGTCAACACACATTCTGACTTTACCATCCTTCTTCGGTACCGGCACCACATTGGCAACCCACTGGGGGTAGGAAGTCACTGCAAGGAACCCGGCCTCAAACTGTTTCATAACCTCGGCCTTGATCTTTTCAGACATCTCTGGACGCATCCGTCGAACTTTCTGCTTTACCGGAGGGCAATCTTCCTTGGTTGGCAGGTGATGAACTACAATGTCGGCGTCCAAACCAGGCATATCTTCATAGGACCAAGCAAAAATCTCCATGTAGTCTTGTAGCATCTGGATCAATCGTTGCTTCACGCTGAGCTCTAGATTGGCACCAATCTTGACCTCTTTCCTATCTGTCTCAGTACCCAAGTTAATTGTCTCCACAGGTTCTTCATGTGGTTGAATAGCCCTCTCTTCCTGGAGTAGCAGTCTTGCGAGTTCACCAGGCACTTCGCAATCATCTTCACCTTCGTCTTCGGCTAAGTTGATCGGATTTTCGAAGTCATAACTGGCGGTAGCAGAGCTGTTACCAGTGAGATCCAGAGTGGATTGAAACCTGTATAAGTGAGTGTGTGTAAATATAGCTGTTTTGCAATATATATAACACAGAAAGGAAAAGAGCGCAAGATTTGAAATGCAACAAACGTCCAATGTTTTGATTGATGATATATGAAAATGTCATACAAAAAGCCCTCACAAATGGAGCTACGATGCCCCGGGTAGGACACCGAGCCAACAAAGTTTTAACATATTGTTTGTTACAAATTGGAAATCAAAAGAAATCAATTACTGCGTGACAAATGTGATAGGGGTAAAATCCTTTGCCGTCCAGTTGCTCGGTCCATCGCTGGTAGTCGGGTAGATCCAACTGTTAAACTCAGCTTCCTCCACATCCTCCTCGATAGCATTCACCCTTGAGCTGGAGATAAACACCGGAGCCTTTCCGATCTTCTCTTTGCGCACCGCCTTCTGAGCCTCTGCAGTAAAGCCTAGCCCAAACTTGTCGTTCTTCTGAGTGAAGTCAGGAAGCTGACCCCAGTGTGCACAATTGCCTTTCTGAACCACGGCCCGGGCATCCCTTAGGGAAGCCATCTTCAAGGAAACATTCTCTTCGGCCATTGTCTCCGCAGCTGCTGAAATTGGATGCACCTCCTCGAAATGCTGGAAGGGGGTTTCAATAAACTCTCCGTCCATCTCGATGTACCTGAAGGAATTCAAATGGCTCACCATATACTCCTCTTCTCCTTGCACAGTGACGATCTTCCCCCTGACGGGATACTTCAGCTTCTGGTGCAAGGTGGAGGTCACTGCCCCAGCTTTATGGATCCAAGGTCGACCCAACAGACAAGAGTACGATGGACGTATATCCATCACGTAAAAGGTAGAGTCAAACACTTGAGAGCCCACACGAATAGGGATGTTAACCTCTCCATGAACCATCCTTTTGGAACCGTCAAAGGCCCTGACGATGATATTGCTGGGTTTCAACTCCAGGCCTTCATAATCCAGACGATCTAAAGCCTTTTTCGGTAGAACATTCAAGGAAGAGCCAGTATCCACCAATACATGTGCCAGAGTAGTGCCCCTGCATTCAATAGAGACATGCAGGGCATCATTGTGGTCTCTCCCTTTCGCGGTCAGGTCAGCATCTGAAAAACCCAAGCCGTTTTCCGCTGTTAGATTCGCTATGCAATCAGTGAACTGGACTGCAGACGTCTCCTGCGGCACATGGGCCGTCTTGAGAAATGAGATCAAGGCCTTAGCATGGGCCTCAGAGCATAGCAATAAGGAGAGCAGGGAGATCTTGGAGGGCGTATGCCCCAACTGCTCGACAACATTAAAATCACTCTTCTTTATTATTTTCAGAATCTCCTCCATTTCTTGTCGGGAGGCCTCAACATTTATGGGTATCGGTGCCTCCATCCGGGCAGGCTCTTCTTCAATCCCTTTGCCCCGAGCATTTGATGACTCGGCAGCAGGGGAAACAACTTGATCAGCAACAGGACCAGGTAAACTTGTAGGTTTTATGAGGAGGGGTTTTCGAATAGCGGGCGGTGCAATGTCAGGCGAGAAGAGCCTGCCACTGCGGGTGACCTTGGCAGTGATATCGCAGATACTGGCACTAGCGTCGAATTCTTGTTTGATTCCATTTACATACACGTCTACCCCATAATGCCAGGGGACAGCTTTATCAGACACGTAGGAGAGGGGCCCCGGAACAGTAATGATCACAGGCGCAACTGTCATGATTTGAATAGGCTTCTTCGGGGTAGCCTTGATTGGATTTTTGAAGATGGTAATCACAGAAACTTCTTTCATCGGAACCAATTGAACAGCAGTCTTTTTGAATAGAATTTCCTTGCTATCCATTAGGCCTTGGATGCCTAACCTCAGCAAGGGACAATCAGATAGGGAAATAGCACAGAACAGGCAACCTTCACCGCAACCCGGAAATAAACCGGCCCGCAGTAGGTTCTTCTTAACAATCTTCAGAGGGGTAACAACTTCATCTATCGAAACAGCATACGTTTCTTCCTCAATGGCATTTACCCTATGCTGGGGCATAGGAGCCGTTACAACATTTGGTCTTTCTGGCGCTTCAAACTGAATTTCCTTTGCGTCGATCAGATCTTGCACTTTGTTTCTCAAGGCCCAGCAATCATCAGTAGTGTGCCCGGGACTATCAGAATGATAAGCACACCGGGCATTTGGGTTATATTTAGGAGACGCAGTGTTGACGACTTTAGGAGCTTCTTTGAGGGTCACCAGGTTGGTGGATAACAGTTGGGGTAAAATTTGAGATAAGGTCATACTCAGCCGAGTATACTGCCTCTTGGGCCTTTCACTTCGTTGTTGATTGTACTGCTGAGGAGCAGCAACAGGTTTGGAGATGACCAAAGCATTGACGGCTTGGCGACTTTCGGGCTTGACTTGTCTTCTAGGACCATAGACGGCACTTGCTTCTTTCTTAAACGGCCTCTTCTCAGCACTTGTAGAGGCAGCCTTCTGTATCTTGCCTGACCTGATGCCAGCTTCAATTCTTTCTCCCGTCAATATCAAATCTATGAACCCAGCGGAGGAGTTACCAACCAAATGATTGAAAAACGGACCAGACAAAGTCCCAAGGAACATATCAACCAGTTCTCGATCAGTCAATGGAGGCTGCACCCTGCCAGCCAAATCTCTCCATTTTTGAGCGTACTCTTTGAACCCTTCACCCGTTCCTAGAGACATACCCTGAAGTTGGGTACGCGTAAGAGCGAGATCAGAATTGTATTGGTATTGTCTGTAGAATGCGGTTGCCAAATCTTCCCAGTGTCGGATGCTAGTTCCATCTAATTGGTAGAACCATTCAAGCTGTGACCCCGAGAGGCTATCTTGGAAGAAGTGAATCCAGAGGGTCTTATCTGCCGTGTAAGGTTGGATTTTCCTTACGTACGACCTCAGATGCAGCTTTGGGCAGGAGACCCCATCATACTTGGCGAAGGCAGGCGCCTTAAACTTGTGTGGAATGACTACCCTAGAAGATAACCCCAAATCTCCGAAATCCAGTCCTGGCACGTTCTGAATTTCCATGGTGCTTAAGCGGTCTTCCAATTGCTTGTATCTGTCAGCAGCAGGTGGGTATTGTTCGTCATTATAGTCCATCTCGTTGTCGGAGACTGCGGGACTAGGAGCTCCTCCCCCTTGGGGACTGTTCTTCTCAGCAGAAGAAGTGGTTGGATCAGCTTCATTATGGAGTGTGTTCCCAAATCTGCGTCCGGTGTTGAACAATGCAGTCCTCTTTTTCTTCTTCTTCTTCAGGAGTAGAGTCTTCAACTCTTGTTGACCTTGGGCTAGGCTTAGGACCATCTCTTGAAATTGTGCACTTTGGGCCTGAAGGGCCTTGATTGCCTGCTCACTGGATGAGTCTGGATTCATGATGACTGTTCACACAAACAGCGAAGAAAATTAAGCAACCTGCGAAATAGGGTACCTGCTATGCATATGGTGCAATGGAATGCGTATGTATGCAATGCATTCAAGGATTTAGAATATTCAAAATTTGTTGTAGACACAAAGGAACGCACATTATATTAATAATAAGGAGAAATTTGTTAATACATAAATGCCCCATGGGCCAAATACTACAAAATGACTCCTTAAGGTAAAAAGACATTGCGCATCCTCTTTGGCGCGATGTAGGTGTTGAGATTCCTCTCCTCGTGCAGCAGGCGGGTGAGTTCCAGGACCTTCTTTTCACTAGCATGTAGACTGGTCTCAAGAGAATTCCGTTCTTCCTTAAGCTGGACCCAGCTCTTCTGCATTTCTTCCCAGGAGGTGGGCATGTTGGGATGTTGAATGGTGTAGGACGCCTCTCCTTCCAAGACTGGTTCTTTGATCACAGGAAGCATATGAGGATAAGGCATCACTAATTTCTGGGAGCGGGCTCGTACCCACTTGAGATAAGGTTCCAACGGGATGGAGTTCCGATGCCCCAATGTCTTGCTGTCTATCCTACTTGGCATCCTCCAAGCTCTGATAAATCTCTGACGAAGTCCTTGAGTATCGTTGTCGAAGTCAAAAACTATGCTAGGAATTAACATGTCATGAGGGCCATCCCTCCGAGCATAACCAAACTGTCTCCAAGCCAGACATGGGTTGTAAGTAATACCTCCTTTGATTCCAAATAAAGGAACGTTAGGGTACTCCCCACAACGATCAATGATAGTGATGTCTTCCCTAGACCTAGGGCACCAATGTATATCTGCATGCGTGAGAGTCATTAACCGTTGTGACCATCTCAAACCCCGCTCGTTCTTCAAAACTGATTGTGGAAGGTGCGAAATAAACCACCTTCCTAGGAGAGGAGTGCAACACAAAAGGACACCCCTTCTTCTCATGGTTCGAGTGTAACATGAGTGGAGGATGTCCCCCAGCAGTGTAGGTATAGGATTCCTGGTCATGAAGATCTGGACAGCACTGATATCAATAAGTTGATCTGGGTTAGGGAATAACACCAAACCATAGACAAGGAGGGCCATAACATCTTCAAAAGCTCGTAGGTCAAGGGAGTTCCAACATTCTTGGGCCTTTTCAAACAGAAACCTGGCTAAGAACCCTTTGATACCACTTCTAATTTCCCAATGTCCCTTGAGGTCAGATGTCTGTAGGTGCAAGGCTTTAGCAATCTCTTCAAGATTGGGTTCCTCTTCCGTACCGTTGTAGGGTAGTTGATCGAGGATAGGGACCTTTAGAAGTCGGGAGAACTCTTCCAATGTAGGCACCAACTGATAATCCTGGAAGGTGAAGCAGTGATGCAGAGGGTCAAAGAATTGGAACAGGACCTTTATCAAGTCCTCCTCAATGTTGGTGTTAACCAAGTTGATGAGTCTTCCATGTCTCTCACTGAATGAAGAACCCTCGGGAATCCTGGACAGAAGTTCCTTAAGCTGAGGAGGGATCTTTACAAGGCTAATCTGAATTGTCTTTCTGCGAGCAGTTTCCATGTCCTATAAAATAAGAACAGAGATGAAGATTCGAAACCCTTGAAATGGTTAGTCAATGCTCATGATGTTTGTATGATGTAATGATGTGATGATTAAATACACTATAAATATTCACAAAGGCAAACATGGTAAGGCACACAAGTCACACAAGCCCTTAGAGTTTAGGCCTGCATGGGGTCTGGGTATTACCCTCTTGAAGTTTGGTGGGCTCAACCTGTCCTATCAAAAGTAACCGGGTTCTAAAGGTCCCAATATCACTGGATTGCTTTCATTGTTCATCGTTTCGATTTAGCCACTGAACTGGCGACCGAAATATTCCAGGAAAGCAACCCTTAATTGAGTGTAGTATCGAGTATCAACCAACCTCGGACTGCACCAAAGTCAGTTATCTCACTACCCTAAAAAGGCCAAGATGGTTCAATTAAGGTTCCTAAGGTCAGTTGATGCTTCACGACACCACGCGGCGGCCCCGTACTCTCCTTGACTGAACTCAAGGGTTACCGGTACACACCAAAGTGCCACATCAACGTAGCAGACTGTTTCAACCATGTCGGTATACCCCGCACAGTTCCCTCACAGCCTTGTTGCTACTTTCTAAGAAGGTATCCCCAGATCTGGGTTAGGATCTATAAAGCTCCGATACAAAGCCCACAAAATGTAAAAGCAAACAAAGCAAGCAATTGAAAACAAAGGTGATCTAAACCCTAAGGTTACTCCACTTTAAAAATTTTCCCCAGCAGAGTCGCCAGTTCTGTGATACGGTGGGAGAACTGACTTGAGGTTTTGCGTTTGTATTCGCAAATGTTGCGGTTAGCAAGAGTCGCCACCGACTTTTTATTTTATCCTAAGGAAAGGTTAAAAAGCACAGCAAAAACCTTTTGAGATGTTTTCTTGGGTTCGGGGAGTAGATTATAGAAAGGGAAGGTATTAGCACCCTTTCTATCCATGGTTATCCATGGGCTCTTAGTTACTTGCTTAGATCACTTGCCTTTTGTTTTCAATTGTTTTAAATGGTGCTTGAGTGTGTGGGTTTGAAAATGTTTTGAAAAGAGGCCAATGTGGTGGCAACCTTTGTAATGATCCATGTGGGGATGTATACAAAGATGTATGTCTTTTGAAAAGGTTTTCATTTGTTTTTGAAAGTTGTTTTGAAAGTGTAGTGTTGTGTGGTTTTGAAATTAGGCAAGTGTTTTGTTTTGCAAGTTGATTCAAGTAACTAAGAGGTTATCTACTCCTAAATTTCTCAAAAGACTATTGCTATGTTTTAACCCCTTTTACAAGTTTGTTCCACCATTGTATTTGGTGGACAACCTTATGTTTAGGATGTGAGAGGGACAAGCACGGGTCATCGTTTAGACCATAATTGTAACGACGTTAAATGTCTTTGGGCAATTTCTTTAAGGGACGTGATCATTTGTTTTTGTTTGTTTTGAAAAATTTTGTCGAGGGACTATGATCATTCAAATTGCTTGCTTTGCCCAAAGACGTTCAACATACAATATGGCCCATTTATTTGAAGGCAACAAGTGGAAAACCCTAGGGGGTGCAAGTGTGATTTGTGTGTCCATTTTCATGCTTGTTTATCTTGTATTAGGTCAAACTATTTTTTATCGTTTTTCGCATACAAACCCTAATTCTAACATGTTATCATTAGAAAGCAATAAAGTGCGAAATTAAAATTACTAAGCTATTACAAAACCAAATATGGGAAGGGGGGTACAAAGGTTCAAATGGGGATATTGACAAGAATTTAAATCTAAATTATTACATCATTTGAATATTTGCAATTTAAATAATGTACAAAAATTAAATAAAAATGCAAGATGCACAAAAAATGTTTTGTATGTGTATGAGAAAAGTATGGTTTATGTAAAATAGAAAAGAAAATAAAAATTGTGTTATTTTTGGAGTATTTTGAATTTAGGGTAAAAACCCTAATTTTAAAGAAAAGGTATTATTATCTAATTTAATACAAATGTTTATTTGTTTATTTATAAAAATAATATAATAATGAAGCATATTGTGAAAAAATGTATTTTTGTATCAAATATTAATAAAAATGAAAAATTCAAGTATTCTTACATTTTAGCTTAAATGTATTAATAAACACATATATATATATATATATATATATATATATATATATATATATATATATATATATATATATATATATATATATATATATATATATATATATATATATATATATATATATATATATATATATATATATATATATATATATATATATATATATATATATTAAACCCTAAATATGTATTATACACAAAATAAATATTTATTTAATATTTTAATAAAATAAATAAAAGAGTATTTTTTTGTGTGAAATATTTTCAGAAAGCAAATAAAAATAAAAATTGTATTTACATTATTTTTATATTTATTCTAATAATAGTATATATATACTTATGTACAAACAAAGAAAATAAACAAATAAATATGCAATAAATGCAAAAAAATGATGAAAAAAATATTTTTAATTTTCTAATGTCATGAGAAAAAATAAACAAAGTCAACCAAAAAAGAAAAAGTCAAAAAGAGTCAAAAATGAAGCAAATGGGCTCAGGGGGTGTAAACATGGAAATGGGGTGTGAAAAGAAAATAAATCCAGGCCCAGCCCAGACCACTTCTTCTTCAACCTCTGTACAACCTCCTTCAAGCAAAATACGCGTTTTTTATCTCTGGATTCCTGGACTTTCAAGCAAAACTCATAACATGAAAAGTGTAGAGCATTAAGAGACGGTTTCAACCATATAAAGAACATGACCTATCTCTCTAAGATGAGGGAGAATTTCTCTCCCCCCCATTTCTGACCTAACTTTTCATCAATGTTCAGACATGAAATTCTCTAAGCACACGAAATATAAATGAAATCTAAACATATGAGCATGTTCAGGGCTATGATTGTGACATGTTTTCTTCAAAAATCTAAAGCTAACAATGCCTAACAAGGGAGATAGAACTCCATGAATGTACCTGTTCAGTTGGAGTCGAGCTTTGCAATGGAGGATGTTTCAGAGTGAAATGATGACTTGTACAGCTTCCTTGAAGTGTAAGGATGCTTTTCCAATTCCTACTTTGTCTTGAAACTCCCTGAATCGAGCTAGTGAACTCCAACTGCAAAACAAAAAATTAAAAATGGTGAAGTGGCTTGGAGGTGTTACAGGTCTGATTTTAGGACATGGTTAGCTTGTATGTATTGTAGGGAAGGTAGAGGAAAAGGTTTGGATCAAAATGCTCGAAGGGATTGGGAGTTTGCACTCAAACTGCAGGGGTTCCCCTGTTTGAGCAGTTTCAAGGTGATTTTGAGATGGAGGGTGCTTTAGATGTTCAGGACTCGTGCAAAAGCTTGGATGTGGTCTATGGAATGTGTTTGATCACTTCTCTCTTTTTGTTCCTAAGCTGAGATGAGATATGTGATAAGTTATGCCATGTTACTTGAAAATGAAGCAAGCAATGGTCACTTTTGTTTTTAGGTCAGTAGGGGCCTCTAATCCTGCTGCATAATCTTCTCTTGATCAGAGCAACTTGTCCATAATCTTGTGCCAAGAGGATTTTGCTTGTACTTGCTTGGATTTCAAATTGACATAAAGCTAGCTTTTTACAAAAATGGATAAAGCACTTTATCTAGTTTAGGATTAATCCACTATGCAATGTTAGAACACAAAGAACATGGCCTCAACTCATTGAATATGCATTAAATTATTGAGTATGGAATGGTTCAAGGACCTGTAATTAAGCATAAAGCAAACTGAATTCAAATTTGCAAGTTTGTGAACATGTTTGGATGAAGAACAAAAGTGGATTTTTGCCAACTTGTGAAATTCGAATCTCTCAAGTTATGAGGTTGTTTGATGAGTTCTTGGACATTTTGGAAAGCTTGGAATGTGTACTACAATCCATCTTTGAAATGCAAATCAAAATTCCAAGTGGAAGGGTATGAAAAGTGGCCTTGAAGTAGGGTAGAAAACCTTGTCAAAATAGGTCAAATTTCACTAAGTTAAAAGATGGTTTAGTGCCCTTATTCAAAAAATTATAACTTGAGATACAAGCTTCAAATGAGAAAACTTTGTGAATCAAAGTTGTAGATTATGCAACAAGCTACAACTTTCATGTTTTGACTTTTGTTTGAATCCAAATAGATCATGGTGAAAAGATGGGGCAAAGTTGGGAAACAATTAGGGTTTTTCATAACTTAGAAAAATTCTAAGTTATGAAAAATTCCATTTTCAAACCCTAATTTGCATTTTGTGATTTCTTGATGAACAAGTTTCATGATTTGGCATGTTTTGATGAAAAATGAATCTTGACTCTTGACTTTGACCAAAAAGTCAAAGTTTGACTTTTCAGTATACAGTCAAAATTGATCAATTGACTGGGAAATTCAACTGTCAATCTTGTGTACTTGGGATCTTTTGAGCTTGATGAACATGTCAAGATAATTCCATTGAGTCCTTGAGGCCATATGTGAGCTTGGTTTGCCATTGGCTAGGTCAAACAGTCAAAAATTGCCTTTGTGCAGTCAAAACCCTAAAAATGACCATTTTGCCCTTTTGATGATCTGATCAAATTTCTTGGGGAATTGTGATCCAAACTTGATCAAATGGTCCATATGAGTTCATAATGTTGATGTGGATCAAATTTCATGAGGTTTGACTGTCAATTGGCCACAGTTGACTTTTTCCCCAATACAGCTGATTTCTAGGTCAATTGTCCAATTGACTGGGTAAAACTTGGAATCAAGACTTGAAACTTGGCATGGGTAAACTTGGGAGTCCAACATGAAGCATGAAAGTCATCTTAGGCTTTTTAGGTTAAAACATCCTTGGGCAAACACAAACCCTAATTTGAGTCCACAGTGCAAGGAGAAGTCTTGAGCAGAGGAAACCCTAACTGTATCTTGATCTTCAAAGGTCTTGTGATGAGAAAATGTTGAGGAAATGGGAGGGCAAATTTTGGGGTACAACAATATGTCTAGTTTCAACTATTCTGATTTACCTTCTACTCAAGAGTATGTTGACTCTTCCAAAGGTAAAAGGAAGAAGAGTTCAGAAGCTTCTGAACCCAGAAAGAAGAAGAAGAAGAAGAAGTTTAGAACTTCTAAGACTGAGACTCTAACTGCTTATTCAAAAACAACAAGTAAGTTTGTTGCTGCTACATCTGTACCTGTTTCTTTGTCTATATCTAATTTTTTTAATGAATGTTCATCCACAACCTCCATTGCACAAATTAGTCCTCTTCCACCATCTACCATAATTATTCCTGTTTCTGATCTTGTTCTAGTAATTACGGAAATTTTTTGTTTCCAAAACTGTATTTACAACTTTACCTGAAATAATAACTGCTTCTACTCAAAACATCACAACCACTTCCGACCTTACAACCTCATCAACCACACACGTTTCTAACTTACTTTCATTCATATCTACACCCATACCGTCGTAACCCATCTCTACCTTATCCTCCTCACATGTCTCATCGTTACCACAAAACGTCCCATATCAACCTTCAATAGAAAGTCCTATTGTTTCAAATCCTATTCCATCTCTCGCTACCTTCATTCCATCAGAACCAATACATACCTCTACATCTCCATTAACCTCATCTCAAGTACTTCCACAAACTTCTCATTTATCAACTTTTGACACCAATCTTCATTTCACCTTCTTTAACAAAGAAACAACTCTTCATGACTCACCCATTGTCCATCTTGATTCAATTTCTCCCTCTGTTCCTGAAATGTCTGAGAGAACAATCTCTGATGATTTTGAAACCTATGAAAACCCAACAATTGAATCCTACTTTATGTTTGATCTTTTCGATCTAACTTAACAACTCAATCAAACTGAACCTATCACTTCTAAAATCACTCCTTTCGAAAAGAACCTAGCCATAGTTGTCTATGAAAAATCTGTTCCAAAAACCTTTGATGAATGCATTAACATTTTTAGAATCAAGGCTAACAAAAGGATTGCTAAGTTAAAAGCAGAGGCAAGTACAAGTACCGAGCCTCAGGATATGGATGGTTCTTGGAAGAAATTTCAGAAGTGGATGTCTTCTGAAGTTGAAAAAATAAATTATTTTGCTGAAGCATCCATAATTAGGGATGTTGAAATGGTAACAGAAAGAAAAGAAACAAGAGAAAAATCTAGATATGTTGAACTAATTGCTGCAAAACAAAGATAAGCAAAAGCTAGAGCGCTAAAAGAGGTAAAAGAAGCTAGAAAAGCCGAAGAAGCCAGATTGGGAGAAGAAGCTGCTAAGGCTAAAGAAGATGCTATAGGTGTCTCATCCTCTAATCCTGCTGTTGTGCGACTGGAAAAAGCAATTGGTGAAATTAAAGGCGAACAACAAGTGTTCATGAAAAGTATCATTGAACAAAAGACTGTCAATGAGAATGTTCAGAACGTGCTATAGTTAATCCTGCAGAAGATTTCTGCCCCTGATTCTAAACCTTAGGCTCTAGGATTTTCTCATTCCTTTTGCTTCTAAACCATAGGACTATACTTATTTGATGTCTGCAAGATTTTTCTTTTTGGATATTGGTTTTTTCTACTCCTTTCGATTTACCTATCATGTGACTGTTTAAATTTGATGAAGTTTTTCATTCCAATATCAATGAAACTTCTTATCTTTTCATGTTGTTTCTTATGGTTTTTATGTTTTTCACACATAATTACCTTTTTGATTATGACAAGGGGGGGGGGGGGGGGGGGTAATTAAATGAACGTAATTTTGATTTCAATAATCAAGGTATGGAAAATTTTCTTTGAAAAGAGCTGCTTACATTCTAAACCAGTTAAACTTCTGTTTCTGTTAGAATTGTTTTTTATTTTTCAGGAAATTAGAACTCTGATTTAAGACAAAGATCTGAAAGCATTATTCAAGGCTTATGTCTAACCTATTGGCTTCGAACAACTATTGGCTTCAGACTCTGAAGATGTTTTTTAATTCATAATCAAACTCCCATAAGTGAAATATGGAATCAGACTCCAAAATTGAGAATCTAGAAGTTGTCTTAGTGACATTAAAGTTTCAAAGATTTCAATTTGATTTCATTCTCATTGGCTTCTAAAGTCAAGATTTAATAAGAAAAATTTCTATGAAATCAAGTTCTCAATTGATTCGATTGGCATCAAGATCTCATTTTTTCCATTGGCATCAAGAGTCAAGACTCTAAAGATCTCGATATCTGATCTATTAGAACCAGGGGAGTTTTACTCAAATGGTTCAGAGTCTGGAGATTCGATCTTCATCAAGTCATTGACTCATGGGGAATATTATAAAAAGGATAAGTATTCCTTACCTTTCTATTTTTATTTTTTCTGATTATAAGAACAAAATCGTGTCATCAAAATACATGGTTTTGTCATCATCAAAAAGGGGGAGATTGTAAGAACAAGATTTGGTTCTGTAATATTATCTGAGTTTTGATGATAACAAATGAGTATGTTTGTATGAAAATTTTTGATACTCTAATGTTTGTTATTGTTGAGTACTTAACAAACAGGTTCTACTTCTGATGGATGGCGTGGCCAAGACATTAGAAGAGAATTAATTCTACTTCAATTCTACACAATTCTATTAAACAATAGCAAGACACTCCAGAAGGCTCTAAAGTGTAAGGTATGATCTTTATTCTAAAGAAACCAGTCAGAAGATCTGAAGATAGAAGTTTCTACTTACGTCCAGATTCTAAAGACTCAAGTTTTTAAAGACAATGTGTTCCAAAGAAACAAAGTTAGAAGATCTGAAGACAAAATTTCTATTGAAGTCCAGATGCTGAAGACTTGTGTTTCTAATAACAAGGTTCTAAAGATAAGGGTTCTGAAGATCAAGTGTTGAAGACTCTAAAAATATAAGTTCTAAATACTTGAAGTTCTAAAGAACCAAGGTTTCAAGAACAGGTTCTCACAACCAAGTGCTGAAGACTCTAAACATGCAGTTCTGAAGACTTTGAAGACTTGAAGTTATGATGACTTTGTGTTATGTTCTTGATTCTAAACTCATGCTCGCAGAAGCCTCTGAAGTGCAGAAGGAAAAAAGATAATGTTAACATGGTACAATCAATGTTTTATTCCACTACCATGAAAGGATGCACGCGTCGCACGATCTTGTCCTCCACGTTATTGTTCAAGTTGCCAATGTTTCTGTAAATTCAAAAAGTACCCCCTCAACGAATATATTATTTTATTGGTTATATAAATGCTTGAAGACTAAGATAGAAATCTTCCAATTCACTGAATAATCACGCGCAAACGTTGTTCATATCTTTTACATTCTTAAGTTATTGTTCTTAAAAGAGTTTATATATTCAGCTTTTTAGAAGCAACATTCTTGTAAACAAGACTTGTATTCAAATAGTTATTTGATATTCCTTAAGGGAGAGGGTAGGTTTGTATTATTAAGAAGTCTAGGACTTGTGAGTTTTAGAAGAAGTTAGTCACTTGCGGGTAGCTTGTGCATTGTAATAATCAGGTTTATTATTGTTTGATATTCCTTAAGGTATCGGGTAGGTCTGTAGCCTTAAGAAGTCTTTGACTTGTGAGTCTTAGAAGTTGTTAGTCACTTGCGAGTAGCTTGTGCAAATTGTAATCAGTTTGATTATAGTGAATTAAGTCCTCGATTGAGTGAGATGAAATCACCTTGGCGGGTGGACTAGACTAGCTTGATAATTTTCAAGTGAACTAGTATAAACATACATTGTTCTTTACTTCATGTTCTTACTTATTGTGTTTTTGATACCTTCACTTGGCACTTCCAGAGGGAACACCTTCCTTTTGATCTCATTAGAGGGAACACCTTGAACCATCACAACCTTTTCTCTTCTTCTTTGAAGTCTCTTGGCTATTGCAAGAGCCAAGTTCTTAGTTATGGGTTCCTCATCAGATATCAACTCATCAACATTGATAACCATATTTTCCTTCTTCTTTCTTCTTCTCTCACGAGCAACATGTTCAAAACCAGCATCAACAATTTTTTCACTTGTATTTTCCTTAGGGCCAATAACTTTTGGCAAAGATGTTTGAACATCAGGTTCAACATGTGAACAAACTTCTTCGAATATAGTTACAACAAATTTCCTAAGTTCTCTATCAACAACATTCCTTCTAGGTTTAGACTTATTTTCATCAATTATGGAGGATCTAGAAGGATTCGTCCTCTCAGTCTTATTAAACCTAGACTCCCTATTAGTCTTAATAGGAGACACAGAAGACTTACCAGTAATCTTGACATTCTCAGCAGCAACGAACCTTCCTTTCCTGTGAGATTGTGGATGAACAGTGGATAAAGGAACAACATCCAACACCAGATCAGAGAGATTGATCATTTGGAAGGATTCCTAAGCCCTATCATTAGGGGAAGATGATTGTTGATCTTCAGATGCTGCATGAATTTGGTTGGATGAAGAATATTAAGACATCTTTGAGTTTGTTTGGAAGTTAAGAGATGTTGAAATAAAAATTTGAAACGAGACCACAAGTTCTTGAACAAGAAGATGATAAGAATATTGGAGCGAAGGGTTTGGTAAAAATAGTGGGTTTTAGTCACACTTTGACTTGATGGGCTTGGGCACGTGTGAGAGTGAGTATTATAACATTTGATTTTTTGCTTGACCCATATAAACAACAATAATTTCTATAAATTCTCATAGGTACTAGTACCAAGTATTCCTCTTAACTCGTTAAATTTTACATCCAAGTCTTTCATAAAAATGTCAATAGGAGTTATGACATTGTTTTTGACAAGTCCTCTCATGAAATGATGTCCAATAAGCTTAGACCTACCATGTTGAATTGAATGTTTATAAGTTCTAACTCCAGTGTTTAAGTTGTCACACAATGATGTCAGGATATCTTTTGTAACATTATACCCAATCACCATCTATTCATCAAATAGTTGCACCATAGAGTCATTAACACTTATAAGCTTTTCTTCTTCAGTATTCAGCTTGTGAATGCTTCTAACAGTTCCATTAGACATACTTTTCTCCAAGTTCTTCAGATTCATATGTCCCAGCTTTTGATGGCCTAGAATTATTTTCTCATCTTTAGACATTAGACAGATTGGGGAAAATTTTGGTTCTTGAGACAACCATAGATAACAATTATCTTTTGATCTAGCTCCCTTCATAACCACTTCATTCTTTTCATTAATGACTAGGCATTAAGACTCAGTAAAGTTAACTTTGAGACCTTGGTCACATAGTTAACTAATACTTATCAAATTATCAGTCAACCCCTAAACAAATAGCACATCATCAAGACTAGGAACTCTTGTACAACCCAACTTTCCACTACCCTTTATTTTACCTTTTAATCTATCTCCAAAAGTGCCATAATTTGAGGAATGTGGTTTAAAGTATACCAAGAGTTTCTTGACACCACTCATGTGTCTAGAGAAACCACTATCAAAGTACCAATCTTCTTTGGTAGAGCCTTTGAGAGAGGTGTGAGCTATGAGCCTAAAGGTACCAATTTTAGGGATCTACTCCTTTTTAGATTTGATGCAGGTCTATTCTCTTTTGGGTTGAGAATTAGATTTAGGATAACCATATAATCTATAGTAGTAGGGTTTTATATGACCAAACCTTCCACAGTGATGACATCTCCATCTTTGAGACTTGAGCCCTGAGTGGTTACTCTGATGTCTTTTCTGATGTTGGGACATTTGACTTGACATCTTTAGTTCATGTTTCCCTTTTTCCTTGACAAAATTTACTTCCAACCTCTTCTCTTTGTTCTTCACATCCTGGTTATCAAAACCAATACCTCTGACATTTCTAGAATTATTTCCAGATTGAAGAATCTCATCCAGTACATGATAACCGTTGTTAAGAATTCTCACAGTTTTAGTCATATTCTCAATTTGATATTTGAGCAATATAACTTCACCCTCTAAGCCATAGATAATGGACAAGTTCTCCATTTTTTAGCATTCAGGCCATAGATGATAGACACATGGTCTACTTTTTCAGATTGTAGTTAAGCTATAGTTTTCTTTTTCTTGTCTCCTAATTGACATAAGTTGTACCCCAAAATTTTCCCTCCCATATTTCTCAAGACATGGCAAGAATAATCTCCAAGTTGCTCAAGATGGCTCAAGAGTTGGACAGTCAAATCATCTTCTAAGGCAGTCAATCTCAAATTAGGGTTTTGTGTTGCATCAAGATCCTCACATCCAAATGACCTAAAGTGCTCCCCAATGTCCTAATATGTTCTCAAGTTCATCCATGTCAAATTTCAAGCCTTGCAGAGGAAGTTTGGTCAGTCAATTGCTCAAGAGGTCCAAAAATCGATTGTGCTAGGGCAAAAGTCAACTGTGACCTACAAATAGTCAAACCTCAAGATTTTTTGTCAACATTCTCATTTTGAAGGATAATTAATTATTTGATAAAGGTTGAATCATGATTCATCAAGGATTGCTCAAAATTCATCAAGATTCAAAAGTTGCTAAATTAGGGTTTTGTAGGAAAAGTCAACTCAACTTTGACCAAGCATAACTTTCTCATACTTTATGATAAATGACCCATACAAATATCATTTTAAAGAGGATGAAATTTCCTACAATCCATCTTCACAACCCAAGATCAAGAAATGCACTCACAAAAAGTTACAAATTTGGACATTATAGGTCATTTTTGAAAGTCAACAAAAACACCTTTTTTCCAAAGCTTATAACTTAAGCATGGAATATCAAAATGATATGAGACCAAAAGGGTTGGTTATAGAACATATCAAGGTTTCTAAAAAGTCCAAGAACACATCCAAAAGTTCAAAATTGAAGAAGTTATGCATTGTTGAAGTTGGGCATTTTTCCAAAATTGCCAAAAGTCAACTATCCCCAAAACTTCAAATTTTGTCAAATGGGCCCACTTTTTTCCACTTGATTTGATCTTTTCAAACTACACACGTGTCCTAGCTTCAGCCTCATGTCTATTTATTAATTTTTCTATTTTATTTGATTTTTATTGAATTAATTCATTTTAAATCAATTTAAATCCAAATAAAATCTAAATATTGATAACTTGGTATCGTTTTGATTAATACAGGCCTTAATTGTCATCATGGACATGATCAAATTCTAATCAAGCCATATCATGAACAAAATATTGGATTTGGAATCAAATTGGAAGCTTTTTAATGGAGGATCATATCATATCTCCAAGCATTGATTTACAAAGATTCAAGTCCAAATTTTTAACCTAATGCATTGCCTTATACATATACAAGCTAAATAGGCACGAATTAGAACCTAGAGGCTGCATAAACACCAAAGCAAAACTTGGAAAAAACTTGAAAAAGCTTGAATCTGAAAACGTGCTTAGAGGCAGTTTCAACACAAAATCTCCACACTACTCTCTTGCTGGACATCCACTGAGTCTATAGAAATCAAAAGCAAGCTCTGAAACCTCCTCAATCGCGCTGTAAGTCCCCTGAAAAACGCCCATGTGCTCTAAATCGTATCCTCTCATTCTTGCATTTTTGACACATTATTGGCATGGTCATGATCCTTGTGTGATTTCTAAGATTTTTGTATCATTTGATTGTATTTTCATGAGTCATAGCCCTGTAACCGAACCTAGGGTTTGGAAGTTTGTTTTTTGGGCATTTTCTCTACATGTGAAATCAAGGCCATTAATGTACATGAACGTGTTCAAGAGGAAGAGACGAGCATGACTGTGGTTTTAGTTTGAGTTTTCATGGCCTAGAACGGTTTTTAGGATCGACCTAGCGATTTAGATGCGGATTCAAATCCGCAGGAAAAAGGACCAGGGTTTAGTGGAGAAGATGAAGACGTGGCCATGTCCCATTCGTTGGTTCAAATATTTTGTGCTTATTTTTTATATTTGCTGGCATGTTAATTGTTTTCCATATAATTATTGTTGTTCATTATAATAACAATTAGAACATGTTGGTTGAGTGGTTGGCGTGTTGGCCAGTGAGCAGCAGGACCTGGGTTCGAAACCCAGGTCCCCTCAAATGCTTTGTATTTTTTCTCTTCAGGTGATCCAGTGATGATTCCATTGCGTAGCACATCATACATCCTCATCCTGATGCTTGCCAGATGGCCTCCAGGCCAAATCTGATGGCCCAAAGGTGATGCCTACCATATGCCAAGGTCAACGTGTCACATGGAATCAGAGACTCAACCCAGGCTTGCATGTTAATGGGCTTGGAAAAATGTTGATTTCACCCCCAAATCAGGCCCGACACCCCTTGGTTATTTCTTTCTTCTTTTTATTTATTTATTTGTTTTGTTAATTATTATTTTTATTATCACTAACCAATTAAATTTTTTCCTCATAAAATCAAAAACCAAAAAATATATTTTATTTATTAAAATTAAATTCATGACTTTATTTTTGTAAATAAATTAATTTAATTAATTTAGTTTTAAATAGATATAACTTTTAATATTTTTGCAAATAATTAAAATTAATGTAGAAAATTAGGTTTTTACTAACTTTAAATCAAATCTATTTTATTTCTTTAAATATCCAAAAATCCAAAAATATTTTCATTAATTAATTAATTAATTTAATGTTTAACCTAATTTAATTTCTTCTTAATTCAAAAATAACAAAAAATGCTTTCTTTCAAAAAAGGGGTCAAAACCCTAAAAAATCCGCGTTCGATTTAATTTTTCGCGCGCGATCCATTTTACCATTGATGTAATTGTTTTCCGGAATGTAATAGTTTTAATAGGACTTTTAAATTATTTTATTGCTTTCTTTTATTTTCCGCAATTTAATTTCAAGGATTGTTTTTGGCGATGTAAATACCCGACGCCTTGTAATAGTTAGATTTAATTTCCGCAATTTAAATTCCGCAACTTATAAACTGTTAGATGTTTGGTAATAGGGAATGCATGACAAGATCTAATGTATGAACTTAAAATCAACATAACTCACCCATGACATGTACAAAGACAAATAAGCTGAAAACAACACACTCGCACATGCGCACTCTTAGGGTACACCTCACTTGGTTGCCTTCGAACGTGGTCATTGAGTATAGGAAGTTTTAGAGGTCGCCCTCTTGTCCAAATATCATAGTTGCCTCGAAACGGTTGCCTCGGAAAAATGATCTAAGACATTAGGGTTACCGCTAAGGCATCCTAACATTGCTTTAGTGACCACACGTCCCTTAATCGAATTGACCCTTAAAACTCCAACGACGATGCTACCTACTCATCAATAGTGGGATAGCATTGTCTAAAGGACATTAGCATATATTAATTCTTTTTTCGAGTAGGTAGATGGTTCTTATGTACTTGCTCTTTCAAAACAAAACTTTTCGCACTTATACTCCTTTCAAACAAAAACTTCTTTCAAACCCACAAACACAAAGAAAAGCAAATTTTGAAAACATTATGAGCAAGTACCTAAGAGCCCGTGGATAACCACAGATAGAAAGGGTGCTAACACCTTCCCTTTCCATAATCTACCCCCCGGACCCGAGAAACACCTCGAAAAAGGAATTTATCTGTGCTTTTTTCCTTTCCTTGTTGGATAAAATAAAAGACGATGGCGACTCTTGCTTACCGTGACATTTTGCAAAAACAAACACAAAACGCGAACCAGCATTCCAAAAAAACAGTCAGTTCTCTCCCACCGTATCACAAAACTGGCGACTCTACTAGGGACATAAAAAAAAGTGGGGTGTACCTTAGGATTAGATCATTGTGTTTTCAATTGTATGCTTTGTATGATTTACATTTGTGGGCTTGTATCTGAGTTGCTATAGATCCTAACCCGGATCCGGGGATACCCTTTAGGTAAGTAGCAATAAACTGTGAGGGAACTGTACAGCGTAGACCGATACGGTTGAAGCAGTAGCTACGTTGGTGTGGCACTTTAGTCTGTACCGATATCCCTTGTGTTGGAACGAGGAGAATATGGGTCTTCTAAGGGGTCATTAAGCACCAACTGACCTTAGAACCTTTAAATTGACCAACTTGGCCATAGAACAGTAGCAGTATGCTACACTCATTGAGACTAAACTCTCGCGATGATTCCGACCGCAAGAAAAGGTTGCTAAACTGGAATTATGACCGATTGAGGGTAGTCAGTGATATTGAGATCCTCTAGAACCCGGTTACTATTTTTAGGAAAGGTTTAAACCAACTGAAATGAAAGAGGGTAGTACCTAAGCTCCTTTCCATCCTGAAATCTAAGGGCTCTTTGTGTGACTTTTGTGCCTTTACCATGTTTTCTGTTTGTGGATACTTGTGGTGTGCTTACTATCATGACATCATGACATCATAACATTGCATACATCTTGCATTGGACTAACCTATTTCAAAGACAGGAGGGATTTATCTTTGTTCTGTTTTGTAGGTCATCATGATGCCCATGCGTAGGAATACCATCCGGATTAACTTTGCCCAGGTTCCCACCTTGCTCAAAGATTTGGTTGCAAAGATGCCTGATACTACTTCCTTCCTCGGGAGACATGGTTATCTTCTCAGTTTGGTCACCTCCAAATTGGACGAGCAGATGATGAGTGTTCTGGTCCAATTCTATGATCCGATGTACCATTGTTTTACTTTTCAAGACTATCAGCTGGTTCCCACCTTAAAAGAGTTCTCTGAGTTGATCGGTATCTCTGTTCTGGAGCAGACCCTGTTTTCTGGTTGGGAGAAGATCCTTAGGCCCGAAGAGATTGCTGCAGCCCTTCATTTGACAAAAGAGGAGGTAATGGCTAATTGGGAGACTAGAAGTGGAGCAAAGGGCTTTCTGACTAAGTTCTTGGTTGGCAAGGCTAACTATTTCTGGGATAGTCTAGACTTCAAGGCATTCGAGGATATTCTGGCTCTTTTGATATATGGCTTGGTTTTGTTTCCGAACCCTTACTCTTTTGTTGATGTGAATGCAGTAAAAATCTTCATCTCTCGTAATCCTGTACCCACTCTCTTGGGTGACATCCTTCATCAGCTCTATGCTCGTACTGCCCAAAAGCGGGGAACCTTGATATGATATGTTCCATTACTGGCAAGGTGGTTTATTTCGCACCTTCCCAAATCAGTGCTGAAGAACAAAGAAGGCATGGGCTGGGCCTATAGGGTTATGTCTCTCTCGCATAATGACATCATTTGGACTCTCAAGGGTATGGATGAGGTGACTATCATTGATCGTTGTGGGGAGTACCCTAATGTTCCTCTGATAGGAACCTGTGGAGGAATTTCTTACAACCCGTGCTTGGTCTTACGTCAGTTTGGGCGTGCCAGAAGAGAAGGACCTCACGAGCTATTAATGCCTAGTATCATCTTTGATTTTCAAGGGGATAGCGACGAGCAACGTCGCAGATTCATAAGGGCTTGGGATAGAGTTCACCAATCTGATCCACATGAGTTGGGTCCAAAGACTTCACTTCCGATGGAGCCATATCTTAGATGGGTCCGTATCCGTGCCCAAAAGCTAAGTATGCCGTATAAAGCTGTCCGGCCTATCATTGTTGAAGTTGCTAATGAAGAAGGGGTTCTCCCAACCATCCTCCATCCTCATATGCCCACTGACATTGGGGAACTAAAAAGGTCTTGGATGCAACTGAGAGAAGAACGGGATTCTTACCGGGAGAAGTTCAACGAGCAAGAGCAGAAGATCCAAAAGTTGACTAGGCAGCTGGAGAACGAGCGGATCCTCAATGACTATGTCCACACCGACAAGAAGAGACCATGGGAGCATTGATTAGACTTTGATGATTTCCTTTCCAGTTTTTATTTACTTTTCAGTATTTCCTTTCATGTAACGCCTTAAGGGCATTAGTTGAACAATTTGAATTCCAAAGTTTTTCTAATAAAGTGTGTTTCATTTCTTGTTTACAAATTTGAATCTCCCGATTGTCTTTGAAATCATGTCATACACATTTCATCCCATGCACTCCATAACAGGTACCCATTACAGGTCTCTTATCTTCTTCGCTGTTTATTTCAGCACTCATCATGTCTGCTGAACCTTCAACTGAGCAAGCCATCAAGGCCCTCCAGGCCCAGAATTCCCAATTTCAAGAGTTGTTCATGAATCTAGCTAAGGGTCAGCAAGATCTGAAGACCCTGATTCTGAAAGAGAAGAAGAAGAAGAAGAAGAGGACAATCCTGTTTAACACAGGGCACAGGTTTGGAAAAAGGATTCAGAATGAAGTTGATTTTACCACCTCATTTGGAGGGAAAGATAGTCAGGAAGAAAGGAGGGCTCCTAGCCCTGTGGTCTCCGACAACGAGACGGACTTCGACGAAGAACAATATCCTCCAGCTGAGGACATATACAAGCAACTGGAAGACCGGTTGAGTTCTATGGAAGTTCAGAAAGTGCCTGGTCTGGACTTTGGTGATCTAGGTCTATCATCTGGGGTGGTGATTCCCCACAAGTTCAAGGCACCAACCTTTGCTAAGTATGACGAAATTTCTTATCCAAAGCTGCACCTCCGGTCATACGTAAGGAAGATTCAGCCGTACACCGCTGATAAGAACCTATGGATCCATTTCTTTCAAGACAGTCTCTCAGGGACTCAGCTTGAGTGGTTCTACCAGTTGGACGGAGCCAGTATCCGCAGTTGGGAAGATTTGGCCACTGCTTTCTACAGGCAGTACCAGTACAACTCCGACCTTGCTCCTACGCGTACCCAACTCCAGGTTATGTCAATGGGAACGGGTGAAGGATTCAAAGATTATGCTCAGAAGTGGAGGGACCTCGCCGAAAGAGTACAACCACCCTTGGCTGATCGGGAGCTTATTGACATGTTTCTGGGGACCCTGTCTGGTCCATTTTTCAACCACTTGATTGGAAGCTCTTCATCTGGGTTTACAGAGCTTATTTTGACCGGTGAGAGGATTGAGGCTAGTATTAAGGTTGGTAAGATACAGAAGGGTGCCTCATCGAGCACCGAGAAGAAGCCCTTTAAGAAAGAGTCAAGTGCTGTCTATAGTTCGAAAAGACAGAATAGACCTGAACACCGCAAAGCTGTTAATGCAGTTGTTATTTTAAAACCCGCTGGTGCTCCTCAGCACAACAATCAACAAAAGGACGAGAGACCTCAGAGGCAATTCACCTGTCTCAGCATGACTTTGTCTCAGATTCTGCCACAGTTGCTGAAGACCAATCTGGTGATTCCAAGGGAAGCCCCGAAGAATCCAAATACAACATCACTGAGGTATAACCCTAATGCCCGTTGTGCTTATCACTCTGATAGCCCGGGGCATAATACGGATGATTGTTGGACTTTGAAGAATAAGATACAAGGCTTAATTGATGCAAAGGAGATTGAGTTCGAGGCGCCCGAAAGGCCTAATGTTGTGACTGCTCCTATGCCCAAGCATGGAGTGAATGATATAGATGAAGACTTATTTGTGGTTTCTGTGAATGACGTTGTTACCCATTTAATGACTGTAAAGAAGAACCTTTTGCTAGCCGGTTTATTTCCGGGCTATGACGAAGGTTGCCGTATGTGTTCTGTCCTACCTACCGGTTGTCCGCTTTTGAAATCAGGTGTCCAACGCCTGATGGATAGTAAAGAAATTCTGTTTGAGAAGACTGATGTTCCTGTAGTCCATACTGAAGAAGTTTCCATTATCACCATCTTCGACAATTCTTCCAAGGCTCCCTCGAGGAAGCCTGTTAAAATTACATCTGTTCCAAGAATCGCACATGTGATCATCACTGTTCCGGGGCCCATCCCCTATACCTCTGATAAAGCTGTCCCTTGGCACTATGGGGCTGATGTTTATTTTCATGGAGTTAAGAAGGAGTTGGATGCTGATACTGACATCATCAATATTGTTGGACCTGCTAAAGTCACCCGCAGCGGAAGACTTTTCTCACCTGATATCTCTCCACCAACTGCCCAAAGACCGGTTGTTATTACACCTGCCAGTGTACCTGCTACTATGCCTATTCAAGTTCCTATTCTTACCCCT
This sequence comes from Vicia faba, assembly GCA_948472305.1. Taxonomy (NCBI): domain Eukaryota; kingdom Viridiplantae; phylum Streptophyta; class Magnoliopsida; order Fabales; family Fabaceae; genus Vicia; species Vicia faba. The sequence continues at coordinate 62,961,776 of OX451739.1, read as the reverse complement.
GTCGCCGAGTCATCTGACACTCGGGACAAAGGGGCCACCAGTGGGCCTGCCCAGACGGAGGCACCAAAGACGATTACTGTTGAAGCTTCTAAACAAGAGATGGAAGAGATTCTGAAAATCATCAAAAAGAGTGACTACAATGTAGTTGAACAGCTGGGGCAAACCCCGTCCAAGATCTCTATGTTGTCACTGTTGCTGTGCTCAGAGGCCCATGCCAAGGCTCTGATTACCTTCTTGAAGGCTGCTCATGTACCGCAAGAGACATCAACTGATCAGTTTACAAATTGCGTGGCTAATTTAACTGCTGATAATGGGTTGGGTTTCTCTGACGCCGACTTGACTGCTAAAGGGAAGAATCACAATGATGCCTTGCATATCTCCATTGAATGCATGGGCACTACTCTTGCTCATGTATTAGTGGATACTGGTTCCTCATTAAACGTCCTGTCAAAGAAAGCTCTGGATCGGTTGGATTGTGAAGGGTTAGAGTTGAAACCAAGCAACATTGTCGTCAGGGCCTTTGATGGGTCTAAGAGAATGGTGCACGGAGAAGTTGATATTCCTATTAAAGTTGGTTCTCAGGTTTTCAATTCTACATTCTATGTGATGGACATTCGGCCATCTTATTCTTGTTTGTTGGGTCGTCCATGGATCCACAAAGCCGGAGCCGTAACCTCAACGCTCCACCAGAAGCTGAAGTACCCGGTCAAAGGGAAGATTGTGATAGTGCAAGGAGAGGAAGAGTACATGGTGAGCCACCTCAACTCTTTCCGATATGTATAGATGGATGGGGAGTTCATAGATACCCCATTTCAGCATTTTGAAGAGGTTCCCCAGACACTAGCGTCAGCTGAGACTGTTGTTGAAGATTCTCCTATGAAGATGGCTTCCCTCAAGGATGCCCGGGCTGTTGTTGAGAAAGGTGGGTGTGCACAGTGTGGACGACTCCCTGATTTTACACAGAAGACTAACAAGTTTGGTTTGGGTTTCACTGCAGAAGCTCAAAGGGCTATCGGAATGCACAGATCGGAAGACCTCCCGTGTTCATCAGCAACTCGGGAGTGAATGCCATTGAAGACGATGTGGAAGAGTCTGAATTCGACAACTGGATCTATCCTACGACCGACGGTGGACCAAGCAACTGGACAACAAAGGACTTCATCCCCATTACTTTTGTTACCCACTAATGAAACCTTTTTGTTTTAAATTTGTAACAGACAATGTTTAAACTTTATGGCCCGGTGTCTTACCCGGGGCACCGTGGCTTCATTTGTGAGGGCTTTATGTGTGTCATTTACATATATCATTAATAAAAGCATTGGACATTCTTGCATTTCAAATTTTGTGCTCCTTGTCTTTCTTTATTATATTGCAAAAACAACTATTTTACACACACTCACATATACAGGTCCACATCCACTCTGGATCTCACTGGTAACGACTCTGCTACTGCCAGTTATGACTTCGAAAATCCGATCAACTTAGCCGAAGACGAAGGTGAAGATGATTGCAAAGTGCCTGGTGAACTTGCAAGACTGCTACTCCATGAAGAAAGGGCCATTCAGCCACATGAAGAGCCGAGGGAAACAGTGAATCTGGGTACTGAGACAGACAAAAAGGAAGTCAAGATCGATGCAAATATGGAGCTTAGTGTGAAGCAGCGGTTGATTCAGATGCTGCATGATTATGTTGAGATCTTTGCCTGGTCTTACGAAGATATGCCTGGGTTGGATACTGACATTGTGGTTCATCGCCTGCCTACCAAAGAAGACTACTCTCCAGTAAAGCAGAAGGTTCGCCGTATGCGCCCAGAGATGTCTGAGAAAATCAAGGCTGAGGTTATGAAACAGTTTGACGCTGGTTTTCTAGCAGTGACTTCTTACCCTCAGTGGGTTGCCAATGTGGTTCCGGTCCGAAGAAGGATGGTAAGGTTCGAATGTGTGTTGACTACAGGGATTTGAACAGGGCGAGCCCTAAGGATGACTTCCCTCTACCTCACATCGACGTTCTAGTCGACAATACTGCTCAGCACAAGGTATTCTCCTTTATGGATGGGTTCTCCGGATATAATCAGATAAAGATGGCTCCCGAAGACATGGAGAAGACGACTTTTGTTACTCAGTGGGGTACCTTTTGCTACAAGGTCATGCCCTTTGGGTTGAAAAATGCTGGGGCAACGTATCAGCGTGCCATGGTTGCTTTGTTTCATGACATGATCCATCATGAGATTGAAGTATACGTCGACGATATGATTGCAAGGTCCCAAACTGAGGAAGAACACCTTGACCATCTACAAAAGCTGTTTGACAGGTTGAAGTTGTACAAGCTGAGATTAAACCCAAACAAGTGCACCTTCGGGGTGAGGTCTGGTAAGCTACTAGGTTTCGTTGTAAGTGACAAAGGCATTCAAGTAGACCCTGCCAAGGTGAAATCCATACAAGAGATTCCAGCTCCCAAGACAGAGAAAGAGGTTAGAGGCTTTCTGGGACGACTGAACTACATTGCCTGGTTCATCTCACACCTAACTGCTACTTGTGAGCCAATCTTCAAGATGCTGAAGAAAGATCAGGTAGTACGATGGAACGATGAATGTCAGGCCGCTTTCGAAAGAATCAAAGAGTATCTCCAAGAGCCACCCATCCCGATGCCACCAGTTGAAGGGAGACCTTTGATCTTATACTTGACAGTGCTCGACAACTCAATGGGGTATGTGCTGGGGCAGCATGACGAGTCTGGCCGAAAACAGCATGTTATTTATTACCTTAGCAAAAAGTTTACCAACTGTGAGACCCGATACTCACTGCTTGAGAAAACTTTCTGCGCTTTGGCATGGGCTGCTCGCCGGCTGAGACAGTATATGCTGACTCACACTACTCTATTGATTTCAAAGATGGATCCAATCAAGTATATCTTCGAAAAGCCTGCCTTGTCCAGAAGAATAGCAAGATGGCAGATGATCTTGACTGAGTATGACATCCAGTACACAACTCAAAAAGCAATCAAGGGAAGTGTATTGGCAGACCATTTGGCACATCAGGCAGTGGATGATTACCAGTCTATGAACTTTGAATTCCCGGACGAGAATATCATGTTGGTAACTGATTGTGAGACACCTGGACCGGATGAAGGACCTGAGGAAGGATCCCGATGGTCTATGTACTTTGATGGAGCTTCGAACACTTTGGGTAATGGCATTGGCACCGTGATCATATTTCCTAAAGGCTCTCATACTCCGTTCACCGCCCGTCTATGTTTCAACTGCACCAACAATATGGCAGAGTATGAAGCGTGCATAATGGGTCTTCGAGCTGCAATTGACCTAAGGATTAAGTTTCTAAGTGTCTTTGGAGATTCCGCTCTCGTGATCAGTCAGATCAAAGGAGAGTGGGATACGAAACACCCAAATCTTATTCCTTACAAGGAGTATGTATTGACATTGCTTCCCCATTTTGAGGAGATAACCTTTGAACACTTCCCTAGAGAGGAGAATCAGTTGGCGGACGCGCTGACTACGATGTCTTCTATGTTCAAAGTCAATTGGGACAACGAAGCTCCCCGGATCATTATTGAAAGATTGGACGAACCTGCACATTGTTGTGATCTTGAGACTGAAAAGGTAACAGAAAAGCCCTGGTATCATGAGGTGAAGAGGTACCTTGAAGCTCAAGAATACTCCGAGGGGGCATCTGTTAATGACAAGAAGTTTCTGAGGAGGTTTGCAGCCAAGTTCTTCATCAGCAATGGCATTCTTCACAAACGTAACCATGATTCAACCTTACTGCGTTGTGTGGATAAGATTGAAGCAAAGAGGATCATGACAGAGGTGCATGAAGGTGCTTTCGGAACTCATTCCAGTGGACATACCATGACAAATAAAATCCTTCGGGCAGGATATTACTGGTCCACAATGGAAGCTGAATGTTATCAGCATTCTCAGACATGTCACAAGTGCCAGGTCTATGCTGATAAGGTGCACATTCCTCCAGTTCCTCTGAATGTTCTGACAACACCTTGGCCTTTTGCAATGTGGGGCATTGATATGATCCGCGAGATCAGACCTACGACATCCAACGGGCATCGTTTCATCCTTGTAGCTATTGATTACTTTACGAAGTGGGTTGAAGCAGCTTCCTTTGCTACCGTAACCAAGAACATCGTGGCACAGTTCATTCGGCACACCCTGATCTGTCAATACGGTGTACCTGAGAGGATCATTACGGACAACGGTACCAATCTCAACAACAAGATGATCACCGAACTCTGCGAGCAATTCAAAATACATCATCATAACTCTTCTCCCTACCGGCCGAAGATGAATGGGGCTGTCGAAGCAGCAAATAAGAACATTAAGAAGATTGTGCAGAAGATGACAGTGACATACAAATATTGGCATGAGATGTTACCATTTGCTCTTCACGGGTACCGTACCTTAGCACGGACGTCAACAGGGGTAACACCCTATTCCTTTGTTTATAGCATGGAAGCAGTCTTGTCTATCGAAGTTCAGAAACCCTCTCTTCGGATCATGAAGGATGCAGGTTTGAGTGAAGATGACTGGATTCATACCCGACTTGATCAACTGAATCTAATCGACAAAAAAAGACTTACTGCTGTTTGTCACGGTCAGACATACCAAAAACGGATGATCAAGGCATTTAACAAAAAAGTTAGACGACAAGAGTATCAAGTTGGAGACCTGGTAATCAAGCGCATTATTCTACCTCAAGGTGATCCCAGGGGCAAATGGACCCCTACTTACAAAGGGCCATTTGTGGTTAAGAACATCTTCTCAGGAGGAGCTATGATTCTAACCACCATGGATGGTGATGACCTTCCTCACCCTGTCAATGCAGACACAGTGAAAAGATACTACGCGTAATCAAAGAACTGCTAGGTTGACTGGCCTAGGAAAAAATAAGGGCTTCCCGGCGAACCAAAAGGGTTCAGGCAAAAATAAGGGATGAAAATAAAAAAATCTGTACACCCGGCAAGTCGAAAACCTGAAAAGGCGGCTTGGGCAAAAATGGGTATCCCGGTGGACTGAAAACCCGAAAGGGTGGTCCAGGAAAAAGTTAGGGATTAAAGCGTGACACTATGTCTCATTGGATCACCTCGCATCCAGACTTCGGTATCAACTATTAAGCTCGGAAAGCACCGATCAATCAGATTCATCTTCAACTAAGCAGCAAAGTGATGAGACGCTTGAAGATATAAAGGCAATAGCAGAGTTGGAACCCAGTGGGATTATTCACATAGCTGTTTTGTTTTCTTTTCACAAGTTGTATAAATTCTATTTGTCCGACGGCGTTCTCTTACTAGGACGCCGACCTCTTGTACAAAACGCCTATTTTCAGGCAAACTTCAAAATCAATACAAATTCATGTTCAGACAAATTTCAAATTGTTTTTCCTTTATCTGTTTTGTTTTGCAAAGAACGTCCAATGTTCATTTTTGATATATGCATTTGACATTAATTACTGCTCATAAATATTTACATGCGAAACAAAGGACGAATTACGAGTAATATCAGAAATAGGGGCAATAAGAATTGTCCGAGTGGTCTAATTGCTCTGTCCACCAAGGTACCAAGGTAGGTTCATCTGAAGAATATGACCCAGATACCGTCGCTCCCCGCAGAGTAAAACAGTAATGGTAGCTCTCCCCACTGAGACTTGCAACTATGAACGAATCAACAATGCTTTCCCCAAGCAGAGTTAATCTACCATCATCCCTAAAAAGGCTTGGTATCCTCAGAAGGTCTTAATATCCCTCAGCGGAGTATAAAGACATTCCCCATCAAGTATAAGGATACCCCCGACAGTCTTAACATTCCTTAACATTCTTCAGGAAGAGAGGGTTATACAGCCAAACAAAGAGTCGGTGGAATCAATAAATTTGGGTACTGAGATAGACAAGAAGAAAGTCAAGATCGGTGCAAATCTGGAGCTTAATGTGAAGCAACGGTTGATTCAGATGCTACGTGACTACGTTGAGATCTTTGACTGGTCTTACGAAGATATGCCTGGTTTGGATACCGACATTGTGGCTCATCGCCTGCCTACCAAGGAAGACTGTCCTCTAGTAAAATAGAAGGTCTGTCGAATGCGCCCAGAGATGTCTGAGAAAATCAAGGCTGAAGTTATGAAACAGTTTAACGCCGGTTTTCTAGCAGTTACTTCTTACCCTCAGTGGGTTGCCAACGTGGTTCCAGTGCCGAAGAAGGATGGTAAGGTTCGAATGTGCGTTGACTACAGGGATTTGAACAGGACAAGCCCCAAGGATGACTTCCCTCTACCTCATATCGACGTTCTGGTTGACAACACCGCTCAGCCTAAGGTCTTATCCTTTATGGATGGTTTCTCCAGTTATAATCAGATTAAAATGGCTCCCGAAGACATGGAGAAGTCAAGATTCATCAAGATTCAAAAGTTGCTAAATTAGGGTTTTGCAGGAAAAGTCAACTCAACTTTGACCAAGCATAACTTTCTCATACTTTATGAGAAATGACCCATCCAAAGCTCATTTTGAAGAGGATGCAATTTCCAACAATCTATATTCACACCCCAAGATCAAGAAATGCACTCACAAAAAGTTACAAATTTGGACATTATAGGTCATTTTTGAAAGTCAACAAAAACACATTTTTTGTCAAAGCTTATAACTTGAGCATGGAATATCAAAATGAGATGAGACCAAAAGGGTTAGTTATAGGACATCTCAAGGTTTCTAAACAGTCCAAGAACACCTCCAAAGGTTCAAAATTGAAGAAGTTATGCATTGTTGAAGTTGGGCATTTTTCCAAAATTGCCAAAAGTCAACTATCCCCAAAACTTCAAATTTTGTCAAATGGGCCCACTTTTTTCCACTTGATTTGACCTTGTCACACTACACACGTGTCCTAGCTTCAGCCTCATGTCCATTTATTAATTTTTCTATTTTATTTGATTTTTATTGAATTAATTCATTTTAAATCAATTTAAATCCAAATAAAATCTAAATATTGATAACTTGGTATCTTTTTGATTGATACAGGCCTTAATTGTCATCATGGACATGATCAAATTCGAATCAAGCCATATCATGAACAAAATATTAGATTTGGAATCAAATTGGAAGCTTTTTAATGGAGGATCATATCATATCTCCAAGCATTGATTTACAAAGATTCAAGTCCAAATTTTAAACCTAATGTATTGCCTTATACATATACAAGCTAAAGAGGCACGGATCAGAACCTAGAGGCTGCATAAACACCAAAGCAAAACTTGGAAAAACTTGAAAAAGCTTGAATCTGAAAACGTGCTTAGAGGCAGTTTCAGCACAAAATCTCCACACTACTCTCTTGCTGGACATCCACTGAGTCTATAGCAATCAAAAGCAAGCTCTGAAACCTCCTCAATCGCGCTGTAAGTCCCCTGAAAAACGCCCCTGTACTCGAAATCGTATCCTCTCATTCTTGCATTTTTTTGACACATTATTGGCATGGTCATGATCCTTGTGTGATTTCTAAGATTTATGTATCATTTGATTGTATTTTCATAAGCCATAGCCCTGTAACCGAACCTAGGGTTTGGAAGTTTGTTTTTTGGGCGTTTTCTCTACATGTGAAATCAAGGCCATTAATGTACATGGACGTGTTCAGGAGGAAGAGACGAGCATGGATGTGGTTTTAGTTTGAGTTTTCATGGCCTAGAACAGTTTTTAGGATCGACCTAGGGATTTAGCTGCGGATTCAAACCCGCGGGAAAAAGAACCAGGGTTCAGTGGAGAAGATGAAGACGTGGCCATGTCCCATTCGTTGGTTCAAATATTTCGCGCTTATTTTTTATATTTGCTGGCATGTTAATTGTTTTCCATATAATTATTGTTGTCCATTATAATAACAATTAGAACGCGTTGGTTGAGTGGTTGACGTGTTGGCCAGTGAGCAGCAGGACCTGGGTTCGAATCCCAGGTCCCCCCAAATGCTTTGTATTTTTTCTCTTCAGGTGATCCAGGGATGATTCCATTGCGCAGCACATCATACATCCTCATCCTGATGCTTGCCAGATGGCCTCCAGGCCAAATCTGATGGCCCAAAGGTGATGCCTACCATATGCCAAGGTCAACGTGTCACATGGAATCAGAGAGTCAACCCAGGCTTGCACGTTAATGGGCTTGGAAAAATGCTGATTTCACCCCCAAATCAGGCCCAACACCCCTTGGTTATTTCTTTCTTCTTTTTATTTATTTATTTGTTTTGTTAATTATTATTTTTATTATCACTAACCAATTAAATTTTTTCCTCATAAAATCAAAAACCAAAAAATATATTTTATTTATTAAAATTAAATTCATGACTTTATTTTTGTAAATAAATTAATTTAATTAATTTAGTTTTAAATAGATATAACTTTTAATATTTTTGCAAATAATTAAAATTAATGTAGAAAATTAGGTTTTTACTAACTTTAAATCAAATTTATTTTATTTCTTTAAATATCCAAAAATCCAAAAATATTTTCATTAATTAATTTATTTAATGTTTAACCTAATTTAATTTCTTCTTAATTCAAAAATAACAAAAAATGCTTTCTTTCAAAAAAGGGGTCAAAACCCTAAAATATTCGCATTCGATTTAATTTTTCGCGCGCGATTCATTTTACCATTGATGTAATTGTTTCCCAGAATGTAATAGTTTTAATATGACTTTTAAATTATTTTATTGCTTTCTTTTATTTTCCGCAATTTAATTTCAAGGGTTGTTTTTGGCGATGTAAATACACGACGCCTTGTAATAGTTAGATTTAATTTCCGCAATTTAAATTCCGCAACTTATAAACTGTTAGATGTTTGGTAATAGGGAATGCATGACAAGATCGAATGTATGAACTTAAAATCAACATAACTCACCCATGACATGTACAAAGACAAATAAGCTGAAAACAACACACTCGCACATGCGCACTCTTAGGGTACACCTCACTTGGTTGCCTTCGAACGTGGTCATTGAGTATAGGAAGTTTTAGAGGTCGCCCTCTTGTCCAAAGATCATAGTTGCCTCGAAACGGTTGCCTCGGAAAAATGATCTAAGACATTAGGGTTACCGCTAAGGCATCCTAACATTGCTTTAGTGACCACACGTCCCTTAATCGAATTGACCCTTAAAACTCCAACGACGATGCTACCTACTCATCAATAGTGGGATAGCATTGTCTAAAGGACATTAGCACAGATTAATTCTTTTTTCGAGTAGGTAGATGGTTCTTAAGTACTTGCTCTTTCAAAACAAAACTTTTCGCACTTATACTCCTTTCAAACAAAAACTTCTTTCAAACCCACAAACACAAAGAAAAGCAAATTTTGAAAACATTATGAGCAAGTACCTAAGAGCCCGTGGATAACCACGAATAGAAAGGGTGCTAACACCTTCCCTTTCTATAATCTACCCCCCGGACCCGAGAAACACCTCAAAAAAGGAATATTTCTGTGCTTTTTTCCTTTCCTTGTTGGATAAAATAAAAGACGATGGCGACTCTTGCTTACCGCGACATTTTGCGAAAACAAACGCAAAACGCGAACCAGCATTCCAAAAAAAACAGTCAGTTCTCTCCCACCGTATCACAACATACCTCTTCACTTCTGGGACATAACTCCTTGTAAGAGGCAACAAGATCTTCAAAGGTTAGTTCTTCACAATCTAAGTCTTCATCAGAGTCATAGATACCTGTCAAGGTAGTGACCTGTTTGGCAGCTTCTTCTTCAGAATCATTCTCAGAGTCTTCTTCAGACCAAGAAGTAGACAAAATTCTTTTTTTCTTCTTGAGATAAGTTAGACATTCATCCCTTATGTGTCCAAAACCTTCACATTCATAACATTAAACTCTTTTGTCTTGGTTATTCTCTTCTTCAGTCTAAGGTCTTTTCCCAAAGTCCCGATTTTTGTTGATGTCTAAAGACTTGTTCTGGACATTAGATATGGACTTCCAGTTTATATTATTCACCACTTTATTGAATTGTCTTCCAAGTAACACAAGAGCTTTATATACTCCTTCATCTGTATCCAAGTTACACTCACCTTCTGGGTCATCAATATTGGAGATAAAGGCAATGCTCTTCTTCTTTTCAGATCTCTCTCTGATCCCTAACTCAAAGGTTTGTAGAGATCCCATGAGCTCATCAACCTTCATATTGTTTATGTCTTGGGCTTCTTCAATGGCAGTCACCATCATGTCAAACCTCTTTTGAAGATAATTGAGAATTTTTCTCACCAACTTGGCTTCAGACATCTTCTCACCTAGGGCACCTGAGGCATCGACTATCTCAATGATATTCATGTGAAAGTCATGAATACTCCCATTCTCCTTCATTCTTAAGTTCTCAAATTTGATAGTAAGCAGTTGAAGTCTTAATATCTTCACCTTAAAGGTTCCTTCATGCGCAGTCTTTAATATCTCTCAAGCTTCTTTAGAGATTATACAATTGCTTATCAATCTAAAGATGTTTTTATACACTATATTGAACATGACATTCAAGGATTTGGAGTTTCCCTCTGATGACTTTTCATCTTCATCATTCCAATCTTCCCCAGCCTTCAAAACATCATTAACCTTCCCATCCAGATCTATAACCTTTGGTGGATCCCATCCCTTGACCACAACTTTCCAAGCCCTGCTATCCACTGATTTGATAAAGGCCACCATACAAACTTTCCAATAGTCATAGTTGGTTCTATCAAGGATGGATGGTCTATTCGTAAATCCTTCTTCCTTGTCCATTGTACTAGAAAGTATCTTCTCTGGATCTCACTCAGAGTCACAACAGGACTCCTGCTCTGATACCAATTGAAATTCTGGTATTTAAATCTCAGATGTCCTAAGAGATGTCGAGATACCTTTCTCTAAAACACACAATAACAAGGTAAACAATAAAACATTATGCAGAAAAGTAAAGAACACACAGGATTGTCAACCCAGTTCGGTGTACAACAACACTTACTATGGGGCTGGCAAGCCAGGGACGAAGTCAACTATAATAGTATCAACTTAAAGCTAAACTCCTCCACTACAACTTCTCACTTAATCACCACCATTGCTTAACTTCTACCAAAGACTCACCTAGATATGAAAACCTTCTCAAATCCCTTACAGTCACAAAACAGTGACAAAAACATAATTCAAAAGAATTACTTAGAAGACACTCTTCAAAGACACACAATCATTCCATGCTTAAAAGCTTATAAATGATTGATAGAAATTACAACTCAATAGAGACAGTCATACTCTTCTATCAAAGTGATATTAGAGAGGCTCACAATTAACATACAACCAGTCCTAATACATTTACTAAGACACAATGTTCAAACAACACACACGAACCCTTAAAATCACGTTTTGCAACGCTATATCATGCATTATATGTTTCACACACGAATAAGGGTTGAAACCTTCTTTTTATAACCTTGAAAGGACTGAATTTGGGCTTCAAAAACACAGTTGATCTGTTACAGAAAATCAACAGAAATTTTTCCATAAAAATAGGGCTCCAATGATTTATTTACTAAAATATCTCAAAATTTAATGAAACAAATTGATCTTCTAATTTTAGATGAAATCTCTTGATACTAGAGTCACACAATATCCTAATATTTCCAAAATATTCGGGATCTGAAAATAACATAATAAGTCCTAATGAACAACCGTAACAAATAAAATGTTAAATGACTTGGATAGAACATCATGTTCAACATGTTATCACAATAATTTGTAGAACTTTCTCTTTTAACATGTTACTTCCTAATTGGTTTTACCAAAATTAATATCAACTAAGAAAAAATAGAGAATTAACACTATTTGTTTTGAAAGTAAATCTTTTCATCACTATCTTTACCATTTCAACCTTATGTACATTCCATAAATAACGAAATCACTTTTATTTGGAGTATATATGCTTAGATTTGTTATGGATTAAATTCTGAGTGTTCATTGCAAACCCAATTGATTTTTCGCTGAGTTAATGTTTTAGTATTAATATAAATTGGTGTTGTTGGATCCCATTTTTGTACTTGGATTTCTTTAGAGCATAGGAACCATATAAAAGTTATTAGAATAAATTCATTTATAACAAATTACTATAAATGTGTTTCTTACCAACAAAAATACTTTAATTAGAAATCAAATCAAGTATCTTTTAGAATGAGTAAGAAGTTACTAAAGATATATGAACCCCGCCCATATTCTTTCCCTTTCTTATTCATTAAGTAACATAGGTTTCTTATTCATTAAGTGACCTAGATTTTTTTATCTATTAAGTAATCTTTTGTTTTTCTATGCATTAAGAAATAGTTAATTCAACTATTAAGATTACTTAGAAATCAAACAACACTATTATAAAAGTAGATTTATAACGAACTTTCACCTAAGTCATAATGTTTAATATGATAAAATCTATTCATTTATTTGCCTTTTTGTTTTCAAGACACATTTCACTTTTGTTAGATATAATAACCGTGGCAAAATGTGGTGTATTTTTTTTTTTAAATTAAAATTAAATAATATTTTATCACAATCAAATTTTTCAACTGTGGAGAAATGTCCCTCTGAGAGACACACTTTGAATCTCAACACATACATTTAGTTTTTCATTCATTTTTAATGCACTTTTATGGTGTAATATATTCAGTAATTTTTACTATCTTGAACATTTTAGCGTCGAAGATCAGTCTCAAGGTTCAAGTATATTGATTACTTAATAAAATGAAATTTGAGATTAATCTTCAAACCAAAATTTTCAATGTTATTTTTAAGCATAACAAATTGTAGTTTATTTCCTTCATAATAGAACACCGCCCTAGCGAAAACCTTTGAGAACAGAATAACCCCCTAGCAAAAACCCATCTCTATAAATGTACAAAGCATCATTTCTTCACTATCCTCCATCATATCTAGTATGAAAAGTTAAATAGAGAAGGGAGCTTAATTTATCTAAAGATGAATATCAACGAAGATATTCATTAATAAGAGCAAAGATTTGTTGTAAACAATTTATTTTAATATTTTGTGTAAATGATGTAATTTGAAAAATAAAATTAAGAGTTTTTCACCTCGATTTTTTGTCATAAATGAGGGGATAATAATATAATATACCTCATTTTGGTATAATGTTGAAGCAGTAAAGCGGCAAGCAAAAAATAAGTATTAATTTACCGGGTGATATAAGTTATATTGTATCGTGTCCACAGAGATTGATGTATTAAAATGTTGTTCGACAAATCTCTCGTTGATGAGTTTGGGGCTTAATTGATTGTAAGGAAAAAGGTTATCAATAGAAAATAAATGTATAAAAAGGAAAGACAAACTTATCCAACTCGAATGTACTATACCCGTCACAAACTTAAACCTATCGACCAGTTATACTCAACCTACAATATTCATTAATGTCATCACGTATCAAACACAACATCCACTATATCACCTCGGCGACGATCTCTCAACCACCCAACAACACAGAAGTCAATCGTGTTAATCACGTCGACAATCTCTCAAAGCGACACAACCAACACATAGGCATTAATCACAGACACCCAAGTGAATGCCAACTCTAAATCTATCTCTAGAATCCAAAAACTAACAGATAATCATCCTAGATAAGAATCTGAGCAATATATGTCTATAACAACTCAAATCCCTAGCACAAAGCAAAAATCAAGGATAACAATCGACAAAGATTTATAAAGAATGTTTTATATAATGCCATAGGCAACAATATACATGAGTTCAAAGTGAAAATACATACAAAACCAAACAAAAGAGAAATACATAGAGAGGAAAGAGATAAACCATAAATCTTCCAGTTTTTCAGCGTCGATCAATGAGAAATCTACCTCTAATCATCCATAAGCAAAGCCCTAGTGTTGTTTTCTAAACTAATCTATCAAAAATAAGGTTGATGGAATTTGGGAACAAAAACACCCCAAAAACCATAACATAAAAGTAATGAAAACGAAGTTATAAAACAAATCTCAGCATATCGCGCTTAGTAGGCTCACCGCGCTAAGCGGGCTGTGCGATATTTACACATTAAACTGCCTAAACCGCACTAAGCGGGCTCAGAAAATATGATTCTGCCAAATTTTTAAAACTGCATGCAGCGCACTGGGAAATGCGCTTAGCGGACTCGCACTTAGCGGGAAGACCACACTAAGCGTGCTCTGTTGGGTATAACTTCTCAAAACTGGTATTTTATTCCGAAAATGCACATCTGGAGCTGTGCCTTCGACACCTTATTCCTTGGTGCTCCAAAATGCAACAAATACCTACAAAAGACATTAAAACTATCAAATGTTACACTATGTACATAAAACATAATTATTTGCAAAGTATACGTATTTACGCAAAAATCGGGTTTACTCAATGGTTATTAAAAACAAAGAGTCGATAAGTGCAACAAAAAGTATATACAAAAATATCTACAATTTGAACTTATCATATAATAATCAAATTTTACTATAAATACTCTCGTTAATTTTTTTTTACCCTAATACTAACTTATATGTAATCGTCCCAAATAGAGGAAATATTTACCACCATCCATTTCATGAGTTCTAATACAAAAAAATCTTTTTGGATGGATTGCAAGTGAAAAAAATAAAGATTCTCATGGTGGAAACATATAACTTATCAGAAGTTGGATAAGTTATGGAGTGTTTTTTGGATATGCAACATAAGAGTATGCAACAAAAATTGGATTTCACCAAATATTTATTGTAAGCAGTGTATTTTAATATTTTGTGTAAAAAATGTAATATAAAAAAGCTTATTCACCTCGATTTTTGATTTAAACAGAGGGATTTGTTAAGTGTTTTTTAGGATTTTCAGCGGCCTTTACAAAATCTTTCTCATCCATTTAATGATTAGAAACACTCAAGACTCTACCATTTTATGATCTACGTGAAACCTAAGAGACATCCATTATAAAAACATGTTGAATAATAATATTTCTAACCTAAATGAAACAAGAAGCCCTTGAAACCTAAAGACTCTACAATTAGTTCTCTATGATGGATTGCAAGAGCAGAAATTTATCTAGGTTTAAGATTTGTTTCTTAAATATTCATTTGAACCGAAAATCATATATTTGAATATTGATTTTAATTATCTTACCTTTTTTCATCAGAAACAAATGCATGCAAGATCCGTAGAGAATAAACTTGCACCCAACATTTGATCTTCCCCAAGATTCAATAATTCGAAGATATAAAATCTAAATATTTAGGGAATTTGATTTTTATCTAGATCTCTAAGGAATTTGATTTTTATTTTTATTTTAATATTCTATGTAAACAATATAATATTTTGGGTAAACAATGTAACAATTTTTTTTTTAAAAAGAGAAATAATATTACCCCTCAGTTTTCTAAATAAACCGAGAGATAAGATACGCTAGTTTTGTAAATAATAAAAGTGTTGTTGCTAAGGTTCGACCCATGTGCATATAACTTTACATGTCGGTTTTTAAAACACCAAGGTGTTAAGTATCTACTTTTCAGGACTATTGCATCCTAAAATTTGTCCTCCTAATTGTACTTTTGTCTGGCTTAGGCTTAGCATTGGACTTACATATTACCATTAGGTCATTTGCATAGCACATATTTTTATTCAATAAAGCGCCTGAGATACAAAGTTAAGTGGTTGTGCGAGCTAGGGTTTTTACAGTGTTTTGAGGTGTATAGATTCAACAAAGCTGATTATTTCTGATTCTTCTGGTTATTCTGCAAGTAGTGAAGTGTGGAGTTAAGGTTGTGATCCATGGTTATCCTTAGTATCCTTCTCCTCGGGCTATAAGGCTAGTAGGATTTATTTCCCTATGTTTGAGCAAAGATCAGGGCTTTTCAACTATTGTAATCCAATGGAGGTTCTTCTTCAAGAATCATCAATCACGAGTTAGGGTTTTGCATAATGGTTGTTTCAAGAACAAGGCATTGGATTTGAGATTTAATCATGAAAAGGGATTTTCTTTGTTGTGCTAGTGGTTATCATATGGATCATAAGGGTTTGGTTTCATGACATTCATGTGGAGCATTTCACAATTAGGTTTTTTTTTTGTGAATCATCATGAGAAGACTGGTTCATTTGGTTATGTGCTTTGCAAGAAAATGTTGTGGATTTGATACAAGATCTTATCAAAGTCAAGTTTAAGCTATTGGGGCTTTCATATATGGATCCATTGGTGCAAACATGGAATAAAGTTTGATTGAGATTCAAGATTCTTAGTCCAAACAAGGTTCATAAAAATTCAAGTTTCATTCGAGATTCATTCCATATTTCAAAATCAAGGAGAAAAGCTCATTCAAGTTCAAACATTCATTGCAAGTTCAAAACCACTGGATTATTTTGAAGCAAGAGCGTTCATCCACAATTTCATTCAAAATTTCAAGCGTTACATCCATGGTTTCATTTGAGATTTCATAAAGTTCAGCATTATTCTGTTTACAATTCATCATCGACATTCATTTTATATCATCATTACAATTCCAATGACAAAGCTCAAAGTCATTTCATTACAATAATGCTTGCAAGTTTTTAAAGTCATGCTACTTCCAAGTCTAACATTCTTGACAATACATCGAAGGAATTAGTTTAAGTTACATCAAAAGTTATGCTAAGCATATCCTAGTGTCCTAAACTTATGCTAAGTCCATCATTCTTCAAGCCTTGCACATATGATCATCCTTCCAAAACCGTGCCTAAGCCATTGCAAACCTGCATTAAGAATATCCAAAAAATAGGAAAAACAGAAATAATCAGTGTGATACAGTGGGAGAACTGACTTGAAGTTTTGCGTTTGTGTTCGCAAATGTTTCGGTTTAGCAAGAGTCACCACCGACTTTTTATTTTATCCAAAGGAAAGGTCAAAAAGCACATGAAAGACCTTTGAGATGTTTTCTTGGGTTCAGGGGGTAGATTATGAAAAGGGAAGGTGCTAGCACTCTTTTCATCCATGGTTTTCCATGGGCTCTTAGTTACTTGTTTAGATCACTTGCTTTTGCTTTTCAATTGTTTGAAATGGTGCTTTGTGTGTGGTTTTGAAAATGTTTTGAAAAGAGGCCTTGTCTAGGCAACCTTTGTAATGATTCTTGTTTGAATATATACAAAGGTGTTTGTCTTTTGAAAAGATGTTTCAATGTTTGAAAGTTTTGTTTTGGGAAAATGTTTTGAAATTGTGTTTTTTGAAATTAGCAAGGATGTTTGCAAGAGATCAAGTAACTAGGAGTTGTCTACCCTACTCAAAGATCTTTCCTACACATTTTTAACCCTTTAATATTGTTGTTTTACCATTGTATTTGGTAAACAACCTTGTATTTGGATGTTAAATGGGACAGGCGCGGGTCATCATATTGACCATGATAGCAATTGTGCCAAGTATCTTAGCAAATTTTTGAGGGACTAGATCATTTTGTTTAGGCAACCAAGATAGCGTCATCGGGGGACTATGATCTTTTTGTTTTGATTTTGTTTTGCCTAGACTCTCAACATGCATACCATGGCCATTTTAAAGGCAACAAGTGGATGAAACCCTAGGGGTACATGTGTGCATTGGGTTGTCAATTTACATGCTTTTATGTCTTGTATTAGGTCTAGCTATTTGTTTTGATTTTGGATATTGCATACAAACCCTAATCTCTATCATGGCATATTTGAAAACAATAAATGCGTAAAAGTAATCTAAGTTATTACAACATTGATATGGGGAGGGGGATAAAATTTTGAATAGGGGATTATTTGCAAGAAATTGAAATTCTAAAATTATTACAACCAAATTGAATTAATTGTGCAAATAAATAAATAGGCAAATATTTAAATGGACAATTAAATAAATATGCAATATATTATAAATATGCAAAA
This sequence comes from Vicia faba, assembly GCA_948472305.1. Classification (NCBI taxonomy): domain Eukaryota; kingdom Viridiplantae; phylum Streptophyta; class Magnoliopsida; order Fabales; family Fabaceae; genus Vicia; species Vicia faba. The sequence continues at coordinate 62,943,894 of OX451739.1, read as the reverse complement.
AATGTTTTTTTGTATTATTTTTATATATGTTAAAATAAACTATTTAAGGCATTAAAAATAATAAAATAAAAGATTATTTTTATTAAGGGTGGAAACCCTAATTTGTTTTAAGAATATATATATATATATATATATATATATATATATATATATATATATATATATATATATATATATATATATATATATATATATATATATATATATATATATATATATATATATATATATATATATATATATATATATATATATATATATATTATGTATTATTTATTTATGTCCAATAAAATAAATAAAATATATACAAATGTTAAAAAATAAAAATAATGTGAGAAAATATTATTTAAGTATATATAAATACTAAAAATAAAATATAATGTTTTTATTTTATGTTATTTACAAGTTTTTGTTAAAGAAAATAAATGTATATATTATTTAATAATTATTTCCATGTCTAAAAAAAATAATAAGTAAAATAAAATAAAATGTGAAAATTTATGAAAATGTTTTTTGGTATTTTTTAGTGTTTAGAAAAATGAAATAAAATCAGAAACTAAAAAAGAAATGAAAAATGAACAAGCCAGGCCCAGTCCAGATTTTCCTTCGTCTTCAACCTTTGAACAAAAAACGCGCGCCCTGTGTATAATTCTGGAAATCCTGCATACGTGCTCTAAAGCAAAAACTCACAACACAAAAGTAATAGCATTTTTCAACACGATTCCAACCATGTAAAGAACTTAATCTAACTCTCAAAGACCAGAGAGAATTTCTCTGGCCCTAATTTCTAACCTAACTTTTTCAGAAAGTTCATCAATCAAATTCTCCCAACTCAGTTAACTTAAATAAAATCTATGCATATGTACAGCTTAAGGGCAATGAGTACTACATTTTTTATTCACAAACCTAAGCTTGATGATCCCTAAATAGAGAGATAGAAAGTTGGAAAATACCTGCTTCAGTTGAACACGAGTATGGCAATGTAGAGGTTTTCAATGAGGCCTGAGATGCTTGGGAGCTTGCTTGAACTTCCTTTGACCTTCCCCAATGCTTAGTTTGCTTTGAGTTTGCTTGAATAAGCCTGTAGAAGTCAACCTGCACAAGCAGAATTTAAAAATTGTGAAGCTTGTAAATGGAGTTACAGTCACTGGCTAATGGTTGGGAGAGCTTAGATGGGTTGTATGGAGTGTGTTGGAAGAGGTTTGGGACAAAACGCACGAGTGGTTTGTGAGATGGAGGTGAAACTGCAGAAGCTGCCCTGTTTTGCAAGAAGATGGTGTTTTTGTTTTTTGGAAGGCTTGAGAAGTGGATAGCTCGTGTTTCTGGCTCAATGTGATATGCAAAACTTGTTTGGAATGGTTACAAGAGTTGGTTTTATCAGATACCCAAGTTCCCTTTTGTTTTTGCAAGTTGACTTGGCTTTTAAGAAAAGTGTGAAATGACAATGCAAAGGGCTATACCATCTAGCTTAGGGTCTGCCAAGAGTTGGTAACATTTGCCTGAGATTAGTGAACTTTGTTTGCTGCAAAAGATTGGGTCCTTGGCTCAAGAGGAACAACTTGACATAAAGCCAACTTTACCAAAATGGCAATGCTACCTTTTTGCCATTTTTAGATTAATTCAATGTGTAAACCTTTATTGATCAGAACAATGCTTTAATACATTGAGTTTGCATTCAATTTTTGATTGTGGAAGGGTTTAGAGACCTGTATTCAAGTACAAGCAAAGTTGGACAGATTTTGCAACTTGTGTCAACATGAAAATGCCATGGATCAAAGTGATAATTTCCCAAATTCAAACCTTCGATTCTCCCTAACCACAAATGATTTTGGAGATTTCTTGGACATTTTGGAAATCTTGTAACATGCTCTACAATCCATATTTGAAATGAATTTTTAAATTCCAATGAGAACTAGGTGAAAAATGGCCATGAAGATAGGTCAAAATCCTGCCTAAACTAGGGCAAAATTTCACTAAGTTAGAAAGTTTTTGGACCCTTATTCCAAAAATCATAACTTGAGATCCAAGCATCTTTTGGGAAAACTTTGTGAAAAAAATTTGTATATTTTGTGCAGGACTACAACTTTCATGTTGGAAGTTTTGTTTTAATCCAATTGCATAATGGTGAAAAAGTTGGGCAAAGTTGGGAAAAAATAAGAAAATTTTATAACTTAGAAAAATTCGAAGTTATGAAATTTTTTCAATCTTAAACCCTAATTTGCAAAATTAAGTTTCTTGATGAACAAGTTTCATGTTTTGACACATCTTGATGAAAAATGACCCTTGGCACTTGATTTTGACCAAAAAGTCAAAGTTTAACTTTTCAGTGTACAGTTGATTTTTGATCAGTTGACTGGAAAATTCATCTGTCAATCCAATGCTTTTTATGATATTTTGAACCTTGTGAATAGGTCAAGATGATGCCATTGAGTCCTTGAATCCATTTTTGAACCCAATTTTCCATTGGCTAGGTGAAAAATCAGAAATTGCCCTTATACAGTCAAAACCCTAAAAATGACCATTTTGCCCTTTTGATGATCTGATCAAATTTCTTGAGGGGTTATGGTCCAAACTTGATCAAATGGTTCATATGATCCTATAATGTTGATGTGGATCAAAAATCATGAGGTTTAACTGTAAATTGGCCACAATTGATTTTTTCCCCAATACAGTTGATTTCTAGGTCAACTGTCCAATTGATTGGGCAAAAATTTGATTCAGGGCTTGAAACTTGGTATGAGAAATCTTATAAGTCCAAAATGAAGTATGAAAGTCACATGGGGCATTAGAAGTCCAAAATTCCTTGTGCAAACTCAAACCCTAATTTTAGGTCAATAGTGCAAGGAGATGTCTTGAGCAGAGCAAACCCTAGCTCGGTCTTGAGTTCAAAGAGTCTTGTGAGGGGAAATATTGATAAAATGAGAGGGAAAATTTTGGGGTACAACAGCTGCCCCTGTTCAGTCTTCTTGAACCTGAAGAGTTAGATTGGCGAGTTTGCCTTTCGTGACTCGAAGGTAAAAGAGGATTGGACACTAAAGTGCCCGTAAATTTGCGCTCGTCAGAGTATAGTTGAGGGAATGGGCTTAAAGATGCCATTTGGAAGATGTGAAAGAATCTTGTCAGAGATGGGCTTAAAGATGTCATCCAAGAAAAATGATCACATAAGAGATTCCTTTGCGAGAGCCCGTATACCTGTTGTTGGATTACGCCGGGGAATGCTGGTCTCTGTCGTGGTAGAAATAGAACTTTAGTCGTCCGTTATTATACCGGGGAGTCATCTCTTAGTTGAAGAGGTGAAAATGGACTGTTATCTGGTCGTGCTCCATGCTTTAGAAGGAATTAAATTGTTATCCGGTCACCTCCGGGCTTCAACTTGAATTCAAAGCACACTAACATCCAGTCGATTCCGGGCTTCTTAGTAATTAGCCAAGTAAACTGCTATTTGGTCAAAATCTAGGCTTCATGATACCTCACTTCCTATCTGATCAACATCCAGGATTCAGAAGGAAATCAAATGGTTATCCAGTCGCCTCCGGGTTTCAACTTGATTTTGGGGCATACTAATATCCGCTTGGATCCGGGCTTCAAAGTAATTGGCCGAGTAAACTGTTATTTGGTCAAAATCCAAACTTCATAATGCACCTTACTGTTATCTAGTCAAAATCCAGGCTTCACAGTCTTGTATTGCTATCTGGTCAAAATCCAGGCTTCATGATACCTCTCTTCCTATCTGGTCAACATCCAGGATTCAGAAGGAAATAAAATGGTTATCCGGTCACCTCCGGGTTTCAACTTCATTTTGGGGCCTACTAATATCCGGTTGGATCCGGGATTCAAAGTAATTGGCCGAGTAAACTGTTATTTGGTCAAAATCCAAACTTCACAGTGTACCTTACTGTTATCTGGTCAAAATCCAGGCTTCACCGTCTTGTATTGCTATCTGGTCAAAATCCAGGCTTCACGATACCTCTATTCCTATCTGATCAACATCCAGGCTTCAGAAGGAAATCAAATGGTTATCCGGTCACCTCCGGGTTTCAACTTGATTTTGGGGCCTACTAATATCTGGTTGGATCCGGGCTTCAAAGTAATTGGCCGAGTAAACTGTTATTTGTTCAAAATCCAAACTTCACTGTGTACCTTACTGTTATCTGGTCAAAATCCAGGCTTCACAGTCTTGTATTGCTATCTGGTTAAAATCCAGGCTTCATGATACATCTCTTCCTATCTGGTCAACATCCAGGCTTCAGAAGGAAATCAAATGGTTATCCGGTCACCTCTGGGTTTCAACTTGATTTTGGGGCCTACTAATATCCGGTTGAATCCGGGCTTCAAAGTAATTGGCCGAGTAAACTGTTATTTGGTCAAAATCCAAACTTCACAGTGTACCTTACTGTTATCTGGTCAAAATCCAGGCTTCACAGTCTTGTATTGCTATCTAGTCAACATCCAGGCTTCACGATACCTCTCTTCCTATCTGGTCAACATCCAGGCTTCAGAAGGAAATCAAATGGTTATCCGGCCATCTCCGGGTTTCAACTTGATTTTGGGGCCTACTAATATCCGGTTGGATCCGGGCTTCAAAGTAATTGGCCGAGTAAACTGTTATTTGGTCAAAATCCAAACTTCACAGTGTACCTTACTGTTATCTGGTCAAAATCCAGGCTTCACAGTCTTGTATTGCTATCTTCTCAAAATCCAGGCTTCACGATACCTCTCTTCCTATCTGGTCAACATCCAGGATTCAGAAGGAAATCCAATGGTTATCCGGTCACCTCCAGGTTTCAACTTGATTTTGGAGCCTACTAATATCTGATTGGATCCGGGCTTCAAAGTAATTGGCCGAGTAAACCGTTATTTGGTCAAAATCCAAACTTCACAGTGTACCTTACTATTATCTGGTCAAAATCCAGGCTTCACAGTCTTGTATTACTATCTGGTCAAAATCCAGGCTTTATGATACCTCTCTTCCAATCTGGTCAACATCCAGGCTTCTGAAGGAAATCAAATGGTTATCCGGTCACCCCCGGGTTTCAACTTGATTTTGGGGCCTACTAATATCCGGTTGGATCCTGGCTTCAAAGTAATTGGCCGAGTAAACTGTTATTTGGTCAAAATCCAAACTTCACAGTGTACCTTACTATTATCTGGTCAAAATCCAGGCTTCACAGTCTTGTATTGCTATCTGGTCAAAATCTAGGCTTCACAAAAACTCGTAGGGGATTCAACTATTTTCTGGTCGATCTCCAGGCTTCAGTATAATTAAGATATTATCTGGTCGAATCCAGGCTTTATAACTGGAACAGGAATCTGCATATTGATTTGAATAAGAAAATAGGAAAGCATTCGCGTTTGGAGCATCTCTAAGCCGTTTTCTGAGCTTTGAATATCTGTTTCAGATAGCTGTTAATTTTATCCTGAAAAGGGTAAAAAGTTAGCTGAAACACAAAGTTATGTTGCATGAAATGTATGATGCAATAAGATGTGTTTTATCAATGTTTATGATATGTGAATGTAATGTATGCGCATATAAGCTAATTCACTGTCTTGCTGAGGAAAATAGTTCCTTGACCGCTGGAGGCAAAAAAATTCTTTGATTGTTGTCGGGGAAAATAAATCCTTGACCACTGCTGGAGATTCAAAATCTTGGACAACCTTTGTGGGGAGAAGCTATACTGCTGGGGAGATCAGGAGTTTGGGTTATATGCCAATCTACTGGGGACTTCAAGAATGAGAATCTTTGTTCTCTTGGGGATATCAAGGGAAAACTGAATGGTTTCCGCTGGGGATTGGTAGCTCAAAGTTTTATCTCCGTTGGGGATCTTAATGACGTGTTGATTTGATCGTGTATGGAAATTTGACTCCGTTGAGGAAGAAGGTTTTTAAATAACTCTCTGGGGAATTATCTGGTTTTAAAGCGACTCTCCGGGGAAATTGGAGGAAACTGGATGGTCTCCACTGGTGTTTAAAGGTTGAAGGTTTGACTCCGTTTGGGGAAGAAAGTTTCATCTTCATTGAGGGTTTGTAGTTAAAAGTTTTGCTCCGCTGGGGATTGGGAGTTTGAAAACTCAACTCTGATGGGGATTTTGAAACTTAACTCCGCTGGGGATATGTATTTCAAGGTTTTAACTCCGCTGAGGATCTGGATGATGTACTGCAGGGGATTTCTCTTGGAATAGCCTAAAGACGTCTTCCTATACTTCCAACCTATCAGTAATTATTCTTTCCCTTTTCATTTATTTGTAAACATGTGATTATATTCAAATGCATATGCTCATTTAATAAATCATTGGACGTTTTCAAATAAAACACAAGTGTAAAAAGGCAAATAGTTTTTTGCACTTTGAAATATCTTTGTATTAATTTTGTGTAAGTATTTTGTACAAAGGAGACAGTCATCCTAGTAAGAGAATGTTGTCGAGAAAAATTTATACAAATAAAGATGGCTATGTGTAAAAATTCCATGGGGTTCCCATTCTGTTATAGCCTTCGTAACTCTGGATATCCATTCGTTGCTTCGTCCGCAGATGATTAGATTGATCAGAAGCCTGGAGCTTGTCTGTGAAGAGATTGTCCTTAAAATGATCCGACGAGACATAGTCATATGCTTTAATTCCCTAACTTTTGCCTGGACCGCCCTTTCGGGTTTTCGATCCACCAGGAAACCCTTTTTTTCCCAAGTCACCCTTTCGGGTTTTCGACTTTCCGGGTGTACAGATTTTTTTGTTTTATCCCTAATTTTTGCCTGAACCGCCCTTTCGGGTTTTCGATTCACCGGGATGCCCATTTTTGCCCAAGTCTCCCTTTCGGGTTTTCAACTTGTCGGGTCGTTTATGCGTAGTATCTTTTGACTATGTCTGCATTCGCAGGGTGCGACAGGTCGTCGCCGTCCATGGTGGTTAGAATCATAGCCCCACCAGAAAAGATGTTTTTGATCACAAATGGTCCTTCGTAGGTAGGAGTCCACTTGCCCCTGGGATCACTTTGCGGCAAGATGATCCGCTTGATTATAAGATCTACGACTTGATATACCTGGCGTCTGACTTTCTTGTTGAAAGCCTTGATCATCCGTTTTTGATACGTCTGACCATGGCAAACAGCAGTAAGCCGCTTCTCATCAATCAATTTAAGTTGATCGAGATGGGTCTGAATCCAATTGTCTTCACTCAAACCAGCATCCTTCATGATTCTCAAGGAGGGAATCTGAACCTCGATAGGTAAAACAACTTCCATGCCGTATACCAAAGAAAAGGGTGTTGCCCCTGTTGATGTACGCGCTGTGGTACGGTACCCGTGCAGAGCAAACGGTAACATCTCATGCCAGTCCTTGTAGGTGACTGTTATCTTTTGAATGATCTTCTTGATATTTTTGTTCGCAGCTTCGACAACACCGTTCATCTTTGGCCGGTAGGGAGATGAATTGTGATGTTGAATCTTGAACTGCTCGCACAGATAGGTGATTATAGTGTTGTTCAAGTTTGTACCGTTGTCCGTGATGATCCAGTCAGGGATACCATACCGGCATATGAGATTCTGCTTGATGAAGCGGGCAACCACATTCTTTGTTACGGAGGCGAAGGAAGCTGCTTTAACCCACTTGGTAAAGTAATCAATGGCCACCAGGATGAAGCGGTGTCCATTGGATGTTGTAGGTTTAATCTCTCCAATCATGTCGATTCCCCACATTGCGAATAGCCAGGGAGCTGTTAGGACATTGAGAGGAACTGGAGGAAAATGTACCTTGTCCGCATAGATTTGGAATTTGTGACAAGTACGGGAATGTTGATGACAGTCAGCTTCCATGGTAGACCATTAGTAGCCTGCCCGTAGAATCTTCTTAGCCATCGTATGTCCGCTCAAGTGGGGGCAAAATGTACCATTATGTAGTTCAGCCATGATCTGCTCAGCTTCAACCTAGTCCACACAGCGAAGCAGAATGCAATCATGATTGCGCTTGTATAGGATACCATTGCTCAGGAAGAACTTGGAAGAAAATCTCCTCAAGAACTTTTTGTCATTGACTGAAGCTCCTTCAGGGTATTCTCTAGTCTCGAGATACCTTTTGACTTCGTGAAACCAAGGTCGGTCCACTATTTCTTCGGTATTAATCTCATGACAATGTGCAGGTTCGTCCCTTCGCTCGATGGTGATTTGGGGAGCCTCATTATCCCAGTTAAGTTTAAACATGGAAGACATTGTAGCCAGAGCATCTGCTAGCTGGTTCTCTTCTCGCAGGAAGTGCTCGAAGGTAATCAGCTCGAAATGAGGTAACAATGTCAGGACATGTTCTTTGTAAGGGATGAGGTTAGGATGTTTAGTATCCCACTCTCCTTTGATTTGACTGATAACCAAAGCTGAGTCTCCAAACACAACCAAAGATTTGATTCCCAAGTCAATTGCAGCCTTGAGACCAAAGATACAAGGTTCATACTCGGCCATGTTGTTGGTACAGCTGAAGCAAAGTCTAGCAGTGAAAGGTGTATGGCAACCTTCTGGAGAGATAACTACCGCGCCGATACCGTTGCCGAGTGCGTTGGAGGCACCATCAAAGTACAAAGTCCATCAGGATCCTTGTCCAGGTCTGTCATACGGTCTGTTATCTTCAATGTTGTCCAATGTCATAATGTCCTCGTCAGGGAAGTCAAACTTCATGGATTGGTAATCTTAGACGGCTTGATTAGCTAGATGGTCATCTAGTACACTCCCCTTTATAGCTTTTTGGGTCGTGTACTGTATGTCGTATTCGGTCAGGATCATCTTCCATCAAGCGATTCTTCCTGATAAAGCAAGCTTTTTGAAGATATACTTGATCGGATCCATCTTAGAAATCAGTAGAGTGGTATGAGTCAACATATACTGCCTTAGCCAGCGAGCAGCCCATACCAAAGCGCATCAAGTTTTCTCGAGCAGTTAGTAGCAAGTCTCACATTCGGTAAACTTTTTGCTAAGGTAATAAATGGCATGCTCTTTTCGGCCAGACTCGTCATGTTGGCCCAGTACACACCCCATTGAATTCTCCAAAATGGTCAGATACATGATTAACGGTCTTCCTTCGACGGGTGGCATCAAGATAGGAGGTTCTAGCAAATACTCCTTGATTTTATCGAAAGCAACTTGACAGTCATCATTCCATTCAACCACCTGATCGTTCTTCAACAGCTTGAAGATTGGTTAGGTGAGAAATGAACCTTGTAATGTAGTTTAGGCGTCCCAAGAAACCTCTGACCTCCTTTTCGGTGCGAGGGGCAGGCATTTCTTGTATGAATTTGACTTTGGCAGGATCAACCTCAATGCCTTTGTTGCTGACGATGAATCCCAAGAGTTTACCGGACCTGACCCTGAAAGTGCACTTGCTAGGGTTCAGTCTGAGCTTGTATTCCTTCAATCTGACAAACAACTTTTGCAGATGGTCGAGGTGTTCCTCTTCTGTTTGCAAACGGGCTATCATGTCATCTACGTAGACTTCGATCTCATGATGTATCATGTCATGAAACAAAGCTACCATGGCTCACTGATAGGTTTCCCTGGCATTCTTTAGTCCGAATGGCATCACTTTATAGCAGAAGGTACCCCACTGCGTAACAAAAGTAGTCTTTTCCATGTCTTCGGGGGCCATTTTGATCTGGTTGTACCCTGAAAATCCATCCATGAAAGAAAATACCTTATGTTGAGCTGTTTTGTCAACCAAGATGTCAATGTGCGGTAGTGGAAAGTCATCCTTAGGGCTAGCCCTGTTTAAGTCTCTGTAATCCATGCACATTCTCACTTTGCCGTCCTTTTTAGGCACGGGCACAATGTTAGCAACCCATTATAGATAGGAAGTAACAACAAGAAACCCGACATTGAACTGCTTCATCACTTCGGCTTTAATCTTTTCAGACATATCAGGCCTCATTCGGCGGACTTTCTGTTTGATTGGTGGACAGTTTTCTCTTGTAGGGAGACGGTGAACCATAATATCTGTATCGAGTCCCGACATGTCTTCATAGGACCAGGCGAAGATCTCAACATATTCATTCAACAGCTGAACTAAGCGATCTTTGACATTTGGCTTTAGGTTGGCACCCACTTTAACCTCTTTTCTGTCTTCGGCAGTACCCAAGTTGATAGTCTCTAACAGCTCTTCATGGGGCAGAATAGCCCTTTCTTCCTGTTGTAGAAGTCTAGCCAACTCTCCGGGAACTTCACAGTCTTCATCACCTTCGTATTTGGCATGATTGACCAGATCTTCAGAGTCACTGAAGGCCATAGCAGAATTGTTACCCATGGAATCCAGAGTGGATGGGTACCTGCATTTTGTGAGTATGGGTGTGTGTAAGGGATATCCACCTTTAAACAAAATAAAATGTAAAAAGAAAGAAAATGAACACAAAAGTTTATAGATGAAAACGTCCATGATTCATTAAAAATGGCATATGAAGATGAAAAAATCAAGCCCTTACAAATGGACCTATATGCCCCGGGTAAGGCACAAGGCAAAAAGAGTGTACGAATTGTTTAATAATTATTACAGACCAACAAAAATGTTCGAAAGATAAATTACTGATTTATGAAAGTAATGGGAACAAAGTCTTTCGCCTCCCAGTTATTCAGTCCTCCTTCAATAGTCGGGAAAATCCAATCTTCAAAATCGCTCTCATCTTCAACATCCTCCAAAGCATGTACTCCATGATGAGTGATCTTTAATGGCGGCCCTCCAACCCGGGAGTGGCTCACAACCTTCTGACTAGTAGCAGTGAAACCCAAGCCGAACTTATATGTCTTGAAAGGAAAATCTGGTAGCTGACCCCATATTGTGCTTCCTCCTTCCTCGATCACAACCTTCGCATCTTTAAGGGATGACATCTGGGACACAGGCTTGGTAATGATGGATACAGAAGTCATTGTCTTAGCTGCCATAACTTCAGGAGAAACCTCTTCAAAGTGTTGGAAAGGGGTTTCTATGAATTCTCCATCTAACTCCACATAGCGGAAAGAGTTAAGGTGGCTTATCATATACTCCTCCTCACCATGAACTGTTATAATTTTACCCTGGACTGGGTATTTGAGCATTTGGTGTAGAGAAGAAGTGACTGCCCCAGCGTTGTGGATCCATGGTCTTCCCAACAAGCAATAATATGAACGACAGATGTCCATCACATAAAATGTAGAGTTGAAAATTTCCGTTCCCACCTTGATTGGGAAGTCCACCTCCCCATGGACCATCCTCTTAGAACCGTCAAAGGCTCTAACAATGATATTTCTGGGCTTTAAGGTCAAACCCTCACAGTCCAATCTGTCCAATGCTTTCTTTGGTAGGACATTTAAAGACGACCCGATATCAACCAGAACGTGAGCAAGTGTGGTCCCTCTGCATTCCACCGAGACATGCAGCGTGTCATTATACTTTCTTTCCTTAGATGTTAGATCGGCATCAGAGAAGCCAAGACCATTGTCGGCGGTTAGGCTGGCTACACACTCCTGGAACTGGTCCGCAGAGGTTTCTTGAGGCATGTGCGCCGTCTTCAGGAATTTGATCAAGGTTTTGCCCCAGTTGTTCTACAACATCATAATTGCTTTTCTTAATTATTTTTAAAATCTCCTCCATTTCCTTTTGGGTGGTCTCGGGAATGACCAAAGACTGAGCCCTCGTCCTGACGGGCGCTTCTTGGATCCCCTTACCTTTATCAGCAGCAATAGCAGAGGGTACAACTACGGGAGTAACAATTTCTTCAATCACTGGAGTTCGCACAGAGATGTTGACCAGCACAGGAGCACTTGAGGGTCCGAAGATTGCCCTTGGAGGAGCAATCTCTGGAGAAAATATTCTTCCGTTGCGGGTGATCTTACTTGTCCCCGTGATATTTCCTATGTCAGGAGTTTCTTCATCGGAATTCTCTTCCACTGATTCAATCTGCTTAACACCATGGTAGAAGATCTCTCCTCCATAATTCCACGGTGTTGTCTTGTTGGACTTGTATTGGATCGGGTGTAATCTTAACAGGTCTTTTGGAGACCTTGGAAAGATTGTCGGGAATGGTAATTATAGCAACATCGTTGATAGGAATTGGAGTAACAGGAGTTTTCTCAAAGAGGATCTCTTGATTATCCATTAGGCGTTGAACGCCTAACTTCAATAACGGACAGTCAGTTTGTAGGGACGAACAATGGTAACAATCTTTTTCACAGCCTGGAAAAATCCCAGCTTTCAACAGATTCATCTTGATTATTGGTAAAGGGGTCATTAAGTCTTCAACAACAGTAACATACAAATCCTCTTTGATAGCATGGGTATTGTGACCATGCTTTGGCATTGGGGCAGAAATCACGTTCGGCTTTTCGGGCGCGTCGAATTCCACCTCCTTGGCATCTATTAAGTCCTGGATCTTGTTTTTGAGGGCCCAACAATTGTTGGTGTCGTGCCCTATGCCATATGAATGATAAGCACATTTAGCATTGGCATGGTAAAAAGGAGAAGTTGTATTCATATTTTGTGGCAGATCTCTCAAGGTTGTAAAGTTTAACTTCAAGAGATGGGGGAGAACCTGGGCAGGCGTCATGTTTATTTTGGTGAATTGCCTAGCAGGCCTTCCCCCTCTTTGTTGGTTAGTTCTGGATTGATCATTTCTAGGCTGATCAGCTGCAGTCTTTTGGATCATTAAAGCCCCCACCGCTGGTCGGCGCTCTACTCTTCCTCGACCTTTTTGAGAGTAAACAGCTGCCACCTCTTTCTTGGCTGGAAAAGGTTTTTTGACGGCAGCGGAAGCAGATGTATCTTTTTGAATTTTACCGCTCTTGATGCCAGCTTCGACTCTTTCACCAGTCAGAATTAATTCGGTGAACCCCGCCGATGAACTCCCTATCAGGTGATTAAAGAATGGACCTGACAGCATCCCCAAAAACATATCAACAAGCTCTCTTTCAGACAATGGTGGCTGCACCCTTCCAGCCAAGTCCCTCCACTTCTGGGCATACTCCTTAAAGCCTTCATTAGAGACCATACCCATACTCTGTAATTGAGTACGGGTAGGTGCTAAGTCAGCATTATATTGATATTGTCTGTAAAAGGCAGCAGCCAAATCCTCCCAATTGTGTACATCCAATCTTTCAAGCTGGTAGAACCAATCTAATTGCGTCCCCAAAAGACTATCTTGAAAAAAGTGGACCCACAGATCCTTATCAGAAGAATAAGGTTGGATCTTTCTGACGTAAGACCGTAGATGCCTCTTCGGACAAGACAAACCATCGTATTTAGAAAATGTAGGCACCTTAAATTTAGGGGGAATCACAATCCCAGCAACCAACCCTAGCTCTTCGAAATCCAACCCAGACACTCTTTGTACCTCCATGGCTACCAGACGCTCTTCCAGATTCTTGTACTTGTCGTCTGAAGGAGGATACTGCTGTTCGGAATAGTCTTCATCCTCTTCTTCTTCTTCTTCTTCAACCTCAGACTCAGATGGTACTGCAGCTCCCTTTCCTTTACCTACCCCTTCATCAGATGTTGAGGGGAAATCTAGGACCCTTCTAGCCTGGTTCTCAAATCTTCTACCCAGAATAGCCACACCAACTCTTTTCTTTTTCTTTTTATCTTTTTCCTTTTCCTTCTCTAACAGTGCTTTAAGATCCTCCTGACCCTTTGCCAAGGTCATGAGGAGTTGTTGGAACTGTGAATTCTGCGCTTGTAAATCTTTGACCGTCTGCTCTATATCCATCTTGCTAAAATAAACAGCAAAAAGATAAGGAAACCTGGTGTGAAGACCTTCTTATGCATATGATGAATGATATGTATTCATGTAATGCATTCAAGGATTCAGAAATTCAAAGTTGTTGCAAACAAAAAGAACACACGTCATATTAATAAGAAGAAATTTGTTAGTACATAAATGCCCCATGGGAAAAAAATTACAAAATTCTAATGTAAAAAGACGTTGTGCATCCTCTTTGGTGCAATATAGGTGTTGAGAGTGTTAGAACAATGTTTGAATCTAGTACCCTATATTTAAGTTTTGATGATAACAAAGTGAAAAGATATAGTAGTTAAATATTTCATGATTGAATTATATGCTGCCTAAAATTACTATGCTCTGATTTGCAGATATGCTGATTAAAATAAGCAAGATCACGTTCTCAGCATCAGAATATGTTTTCATACACCAGCATCAGAAGTTGCTGAATCAGAACGTCAAGATCAGATGATCAACGCTTGCACATGCTGAAGCTTGATGAATAGAACTGCGCGTAAAACACTCTGATACAGAATCAAATAGTTCATCAGCAGCGAAGCAGAATCAGAATGAGCCAAGCCAGATCGTGCATTGAAGAAGCAACGGTACTGTGCATTGAACGGTAATCAATTCCAACGGCCTCATTCCAGACAAGATCTGCTCAAAAAGGAAAGCTTGTTATTAGCATTGAATCAAGAATATTTGCTTCAACGTTCATCTTCTCAAATGCTATATAAACCAAGCTTCGAAGATTATCACGGCTAATGCTTCCAAACTCTCTACACGCACAAAGCTGAACAATAATCTTCATCTACCAGTTTTGCTAAACCAACAAACTCTGATACTCCATTAGTGTTTAGCATTCTAAGTTTCTAAGCTTCATTTGTGTAAACATCACAGTTGTGATATAGTTTTGTAGAAAACATTCACACACATTATTTTACACCTTTGTAAGAAAGTGTTGCCTTGACAAACCGGATTGTGGTTTGAATCAAGAAGGCTTTAGCAGTTGTTAAAGCAGATTTGTATTCAGTTGAATATAGTGAATTAAGACCTCGTTGGAGAGAGGCGAAATCACCTTGACGGGTGGACTGGAGTAGTTTGAGATCAAACGAACCAGGATAAAAATACCTTGTCATTTGCTTTAAGATTCCAGTTTTACAATTCAACCCCCCCTTCTTGTGTTTTTCACCCCTTCAATTGGCATCAGAGCGCCTGGTTCTGAGCTAAAACACTTAACTGTGTCAGTACAAGATCCAGCGTCAGAAAAACACAATGGCAGGAAACAACTCTCATTTCAGCAATGACACCAATGAGGACAAAGACAGATTCAGCGGCAAACCTCCAGTCTTTGATGGAGAAAACTTTGATTACTGGAAAGACAGAATTGAAAGCTTCTTTCTAGCACATGATGCTGATCTGTGGGATATGGTGACAGATGGATACACGCACCCTGTGAATGCAACTGGTCAGAAGATTGAAAGAAAATCAATGACTGATCAACAAAAGCGTGATTTCAAGAATCACCATAAGGCCAGAACCATCCTCCTCAGTGCTATCTCCTATACTGAGTATGAGAAGATCTCCAACAGAGACACAGCTAAGAACATCTTTGATTCTCTCAGAATGACGCACGAGGGCAACGTTCAAGTCAAAGAAACAAAAGCTCTGGCGCTCATTCAGAAGTATGAGGCGTTTAAAATGGAAGAATCTGAATCCATTGAAACTATGTTCTCTAGATTCCAGATTCTGGTAGCCGGTCTCAAAGTTCTGGACAAGGGATACTCTACTGCTGACCATGTCAAGAAGATAATCAGAAGTTTACCCAAGCAGTGGAGGCCTATGGTTACTGCTCTGAAGCTGGCGAAAGATCTCAACAAAATCACTCTGGAGGAACTTATAAGCTCCCTCAGAAGTCATGAGATAGAGCTGGAAGCTGACGAGCCTCAGAAGCAAGGTAAGCCTATAGCTTTAAAATCTAACAGAAAATCTGAATCTAAAGTTTTGCAGGCAGTTGAAGAAACATCTGATGGATCCTCATCAGAAGAAGACGAGCTTTCCCTTCTCTCCAGAAGAGTAAATCAACTGTGGAAGCAAAGACAAAGGAAGTTCGGGAATCCCAGAAGATCTGATCAGAACGAGTCTTCTTCCAGATACAGAAGGACAGATTCTTCCTCTGGATACAGAAGATCTGAAGGCTCCTCCGGTAGCAAGAAGCCAAATACAAAAGACATCATCTGCTACGAGTGCAATGAGCAAGGACACTACAAGAGTGACTGTCCAAAGCTTCAGAGGGAAAAGCCCAAAAAGAAGTTTGGAAGAGAGAAGAAGAAAAGTCTCATGGCCACATGGGATGACTCTGACTCGTCTGAAGCTGACTCAGAATCAGATGATGAAAGGGCGAACATAGCGCTCATGGCTAACATTCCAGATGACAGTGAAGCTTCTGACTCAGACTCAGAATCAGACACAGAAGAGGTATTCCCTAACTTCGCTGTTAATTTTACAAAGGCTGAACTTGCTGAAAGCCTCAATGAAATTCTGGAACGTTATCAGCAGATTAGAGCTAAATTCAGAGACCTGAAAAGGACTCTTGAATCTGACTCTAATAAGTCTGAGAGTCTCAAATTGGAAAACTCTGAGCTGAGAGATAAAATTTTAAAATTAGAAAACTCTTTACAAAACTCTCAGAAGGAACCAATTGCTGAAACTCCCAGCAACGCTGATGAGATCATCAAGGAGTATGATCATAGTTTCCAGAAGTTCCTTGCTAAAAGCATAGATAGAAGCAGAATGGCTTCAATGATCTATGGAGTTAGCAGAAACGGCAGGAAAGGAATAGGATACCTAGGTAAGGTTCCTACACCTAAAAATGTCATGGATTTAACCATTAAACACACTCCTCTAAATTCACACTTTGTGTATGGTCACACACATGACATCAAATATACTAGTAGTAATCACTTTGTGAAACCAAAATTCAACCAGAGTTTTGGTAAAACTAACAAATCAGGACCCAAGAAGATCTGGGTACCTAAGGATAAAATAATACATGTTGCAGATATCTTTAGCAGCAAGTCAGAAACACCAGTCATGGTACCTGGACTCTGGATGCTCACGACACATGACGGGAAGAAGGCATATGTTCCAAAGCCTGGAACTTAAGCCTGGAGGCCACGTTGGCTTTGGAGGCAATCAGAGGGGAAAGATAATTGGCTCTGGAACTGTAGGTAACAGAAATCTTCCCTCTATTAATAATGTTCTGCTTGTTGATGGATTGATGCATAACCTGTTATCCATAAGTCAATTAAGTGATAACGGTTATGATATAATCTTTAATCAAAAATCATGTAAAGCTGTTAGTCAGAAAGATGGGACTATCCTATTTAATGGTAAGAGGAAAAACAACATTTACAAAATCAAACTTTCTGAACTAAAGAGTCAGAACGTAAAATGTCTTCTGTCTGTTAACAACGAGCAGTGGATCTGGCACAGAAGATTGGGGCATGTTAGTATGAGAAGAATATCTCAGATTAACAAACTCAATCTGGTCAGAGGACTTCCAAATTTGAAGTT
Organism: Vicia faba; assembly: GCA_948472305.1. Lineage (NCBI taxonomy): Eukaryota > Viridiplantae > Streptophyta > Magnoliopsida > Fabales > Fabaceae > Vicia > Vicia faba. Next base: position 62,926,612 of record OX451739.1, on the reverse strand, counting down.
CAATTCAGATGCTCTGTGTGAAGCATGTCAGAAAGGCAAATTTGCAAAACCCTCTTTTAAATCCAAAAATGTTGTTTCTACCTCTAAGCCATTAGAACTTCTGCACATTGACTTATTTGGACCAGTTAAGACTGCTTCTGTCAGTGGCAAGAAGTATGGGTTAGTAATCGTAGATGACTATAGCAGATGGACATGGGTAAAGTTCTTAAGACACAAGGACGAGTCACACTCTGTGTTTGTTACCTTCTGTAACCAAGTTCAGAATGAAAAAGATCTTAGAATCGTTAAAGTCAGAAGTGATCATGGTGGAGAATTTGAAAATAAAGATTTTGAGTCATTCTTTAATGACAAAGGCATTCTGCATGATTTCTCTTGTCCTAGAACTCCCCAACAAAATGGAGTTGTAGAACGAAAGAACAGAACATTGCAAGAAATGGCCAGAACCATGATCAACGAGACAAACGTTGCTAAGACTTTCTGGGCAGAGGCAATAAACACAGTGTGCTACATTCAGAATAGAATCTCAATAAGACCTATTCTGGAAAAGACTCCATATGAATTGTGGAAGAACAGAAAGCCCAACATTTCGTATTTTCATCCATTTGGATGTACTTGCTATATGTTAAATACTAAGAATTATTTGAACAAGTTTGATTCTAAGGCACAGAAGTGTATTATGTTAGGATACTCTGAACGCTCAAGAGGGTACAGAGTATACAATACAGAAACACAGATTGTGGAAGAATCAATCAGTGTTCGTTTTGATGACAAGCTTGACTCTGAAAAGTCAAAGCAGAATGAAAATCTTGCAGGTATAGAAATTGAGTTTGCAGGTTCTGAAGACAAGTCATCAGAAGCTCTCAACACAGACATTCCTTCAACATCTGAAAGAAGCAATGCTAGAAATCCTTCAACTGCTGCTGATCAACCTCAGAAGAGATTACCCAGAAGCAGTTTGGATCATCCAGAAGAGACTATCCTAGGAAGAAAGGAAGATCCAATCAGAACAAGAGCAAGCTTCAGAAACTCTGAAGAAACTCTGATGGGACTTGTGTCTCTGATTGAACCTTCTTCTATTGATGAAGCACTTCTGGACAATGACTGGATTCTGGCAATGCAAGAAGAGCTGAATCAATTCACCAGAAACGACGTATGGGATCTCGTTCCAAGACCAAAAGGATTCAACGTCATTAGAACAAGATGGGTGTTCAGAAACAAGCTTAATGAACAAGGTGAAGTCGTCAGAAACAAGGCACGACTGGTTGCACAAGGTTATAGTCAGCAAGAGGGGATAGACTATACAGAAACCTTTGCCCCAGTCGCCAGGTTAGAATCTATCAGACTTTTAATCTCATTTGTTGTTAATAGAGGCATCACTCTGTATCAGATGGATGTCAAAAGTGCATTCTTAAATGGTTATATAGAAGAAGAAGTTTATGTTCACCAACCCCCAGGTTTTGAAAATACAAAACATCCAGAACATGTTTTCAAACTGAAAAAGTCACTGTATGGTCTGAAACAAGCTCCCAGAGCTTGGTATGAAAGGCTAAGTAACTTTCTGCTTGAAAATGAATTCACCAGAGGGAAAGTGGACACTACTCTATTCTGTAAAACAGTTAAGAGTGACATTTTAGTCTGTCAAATTTATGTTGATGATATTATTTTTGGTTCTACTAATCCTTCTCTTGGAAGAAAATTTGCTAAGTGTATGCAGGCAGAATTTGAGATGAGTCTCATGGGGGAACTGAAGTTTTTTCTAGGAATTCAGATTAATCAAACTCCAGAGGGAACTTACATTCATCAGAGCAAATACATCAGAGATCTTCTGAAGAAATTTGAACTCTCAGAATGTAAGCCATCAAAGATTCCAATGCATCCCACGTGCATTCTGGAAAGAGAAGAGGTAAGCAAAAGCGTAGAACAGAAGGTCTACAGAGGTATGATTGGTTCTCTCCTTTATCTGACTGCTTCAAGACCTGATATCTTATTCAGCGTATGCATTTGTGCTAGATTCCAATCAGATCCTAGAGAATCTCACTTAACAGTTGTTAAGCGAATTTTCAAGTATCTGAAAGGTACTACTAATCTGGGTTTGTTTTATAGAAAATCTAGTGATTACAGCTTAGTAGGCTACTGTGATGCTGATTTTGCTGGAGACAGAGTGGAACGCAAAAGTACTTCTGGAAGCTGCCAGTTTCTGGGAGAAAATCTGATCTCGTGGTCCAGCAAAAGGCAATCAACTATTGCTCTGTCAACAGCAGAAGCTGAGTACATAGCAGCAGCTGGATGTAGCACACAGATGCTCTGGATGAAAAGTCAGCTTGAAGACTTCCAGATTTTTGAGAGTAACATTCCTATTCTTTGTGATAATACTTCTGCTATTTGCTTAAGTAAGAATCCTATTTTACATTCTAGAGCTAAGCATATAGAAATAAAACATCATTTCATTAGGGACTATATTCAGAAAGGAATTTTAAACTTGAAATTTATAGATACAGACCATCAATGGGCTGATATCTTTACTAAACCCCTTTCAGAAGATAGGTTTAATTTCATTCTGAAACATCTCAGCATGAAAGTATGCCCAGAATGAAAATGTTTTAATTCCATGTATTTATCTTCAGAATGTAATTATATTACTATGAACTTCTGATCAATCTTCTTTCAGAAAGTTAGAACATGCAGATTGTATCAGAGGCAAGTCTAAAGATCTGAGAGTCTAATCTCAAAGACAGACGTGCTGATCACTACATCAAACAAGTGTCATCCAATCATCAGCAAATCCCTGAAGCAGAACGCGTGCACGCTTCTGAGAAAGGAAAGCGCTGATTGGGTGCATTGAGACACATGTCTGGTAACCGTTTTTAAGTATCTTTCTCAAATCCCCCAAAATCAGCAAGCATTTAATGCAAAAGTAATCACGCTTGTTAATGGCAATCATTATTTTTTTCTCTCTCTTAAAAACGTTTAATTTTTCAAAATAATTTTTGAAAACCTTATTTAAGCACATTATTCTTCATTCTTATTCTTTACGCTTTCTCATAATCTCTGAAACTTTTTCTGCATATTTCTGAGTTTATCTCCTTCAAACCTTTTTCTCAAAATCATTCTCTATGTTTTCTTCATTTTCTGATGTATTGTTTTGACTGTGTTTTGTAACGCTATTTTGCTCTGATCATGAACTATCTTTATATAATTTGTTTTTCTGATCTAAATCGTTTTAGCACATCACCAGCACTTTTTGATTGCTGACAAAAAGGGGGAGAACAAGAATGATATTTAAAATCAATAACGGCTAACTAGACAGAAATTCTCAAACATTCTAACTCTATTACTTGAAATGTTTCTCTGTTTTGTTGTTAAGTCTACAGGCACAAGGAAGCTCCGAACACTATGAAGACTAAGAACTAGAAGCTCTGATCAAAATGTAAAAGCTCATGTTGCTCTGATCAAATATGAAGTTATGATATATGAAGCTCTGATATTTAAAATCAATAACGGCTAACTAGACAGAAATTCTCAAACATTCTAACTCTATTACTTGAAATGTTTCTCTGTTTTGTTGTTAAGTCTACAGGCACAAGGAAGCTCCGAACACTATGAAGACTAAGAACTAGAAGCTCTGATCAAAATGTAAAAGCTCATGTTGCTCTGATCAAATATGAAGTTCTGATATATGAAGCTCTGATCGTCCTAACACTCTGATCCGAAGCAAAGCTCTGACAGGAAAAGCTCTGAAGCTCTGCTTTCTGATAAGTCAAAGACCTATAATCTGATGCTCAAAGATAGAAAAAGATCTGACTCTGAAGAACACGCATATCAAAGGGAAGTAACAAACTCAGGGGGAGTATCTCTTAAACTCTGACTTCTCCGTACTTCTTATTCTGATACATAGCTCTGATAACTTTTCACGTTATTTTTCCATTTAAAATATCTAGTTTTTGTCATCATCAAAAAGGGGGAGATTGTTAGAACAATGTTTGAATCTAGTACCCTATATTTAAGTTTTGATGATAACAAAGTGAAAAGATATAGTAGTTAAATATTTCATGATTGAATTATATGCTGCCTAAAATTACTATGCTCTGATTTGCAGATATGCTGATTAAAATAAGCAAGATCACGTTCTCAGCATCAGAATATGTTTTCATACACCAGCATCAGAAGTTGCTGAATCAGAACGTCAAGATCAGATGATCAACGCTTGCACATGCTGAAGCTTGATGAACAGAACTGCGCGTAAAACACTCTGATACAGAATCAAATAGTTCATCAGCAGCGAAGCAGAATCAGAATGAGCCAAGCCAGATCGTGCATTGAAGAAGCAACGGTACTGTGCATTGAACGCTAATCAATTCCAACGGCCTCATTCCAGACAAGATCTGCTCAAAAAGGAAAGCTTGTTATTAGCATTGAATCAAGAATATTTGCTTCAACGTTCATCTTCTCAAATGCTATATAAACCAAGCTTCGAAGATTATCACGGCTAATGCTTCCAAACTCTCTACACGCACAAAGCTGAACAATAATCTTCATCTACCAGTTTTGCTAAACCAACAAACTCTGATACTCCATTAGTGTTTAGCATTCTAAGTTTCTAAGCTTCATTTGTGTAAACATCACAGTTGTGATATAGTTTTGTAGAAAACATTCACACACATTATTTTACACCTTTGTAAGAAAGTGTTGCCTTGACAAACCGGATTGTGGTTTGAATCAAGAAGGCTTTAGCAGTTGTTAAAGCATATTTGTATTCAGTTGAATATAGTGAATTAAGACCTCGTTGGAGAGAGGCGAAATCACCTTGACGGGTGGACTGGAGTAGTTTGAGATCAAACGAACCAGGATAAAAATACCTTGTCATTTGCTTTAAGATTCCAGTTTTACAATTCAACCCCCCCTTCTTGTGTTTTTCACCCCTTCAGAGAGCTTGCTCTTCATGGAGTCGACGAGTAAGTTATAAAACCTTCTTCTCACTGGCATAGAAGCTGGTTTCAAAAGTATTCCGCTCTTCCTTGAGCTGTATCCAACTCTTTTGCAAATCTTCCAATGATGTTGGCATGTCAAGATGTAGGAGGGTGTGTGGAACCTCTCCTTCCATAACAGGCTCTTTGATCACAGGGAGAATGTAGGGGTAAGGCATCATAAGACTCTGGGTGCAGGTTCGTACCCACTTGAGGTAAGGCTCAAGGGGGATGGAATTCTTATGTCCCAGTGTCTTACTATCCACTTTGTTGGGCATCCTCCAAGCTCGGATAAACCTTTGTCGAAGTCCTTGAGCTTCATTGTCGAAGTCAAAAACCAAGTCCGGAATTAGCATGTCATGAGGGCCATCCCTTCGGGCATACCCAAACTGTCTCAGAGCCAAACAGAGGTTGTAGGTCATGCCTCCCCTAATGCCAAGTAATGGGAAATTAGGGAATTCCCCACAACGATCAATGATGATGACATTTTCTCTGGACCGAGAACACCAATGAACATCAGAATGTGTAAGAGTCATCAATCATTGTGACCACCTCAAGCCTTGTTCATTCTTCAAGACTGATTGGGGAAGGTGAGAAATAAACCACCTCGCTAGAAGAGGAGTACAACACATGAGAACACCTCTTTTCCTTATTATTCGTGTGTAAAATGAGTGTAGGATGTCCCCAAGCAATGTAGGCACATGATTCCGAGATATGAAAATCTTGACAGCATTCACATCTATAAGCTGATCAGGGTTTGGGAATAAGACCAACCCATAGATGAGAAGTGCTACAATCTCCTCAAAAGCTTGTAGATCTAGAGAATTCCAACAGTCTTGTGCCTTCTCAAACAGAAACTTTGCTAAGAAACCCTTGACACCGCTTCTGGTTTCCCAATGACCTTTGATATCAGATGGTTGCAAGTGTAAGGCTTGAGCAACATATTCAGGCTTTGGCTCTCTTTCCGTACCGTTGTAGGGTAGTTGATGGAGAATAGGAATCTTCAGGAGTTGAGAGAATTCCTCCAAAGTGGGTACTAGTTGGTAATCAGGAAATGTGAAGCAATGGTGTAGGGGGTCAAAGAACTGGAAGAGGACTTTCACCATGTCTTCTTTAATGTTAGAGTTGACCAAGTTGAGAAGTCTACCATGTCTTTCACTGAAGGGAGAATTCTCTGGAATCTTGGAAGCAAGCTCCTTGAGTAGAGGAGGAATTCTCACAAGGTTGACCTGAATAGTTTTTTTGCGAAGTGATTCCATAACCTACAAAACAAAAACAAAGATGAAGATCCAAACCCTTGAAATGGTTAGTGGATGCACATGATGTTTCATAATGTTCATGATGTATGCACCAGTATATGTACAAGCAAATCACACAAGATCCTAGTTTCAGGCTTGCATGGGGTTTCATAGGTAAGTACCCTCTTGAAGTTTAGTTGGCTCAACCTGTCCTATAAATAGTAACCGGGTTCTAAGGAGCTCAATATCACTGGATTATTTTCTGTGTTCATTGTTTCAGTTTATCCACTTTACTGGTGTGATACGGTGGGAGAACTGACTTAAGGTTTTGCGTTTGTGTTCGCAAATGTTTCAGTTTAGCAAGAGTCACCACCGACTTTTTATTTTATCCTAAGGAAAGGTCAAAAAGCATAGGAAAGACCTTTGAGATGTTTTCTTGGGTTCGGGGAGTAGATTATGAAAAGGGAAGGTGCAAGCACCCTTTTCATCCATGGTTATCCATGGGCTCTTAGTTACTTGTTTAGATCACTTGCTTTGCTTTTCCAATTGTTTGAAATGGTGCTTTGTGTGTGGTTTTGAAAGATGTTTTGAAAAGAGGCCATTGTCGTGGCAACCTTTGTAATGATTCTTGTTTGAATGTATACAAAGGTGTTTTTGTCTTTTGAAAAAATTTCAATGTTTGAAAGTTTGATTTGGATAATGTTTTGAAATTGTGTTTGTGAAGTGTGTTTGAAAATAGCAAGGATGTTTTTGCAAGCTTTTTGATCAAGTAACTAAGAGCTATCTACCCTATTTTACTCAAAGATCCTTCTTAATGTTTTTAACCCTTTTGACAGTGTTGTTTCACCATTGCATTTGGTGAACAACCTTGTGTTAGGATATTAAATGGGACATGCACGGGTCATCGTATAGACCATGATAGCAATTGTGTTAAGTATCTTTGGCAATTTTCTTAAGGGACTTGATCATTTTTGTTTTAGGCAACCAAGATAGCGTCATCGAGGGACTATGATCTTTTGTTTTGTTTTGTTTTGCCAAAGTACCCAACATGCACACCATGGCCCATTTTTGAAGGCAACAAGTGGATTGTAACCCTAGGGGTGCAAGTGTGCATTGTGTTTAATTTTCATGCATTTTTGTCTTTGATTAGGTCAAACTATTTGTTGATTTTGATTTTTGGCATACAAACCCTAATTCTCTAATCATGGCATAATTGAAAGCGTAAAGTGCGAGAATTTAAAATTCTAAGCTATTACAACGTGATTATAGGGATGGGGGTACAATCTTTGAATGGAGGGTATTTGGCAAGAAATATAAACCCTAATTTACTATTACATCCAAATTGAATTCCCAAGGCATAAATATTAAATGGACCATATTTAGATAAACAAAATAAATAAATATAACAAATAATATGAATTATGCAAAAAAAAGTTTTTGCTTGTTTATGTATGTAAAAGTATTTTTAATGTAAAAGGTATAAAGAAATAAATAAAAGATTTATTTTAATTGTTTAAGGGATGAAACCCTAATTTCTTTAAGAAAATAAAATGTTATATTATTTATGTACAATAAAATATATTAATATATACAAAATAAAATATATTTTAAAAAAAGGTATTTTTTAGTATAAATAATAATAAAAATAAAATGTAATATTTTATATTTTTATTCTAAAGCATTTAATAAAATAAAAGTATGAATGTATATATATGTATATTAATAAAATTAAATATATACAATATAAAAATAAAATATGTACAAAAATAAAATATATTTAAGAAAATATTTTTAGTATGAATAAAAATAAAGAACAAAAATAAAAGTATAAATTGTAAATATATTTCAAGTCTTTAATAATATAAAAGAATATTTTAAATGCCTTTAATGTTAGAAAAAATTAAACTAAAATGCCAAATAAATGTAAAAAATCATGAAAATATTTTTTGAGCATTTTTTATATTAGGAAATAAATAAACAAAATCAGAAAAGAAAACAAAAATGTGAAAATGTGAAAATACAAGGAAATGGGCCAGGGGGTGCAAAAATGAAAATGGGAGGTGTTAGAAGCAAGCCAGGCCAGGCCCAACCCAAGCCAGCTTCATCTTCAACCTTCAGACTGGAAAACGCGCGCGTGCCTGGTTCAAATGCTAGATCCCGTATACGTGATCTTTTGCAAAAACTCACAACATCAAACTTGTAGAGAATTTCAAGACGATTCCAACCATATCAAAAACTAATCCTAACTCTCAAAGACCAGAGAGAATTTCTCTGGCCCTAAAACCTGACCTAGTTTTTTCAGCATGATCATGGATGAAATTCTCCTAGCACACTTAATATAAATGAAAGATGAGCATATGTATGGCTTCCTAGCAATGAACACTACATTTTTTATTCACAAACCTAAGGCTAAATGTTCCTAAATAGAGAGATAGAAAGTGAAGAAAAACCTGTTTCAGTTGGATTTGTGTAGGGCAATGTAGTGCTTCTGAACAAGTTTTGAGATGTCTGGTAGCTTGCTTGAACTCCACTTGACCTTTTCCAATAGCTAGCTTGCCTTGAATGTCCTTGAATCAGCCTATAGAACTCAACCCGCGCAAGCTTGAAATGAAAATGGTGAACACTGTAAATGGAGTTACAGTTGGCAATGGAGGTTTGGGATAGCTTGAATAAGTTGAATGAAAAGTGTTTGAAGCAAAATGGGGCAAAGCGCACAAGCCAAATGAGTTGGGGAACTCAAGTTGCAGCACCTGCCCTGTTTTGCCAAAGAAGTGTGATTTCTGGATATGGGGTGTTTTGGGGCTTAAGCACTCGTGTTTCTAGCTCAAAAGGTTGTGTGAAAGATGTTTGGAATGTTTGTGTAAGTTGATCTATGCTGGTTTTCAAGTTCTCAAGTTTTGGCAAGTTTTCTTATTTTTGAAGTAAGAAAGTGAACTTGATATGTAACAGGCTTATGCAGGCTATACAACACCCTTTAGCCTTTGCTCTTGGCCCCCCTAATCAATGGATTTGTTTAGCTTCCATAGATTTGGCTATATGCTCAAGGATTAGTGGTTTGACATAAAACCCACTTTTACAAAAATGGAAATGTGCCTTTTACCATTTAGGGATTAAACTTGTGTACAATACCCTAATGACCAAGACAATGCATTAAATCAATGGATTTGCATTAAATTATGGAGTGTGAAATGGTTTAGAGGCCTGAAAACTAGTGTAAGGCATGCTGGTTTAAAAATGCAACTTGAGTGAACATGATTTTGCCATGGATACAAAGTGAGTTTTTGCTAACTTCAAGCATTCGATTCTCCCTAACCACAAATGTGTTTGAGGAGTTCTTAGACAATTTGGAAAGCTTGCAACATGATCTATAATCCATATTTAAAATTAAACTTGAGACTCCAAGTGGAACTATGTGAAAAACGGCCAAGAAGATAGGTCAAAATCCTGCCTAAACTAGGGCAAAATTTCACTAAGTTAAAAGTTTTAGGGACCCTTGTTCCAAAAATCATAACTTGAGATCCAAGCTTCTTTTGAGAAAACTTTGTGAATCAAAGTTGTAGAATTTGTGGAGGACTACAACTTTCATGTTGGAGGTTATGTTTTAATTCATTTGCATCATGGTGAAAATGTGGGACAAAGTTAGGAAAAATTAAGAAATTTTCATAACTTGGAAAAATTCTAAGTTATGAAATTTTTTCAATTTCAAACTCTAATTTGAAATTTTGGGTTTCTTGATGAACAAGTTTCATAATTTGACACATCTTGATGAAAAATGACTCTTGGCACTTAATTTTGACCAAAAAGTCAAAGTTTGACTTTTCAGTGTACAGTCAAATTTTGATCAGTTTACTGAAAAATTCATCTGGCAATCCCATGCATTTGAGATCTTTTGAACTTTGTTAAATAGGACAAGATGATGCCATTAAGTCCTTGAGTCCATGGTTGAACCTAATTTGCCATTGGCTAGGTCAAAAAGTCAGAAATTTCCTTTGTACAGTCAAAACCCTAAAAATGACCATTTTGCCCTTTTGGAGATCTGATCAAATTTCTTGTGGAATTATGGTCCAAACTTGATAAAATGGTTCATATGAGTTCATAATGTTGATGTGGGTCAAATTTCATGAGGTTTGACTGTAAATTAGCCACCGTTGACTTTTTCCCCAATACAACTGATTTCTAGGTCAACTGTCCAATTGACTGGGCAAAAAATTTGATTCAAGGCTTGAAACTTGGTATGGACAAACTTATGAGTCCAATATGAAGTATGGAAGTCAATTTGAGCATTGAAGGTCCAAAATCCTTGTGCAAACTTCAAACCCTATTTTAGGTCATCAGTGCAAGGAGATGTCTTGAGCATATCAAACCCTAGCTTAATCTTGAGTTCCAAGATCCTTGTGATGAGAAATGTTGACAAAAGGAGAGGGTAAATTTTAGGGTACAAAAACTGTAAACCGAAATACTCCAAGAAAATAACCCTCAATGAGTGTAGTATCGAGTATCTACCAACTTCGGACTGCACCAAAGTCGGTCATCTCACTACCCCTAATAAGGCCAAGATGGTCAAGTAAAGGTTCTAAAAGTCCATTAGTGCTTCATGACATCACTCAGTGGCCCCGTATTCTCTTTGATTGACTCAAAGGCTACCGGTACCCACAAATATGTCGCACTAATATAGTTATTGCTTCAACCATGTCGGTATACCCCACACAGTTTCCACAATGTATTGCTATTTACCTATGAATGTTTCCCAAATCCGGGTAGAGGATTTCAAACCCAAGCAATAGAACCAAATGTAAAGCAATCAAAGCAAACAAGGTAAGCATGTAAAGGTGATTTAAATCCTAAGGTAACCCCACTTTTGGAATTGCATCCCCAGCAGAGTCGCCAGTTTTGTGATACGGTGGGAGAACTGACTTGAGGTTTTGTGTTTGTGTTTGCAAATGTTTCGGTTTAGCAAGAGTCGCCACCGACTTTTTATTTTATCCTAAGGAAAGGTAAAAAAGCACAAGAAAGACCTTTGAGATGTTTTCTTGGGTTCAGAGAGTAGATTATAGAAAGGGAAGGTATTAGCACCCTTTTTATCCATGGTTATCCATGGGCTCTTAGTTACTTGCTTAGATCACTTGCTTTGCTTTTCAATTATTTGAAATGGTGCTCTTCAATTGTTTGAAATGGTGCTTTGTGTGTGGTTTTGAAAGATGTTTTGAAAAGAGGCCATCGTTGTGGCAACCTTTGTAATGATTCTTGTTTGAATGTATACAAATGTGTTTTTGTCTTTTGAAAAGTTCTCAATGTTTTGAAAGTAGGATTTTGAAATTGTGTTGTGGAGTGTGTTTTGAAGATAACAAGGATGTTTTTGCAAGCTTTGATTAAGTAACTAAGAGTTATCTACCCTATTTTACTGAAAGATCTTTCTTATGTTTTTAACCCTTTTAACAATGTTGTTTCACCATTGTATTTGGTGAACAACCTTGTGTTAGGATGTTAAACGGGACAGACGCGGGTCATCGTATAGACCATGATAGCAATAGTGTCAAGTATTTTTGGCAATTTTCTTGAGGGACTTGATCATTTTGTTTAGGCAACTCAGATAGCTTCATCGAGGGACTATGATCTTTTGTTTTGTTTTTGTTTTTCCAAAGTACTTGACATGCATGTCATGGCCCAATTTTGAAGGCAACAAGTGGATTGAAACCCTAGGGGTGCAAGTGTGCATTGTGTTTGTTTTCATGCATATTTATCTTGGATTTGGTCAAACTAATTGTTGATTTTATTTTGCATACAAACCCTAGGTCTAATGATGGCATAATTGAAAGCATTTAAAGGTGCGAGAATTTAAATTCTACACTATTACAACATGATATAGGGAGGGGGGGTACAAATTTGAATTGGAGATTATTTTACAAGAAATTAAATCCTAAATTATTACAACCAAATTGAATGTACAAGGCATAATATTTAAATGTACAATATTTAAATAAATACAATAAATAAATATTAAATAAAATATATTTATGCAAAAAAAGATTTTTATGTATGTAAAAAGTATTTTTAATGTGAAATGTAAACAAATAAAAAGTCAATTTCAATTATTTTTGTTTTTTAGGGCAAAAACCCTAATTTCTTAAATAAACTGTATTACTTATTATTTATATACATTAATGTATTAATTTGTACAAAAATATAAGTATATTAAAAAATGGTATTTTTAGTATAAAATATTAATAAAAATAAAATGTATTATTTTTGTGTTTTTTGTCCTAATTATTTAATAAAATATGTATATATATGTATTAAATATATTAAGTATATTAAGTGTGTATAAAAATAAAATAAATTATTTACAAAATGTATATATTTCAAGAAAATATTTTCAAATGTGTATAAAAATAATAAAAAAATAAAAGTATTTTTCTACATTATTTTTACATTTAAATAAAAGTAAATATAAAGTATTTAATGTATTAATACTAGAAACAATTAAAATAAATACAAAAATAAATACAAAAATTTATGAAAATATTTTTTATATTAGAAAATAAAATATCAAAATCAGAAATGAAATAAAAATGCAAAAATGATAAATATATAATAAAAGGGCCAGGGGGGTGTAAAAAGAAAAGAGGGGGGTGCCAAAAGTAAGTCTGTACAGGCCCAGCCCAGAAACAACTTCATCTTCTTCCTTTGGACTGAAACACGCGCGCTCTGTATACAAAATTCTATCTCCTGATTCCTTGTTTTTTTGACAAAACTCATAACATGAAACTTGTAGAGCATCAAACAACGAATCTAACCATATAAAAAACTTAAGCTAACTCTCAAAGACCAGAGAGAATTTCTATGGCCCTAATTCTTAACCTAGTTTTTTCAGAAAGTTCATGAACAAAATTCTCCTAGCACGATTAATATAAATGAAAACTAAGCACATGTATGGTTTCAGGGCTACGAATACAACATCTTTCATTCACAAACCTAAGTCTAACTATTCCTAATTAGAGAGATAGAAGTTCATGAAATACCTGTTTCAGTTGACTTCGAGCTGGACAATGCAGCAACTTCCAAGGGTTCTTGAGGTTCTTTTGAGCTTGCCTGATGTCCACTGAAGCTTTCCCAATGCTTGGTTTGTTTTGAAGTAGCCTGAATCGTGCTATAGAACTCAACCTGCAAAGCTTCCAAAAAAAATGGCAATGTGTGTTAATGGAGTTACAACAACTTGTGGATGGTCTGGATAGCTCAGGTATGTTGGTTGGAAGGTGTTTGAAGTATCTTTGGACAAAACGTACGATGGAATTTGATGGTGGCTTGCAAAATGCAGAACTGGCCCTGTTTTGCAAGAAAATGGGGATTTTGTGCACAAGGAGTTTTGAGAGGTCAAGGGCTCGTGTTTCTGGCTTGATAGGGTGTATGAAACTTGTTTGACAATTTTGTTTTTGTTGGTTTTATCAGATGTGTGAGATGCCTTGTTTTTTTGACAAGTTTTCTTCTTCTTGAAGCAAAAGAGTGGAACTGAGGTTATAGACTTTTACAGGCCATCCTATCACCTTGCACACAACCCTCTTGGCCCCTCTAATTAGTGGATTTTGTTTGCAGCATAAGATCTGGTTCAATGCTCTAGGATGTTGTTTTGACATAAAGCAAAGTTCAAGCAAAAATGGCATTGTTACTTTTTCCATATAAGGCTTAATCTAGTGTACAATACCCTAATGACCAAGACAATGCCTTGGCTCAATGGTTTTGCATTAAATTATGGAGCACAAACTGGTTTAAAGGTCTGTAATTGTGAACCAATCTAGCTAGATCAGATTTGGCAAGTGGTATGAACATGTATTGGCCATGGATCAAAGTGAGTTTTTGCCAACTTCAAGCATTCGATTCTCCCTAACCACAAAGGTGTTTGAGGAGTTCTTGGACAATTTGGAAAGCTTGCAACATTTAATATAATCCATATTTGAAATTAAACTTGAAACTCCAAGTGGAACTATGTGAAAAATGGCCAAGAAGATGGGTCAAAATCCTGCCTAAACTAGGGCAAAATTTCTCTAAGTTAAAAGTTTTAGGTACCCTTGTTCCAAAAATCATAACTTGAGATACAAGCCTCTTTTGAGAAAACATTGTGAATCAAAGTTGTAGAATTTGTGATGGACTACAACTTTCATGTTGCAAGTTTTGTTTGGATCCATTTGCATCTTGGTGAAAAAATGGGACAAAGTTAGCAAAAAATAAGAAAATTTTATAACTTAGAAAAATTCTAAGTTATGAAAATTTTCCATTTTAAACCCTAATTTGCATTTTTGGGTTTCTTGATGAACAATTTTCATAATTTGACATGCCTTGATGAAAAATGACCTTTGGCACTTGATTTTGACCAAAAAGTCAAAGTTTGACTTTTCAGTATACAGTCAAATTTTTATCAGTTGACTGAAAAATTCATTTGTCAATCCTATGCATTTGAGATCTTTTGAATTTGTTAAATGGGTCAAGACAATGTCCTTGAGTCCTTGAGTCCATGGTTGAGCTTGATTTGCCATTGGTTAGGTCAAACAGTCAAAAATTGCCTTTGTACAATCAAAACCCTAAAAATGACCATTTTGCCCTTTTGGTGATCTGATCAAATTTATTATGGAATTGTGATCCAAACTTGATCAAATGGTTCATATGAGTTCATAATGTTGATGTGAATCAAATTTCATGAGGTTTGACTGTCAATTTGCCACAGTTGACTTTTTCCCCAATATAGCTGATTTCTAGGTCAAATGTCCAATTGACTGGGCAAAAATTTGAATCAAGGCTTGAAACTTGGTATGGACAAACTTGTGAGTCCAACATGAAGTATGGAAGTCATTTTGGGCATTGTAGGTCAAAACATCCATGTGCAAATTTAAACCCTAATTTAGGTCAACAGTGCAAGGAGGTGTCTTGAGCAGAGCAAACCCTAACTTGATCTTGAATTCCAAGAGACTTATGATGAGTAATGTTGATAAAATGAGAGGGACAATTTTGGGGTACAACAGTTGCCCCTGTTCAATCTTCTTGAACCTGAAGAGTTAGATTGGCAAGTTTTCCTTTTGCGACTCGAAGGTAAAAGAGGATTGGACACTGGAGTGCCCGTAAATTTGCACTCGTCAAAGTATAGCTGAGGAAATGGGCTTAGAGATGGTAGAATATTGCTGGAGATGGGCTTAAAGATGCCATCCAAGAGTGTTTGTTGAATTGCAATGTGGTAGGCCAGAAGAATGAGCATTAAAATGGTATCCGTGTCTGGAATGCATTTGAACTGTATCTGGATACTGAGTCTGTATGAGCGAAAGAATGACGTCCGTGTATGGAGCGTATCTGAGCTGTAATTGTATTTGAAATTTGAATGAATATCAAAATGACTGCCGTGTCTGGAGTGTATCTGTATTGTATCTGAATTCTGAATGGGCGACAGAGAAACATCCGTGTATGGAGCATCTCTGGGCTGGGGATAAATTCCGAATGAGTGACAGAATGGCAACCGTATCTGGAGCGTATCTGGACTGTATCTGAAGTTGAGATCTGTATGAGTAGAAGAATGACTTCCGTGTTTGGAGTATATCTGAGACTGTAATTGGGATCTGAAATAAGTGCCAGAATGACTTCCGTGGCGATTGCACTGGGAAAAATCAAACTGCTGGTGTAAAGGTCAGAATGGAATCCGTGTTTGGAGCATATCTGAACTTGAAGTTGATAGTTGAATCTGAATGAGAGATAGAATGGCCACCGTGTCTGGAGCATATCTAGTCTGTATCGGATTGCTAAAGTCTGAATGAGTAGTAGAATGACTGTCGTGTCTGGGGTGTATCTGTACTGTATTTTGACTTGAAATTGTAAATGAGTAATAGAATGACCGCCGTGTCTGGGGTGTATCCATACTGTATCTGAATAATTGTTAATGATAACCTTTTAATCTTATCCTTGAAAGGGTAAAATGTTAGCTAAAACACAAAGTTATGCTGCATGATATGTACGATGCAATGAATCAATGTTTATGATATGTGGATGTAATGGATGTGCATGTAAGCTGAGTAGCTGTCTTACTGTGGAAAATAAATCCTTGACAACTGGAGATAATGAAATCTCTGACTGCTGTCGGGGAAAGTAAATCCATGACAGATACTGGGGATTCCAAAAATCTTTGAATATTGAAGATGAGAACTCCTTGCTGGCTGCTTGAGGATTAAAGATCTCTGATTGCTTGAGAAGGAGAAATCCTTAGATCATTGCTGGAGATTGAAAATCCTCGGTGATTCGTGGGGATTAACAAAGACTTTGCAACTTCTGCAGGGAATGAGAATCCTTCATGACTTTCCTGGGAAATAAGGAAAACTCTGAAAATCTTTACTGGGGAGTTAAAACCTAGAAGGCTTCTGCTTGGAGAAATGAGACCGAGAATCTTCGATCTTGCTGGGAGATAACTCTGTGGGGAAAACGTTCACTATTCTGGCTCCGCTGAGGATAGGATTTTCAGGGTTTTCGGGCTCCACTGTGGATCTTGAAGCTTAACTCTGATGGGAATTTTGAAACTTAACTCAGATGGGGAGCCAAGTTTAGAATGCACTGGCTCCGCTGAGGATCTTGAAGCTTAACTCCGCTGGGGAAATATACTCCAAATTTTAGCTTTGTTGAGGATCTGAATGATGTATCGTAGGGGATTTCTTCTGAAATGGCACAAAGATATCTTCCTACACCTTCAACCTATCAGTAATTATCCTTTTTCAATTTCGTTTTATTTGTAAGCAGTGATTATATTCAAATGCATATGCCTATTTAACAAAACATTGGACGTTTTCAAATAAAACATAAGTGTAAAAAGAAAAGAAAGGCAAGCAAATTTCTGCACTTTGAAGTATCTTTGTATTAACTTTTGTGAGTATCTTTGTACAAAGGAGACAGATATCCTAGTAAGAGAATGTTGTCATAAAAATTGAAAAATTTTATACAAAGGAAAGATGGATATGTGTAACAATTCCATGGGATTTCCATTCTGCTATAGCCTTCACAACTCTAAATATCTTGTCCATTCGCTGCTTCGTCTGCCGATGACTGGATTGATCAGAAGCTCGGAGTTTGTTAGTGAAGAGATTGTTCTTAAAGTGATCTGACGAGACATAGTCATACGCTTTAATTCCCTAACTTTTGCCTGGACCGCCCTTTCGGGTTTTCGATCCACCGGGAAACCCCTTTTTGTCCAAGTCGCCCTTTCGGGTTTTTGACTTGCCGGGTGTACAGACTTTTTTTTTTATTTTATCCCTAATTTTTTCCTGAACCGCCCTTTCGGGTTTTCCATTCACCGGGATGCCCATTTTTGCCCAAGTCGCCCTTTCGGGTTTTCAACTTGTCGGGTCTTTTCATGCGTAGTATCTTTTGACTATGTCTGTGTTCGCAGGGTGCGGCAAGTCGTCGCCGTCCATGGTGGTCAGAATCATTGCCCCACCAGAAAAAATGCTCTTGATCACAAATGGTCCTTCGTAAGTAGGAGTCCACTTGCCCCTGGGATCACTTTGCGGTAAGATGATCCGCTTGATTACAAGATCTCCGACTGGATATACCTGACACCTGACTTTCTTGTTGAAAGCCTTGATCATCCGTTTTTGATACGTCTGACCATGACAAACAGCAGTAAGTCGCTTCTCGTCGATCAAATTAAGTTGATCAAGCCGGGTCTGAATCCATCGTCTTCACTTAAACCAGCGTCCTTCATAATCCTTAAGGAAGGAATCTGAACTTCCATGGGTAGAACATCTTCAATGCCATACACCAAAGAAAATGGGGTTGCCCCTGTTGAAGTACGTGTCATGGTACGATATCCATGCAGAGCAAACGGTGACATCTCATGTCAGTCCTTGTAGGTGACTGTCATCTTTTGAATGATCTTCTTGATATTTTTGTTCGCGGCTTCAACAACACCGTTCATCTTCGGCCGATAAGGAAATGAATTGTGATGATAAATCTTGAACTGCTCGCATAGAGCGGTGATCATAGTGTTGTTCAAATTTGTACCGTTGTCCGTGATAATCCTGTCAGGGACACCATACCGGCATATGAGATTCTGTTTGATGAAGCGGGCAACCACATTCTTTGTAACTGAGGCATAGGAAGCTGCCTCGACCCACTTGGTGAAAAAATCAATAGCGACCAAGATGAAACAATGTCCATTGGATGCCGTAGGCTTGATCTCTCCAATCATGTCAATGCCCCACATTGCCAATGGCCAAGGAGCTGTCATAACGTTGAGAGGAACAAGAGGAATATGTACCTTGTTGGCGTAGACTTGGCATTTGTGGCAGGTACGGGAATGTTGATAACAATCAGCTTCCATGGTAGACCAGTAGTAGCCTGCCCTTAGAATCTTTTTAGCCATCGTATGTCCGCTCAAGTGGGTGCCAAATGTGCCACTGTGTATCTCGGTCATGATCAACTCTGCTTCAGCTTTGTCCACACAACGAAGTAAAACACAATCATGGTTGCGCTTATAAAGGATGCCATTGCTTAGGAAGAACTTGGCAGCAAATCTCCTTAAGAACTTTTTGTCATTGACGGAAGCTCCTTCAGGCTATTCTCTAGTCTGGAGATACCTTTTGATTTCATGAAACCATGGTTGTTCCACTACTTCTTCGGTATTAATCTCATGACAGTGCGCAGGTTCGTCCATTCGCTCGATGGTAATTTGGGGAGCCTCGTTATCCCAGTTGAGTTTAAACATGGAAGACATTGTAGTCAGAGCATATGCTAGCTGATTTTCTTCTCGCGGGAAGTGCTCGAAAGTAATCTGCTCGAAATGAGGCAACAACGTCAAGACATGTTACTTGTATGGGATAAGATTAGGATGCTTGGTGTCCCACTCTCCTTTGACTTGACTGATAACCAAAGCCGAGTCCCCAAATACGACCAAAGATTTGATTCCCAAGTCTATAGCAGCCTTGAGACCAAAGATGCAGGCTTCATATTCAGCCATGTTGTTGGTACAACTGAAGCACAGTCGGGCAGTAAAGGGTGTATGGCAACCTTCCGGAGAAATGAGTATCACACTGATACTGTTGCCAAGTGCATTTGAAGCACCATCAAAGTACAGGGTCCATCAGGATCCTTGTTCAGGTCCGTCATACGGTCCGTTACCTTCAATGTTGTCCAATGTCATGATGTCCTCGTCAGGGAAGTTGAATCTCATAGATTGGTAATCTTCGACGGCTTGATGAGCTAGATGGTCAGCTAGTACACTCCCTTTTATAGCTTTTTGGATAGTATACTGGATATCATACTCAGTCAGGATCATTTGCCATCTAGCGATTCTTCCAGATAAAGCAGGCTTCTCAAAGATATACTTGATCGGATCCATCTTGGAAATCAACAAAGTGGTATGAGTCAACATATACTGCCTTAGCCGGCGAGCAGCCCATACCAAAGCGCAACAAGTTTTCTCGAGCAGTGAGTAGCGAGTCTCACAGTCGGTAAACTTTTTGCTAAGGTAATAAATGGCATGCTCTTTTCGACCAGACTCGTCATGTTGGCCCAGCACGCACCCCATTGAGTTATCCAAAACAGTCAGATACATGATTAAGGGCCTTCCTTCGACGGATGGCATCAAAATAATAGGTTCTAGTAAATACTTCTTGATCTTATCAAAAGCAACTTGACAATCGTTGTTCCATTCAACCACCTGATCTTTCTTCAACAGCTTGAAGATTGGCTCACAGGTAGATGTCAGATGAGAGATGAACTTGGAGATATAGTTCAAGCGTCCCAAGAATCCTCTAACCTCCTGTTCAGTACGGGGAGTAGGCATTTCTTGTATAGCCTTTACTTTAGCTGGATCAACCTCAATGCCTTTGTTGCTGACAATAAATCCCAAAAGTTTACCAGACCTAACTCCAAAAGTACACTTGCTTGGGTTCAGTCTGAGCTTATACTCCTTCAACCTGGCAAACAGCTTTTGATAATGGTCAAGGTGTTCTTCTTCTGTCTATAATCGAGCTATCATGTCGTCTACGTAAACTTCGATTTCATGATGTATCATATCATGAAACAAAGCTACCATGGCGCGTTGATAGGTTGCCCCTGCATTCTTCAGTCCGAATGGCATCACTTTGTAGCAGAAGGTACCCCATTGCGTGACAAAAGTAGTTTTCTCCATGTCTTCGGGGGCCATTTTGATCTGGTTATATCCCGAGAATCCATCCATGAAGGAAAAAACCTTGTGTTGAGCTGTGTTGTCAACCAAAATGTCGATATGTGGCAGTGGAAAATCGTCTTTAGGGCTAGCCCTATTTAAATCTCGATAGTCCACACACATTCTGACTTTGTCGTCCTTCTTAGGTACAGGCACAATGTTAGCAACCCATTGTGGATAGGAAGTAACAGCCAGAAAGGCAGCGTTGAATTGCTTCATTACTTCAGCTTTAATCTTCTCAGACATGTCAGGCCTCATTCAGCGGACCTTTTGCTTGATCGGTGGACAATCTTCTCTTGTAGGGAGACAGTGAACCACGATATCTGTGTCTAACCCTGGCATGTCTTCATAAGACCAGGCGAAGATTTCAACATATTCGTTCAACAACCGCACTAAGCGCTCCTTGACATTTGGTTCCAGGTTGGCACCCAGTTTTACTTCTTTCCTGTCTTCCTCTGTCCCCAAGTTGATGGTTTCTAGCAACTCTTAATGAGGCAGAATAGCCCTCTCCTCTTGTTGCAAAAGTCTGGCTAACTCTCCCGGTACTTCACAGTCTTCGTCAACTTCGTACTCAGCATGATTGACCAAATCTTCAGAGTTATCGAAGGCTAAAGCAGAATAGTCACTCATGGAATCCGGAGCGGATGGGTACTTGCATTTTTTAGTGTGTGTGTGTGTGTAAGGGATAGCCATCCTTAAGCAAACAAAATGCAAAAGGAAAGAAAATGAACACAATAGTTTATAGATGAAAAACGTCCAATGATTCATTAAAACATGGCATATGATAATGAAGAAGATCAAGCCCTTACAAATGAACCTACATGCCCCGGGAAAAGGCATGAGGTGAAAATAGTGTGCAAATTGTTTAGTTATTACATACCGAAATAAGAAATCGTTCAAAGATAAAATTACTGGTTGATAAAGGTGATGGGAACAAAATCCTTTGCTTCCCAGTTACTTAAACCCCCTTCGACGGTCGGAAAGATCCAATCTTCAAAGTGGCTCTCTTCATCTTCATCTTCTACATCATTTATTCCCTGGTGAGAGATCTTGATAGGTGGTCCTCCAGCCTTGGAGCGACGCATAACCTTTTGTCCTGCAGCAGTGAACCCTAATCCAAACTTGTCCGTCTTATGGGGAAAATCAGGCAACTGCCCCCACACTGTGCTCTTCCCCTCTTTAATTACAGCCTCTGCGTCCTTGAGAGATGCCATTCTATATACATGCTTGGGAATGATAGGCACCTCAACCATTGTCTTCACAACTACTACCTCAGGAGAAACTTCCTCAAAATGTTGGAAAGGTGTTTCGATGAACTCGCCATCCAACTCCACATAGCGGAAGGAATTGAGATGACTTATCATGTACTCTTCCTCGCCATGCACTGTTACAATCTTACCCTTAACAGGATATTTCAGCATTTGGTGTAAAGAGGAGGTAACTGCCCCGGCATAATGGATCCACGGTCTTCCTAACAAACACGAATATGACGGACGGATGTCCATCACGTAAAAGGTGGAGTTGAAAACTTATGTGCCTACTTTGATAGGAATATCAACCTCTCCATGAACCATTCTTTTGGACCCATCAAAGGCCCTAATGACAATGTTACTAGGTTTGAGGGTCAATCCTTCGCAGTCCAAACGGTCTAAGGCCTTCTTCGGCATTACATTCAAGGAAGAACCAGTATCAACTAAGACATGGGCGAGGGTGGTTCCCCTGCATTCAAATGAGACATGTAGCACGCCGTTGTGTTTCCTTCCTTTGGGAGTCAAGTCAGCATCAGAAAAACCCAGGCCATTATCAGCAGTAAGACTGGCCACACATTCCTGAAACTGGTCAGCCGAAGTCTCTTGGGGCACATGTGCTACCTTCAAAAATTTGATCAGGGCCTTACCATGGGCCTCAGAGTAGAGTAGAAGAGCCAACATTGAAATTTTAGAAGGGGTCTTCCCTAACTGTTCCACAACGTCGTAGTCACTTTTTCTGATTATTTTCAAGATTTCATCCATTTCTTTCTGAGTGGTTTCGGGGATAACCACAGCATGAGCCTTCGTCCTGAAAGGCACTCCTAGCATCCCCTTACCCTTATTGGTAGTATCAACAGATGGTCTTACTTCAGGAGTATCCAATTCTTCAATCATCGGGCCTTGCACAGATGGTCCAATAGGTACAAAAGCTTTCAAGGGTCCGAAAACTGCTCGAGGGGGAGCAATCTCCGGAGAAAAAATCCGGTTGCTGCGGGTTATCTTGCTTGTACCTGCAATGTTCCCTATATCAGGGTTTTCTTCTTCAGAATTCTCTTGGAATGCCTCAATTTGTTTGATACCATGATAGAAGATTTCTTCTCCATAGTTCCATGGTATCATTTTGCTTGATTGGTACGGGACAAGTCCCGGCATGGTGATCTTTAATGGTACACATTTAGAGTTGGGTGTAATCCTGACAGGCCTTTTGCAAGCCTTGGGAGGATTGTCGGAAATGGTTATGATTGCAATATTGTTGGTTGAAGTAGCACAAGTAGAGGGAGTAGTGAATGTATCAACATGGGTTTTCTGGAAAAGTATCTCTTGGGTATCCATCAGGCATTGGACACCTGATTTCAACATTGGGCAGTCAGCTCGTATGTTCAAACAAAAATAACAGTCCTTCCCACAGCCTGGGAATATCCCGGCTCTCATCAACTTCTCTTTAATCACTAACAACAGAGTCAAAATATTGGCAACATCAGTAACATGGAGGTCTTCTATAACGGCATGAACATTATGGTCGTGCTTGGGAATTGGAGCAGATATCACATTGGGCTTCTCAGGAGCATCAAATTCTACTTCCTTGGCGTCAATTAAGTCCTGGATTTTGTTTTTGAGGGCCCAACAGTCGTTGGTGTCATGCCCTAAACTGTCTGAATGGTAGGCATATTTTGCATTGGGATGATAATGTGGAGAAGTGGTGTTAGGGTTCTTTGGCGCTTCCTTTAAACTGGTAAGATTCAGCTTCAACAAGTGAGGGAGTACTTGAGTTGGCGTCATGTTGATGTGGGTGAACTGTCGTTGTGGCCTTTCTACCCGTTGTTGATTAGGTATCGACTGATTGTTACGAGGTTGATCATTTGACGAGTTTTGAATCATCACAGCCCCTACAGTTGGCCGGCGCTCGGTTCTTCCCTGACCCTTCTGAGAATACACAGCAGAGGCTTCCTTCTTAGCTGGGAAGGCTTTCTTAACAGCAGTGGACGCGGAGGTATCTTTTTGAATCCTTCCACTCTTAATACCGGCCTCGACCCTTTCGCCGGTCAAAATTAGTTCAGTAAATCCCACAGAAGAACTCCCGATTAGATGATTGAAGAAGGGGCCAGACAGGGTCCCCAGAAACATGTCAACTAACTCCTTATCTAACAACGGCGGCTGCACCCTTCCAGCCAGATCACGCCACTTCTGGGCGTACTCTTTAAACCCTTCATTGGAAGCCATTCCCATACTTTGTAACTGAGTACGAATGGGTGCCAAATCAGCATTGTATTGATATTGACGATAAAAAGCGGCAGCTAAGTCTTCCCAATTGTGAACCTCTGATCTCTCGAGCTGATAGAACCAGTCCAACTGCGTGCCTGACAAGCTGTCTTGAAAAAAGTGCACCCAAAGGTATTTATTAGATGAGTGGGGTTGGATCTTTCTGACATACGATCTCAGGTGCATCTTTGGCACGACAGACCTTCATACTTGGAAAATGTTGGCACCTTGAACTTGGGAGGGATAACAATCCCAGCTACCAACCCTAGTTCTTCAAAATACAAACCAGGTACCCTCTGCAACTCCATGGCTGCCAGCCTATCTTCAAGATTCTTATATTTATCATCCGCTGGAGGATATTGTTGTTTGGAGTAGTCTTCGTCTTCTTCCTCTTCCTCCTCTTCAACCTCAGATTCAGAAGGTAGAGCAACCCCTTTCCCTTTACCAGCCCCTTCGTCAGACATTGAGGGGAACTCAAGAACCTTCCTAGCGTTGCTCTCAAACCTTCTTCCAAAAGTGGCTACTACGGGCCTCTTCTTCTTTTTCTCTTTATTCTTCTCCAACAGAGCTTTCAGATCCTCCTGACCCTTTGCTAAAGTCATAAGGAGTTGCTGGAATTGTGAATTTTGTGCATGCAGATCATTGACCGTCTGCTCCAAATCCATCTTGCTGAAATAAACAGGAGAGAGATAAGGAAACCTGATGTGAAGACCTGTTTATGCATATGATGAATGGTGTGTTATTTATGTAATGCATTCAAGGATTCAGAAATTCAAATTTGTTGCAAACAAAAGGAACACACGTCATATTAAGAAGAAATTGTTAGTACATAAGTTCCCCGTGGGAAAAATATTACAAAATTCTTAATGTAAAAAGACATTGCGCATCCTCTTTGGTTCGATGTAAGTGTTGAGAGTTTCCTCCTCATGAAGTCGGCGGGTGAGCTCCAAAACCTTCTTCTCACTGGCATAGAAGTTGGCTTCAAAAGTATTTCGTTCTTCCTTGAGTTGGATCCAACTCTTTTGCATTTCTTCCCATGATGTTGGCATGTCAGGATGTAGGATGGTGTATGGAACCTCTCCTTCCGCAACAGGCTCTTTGATCAAGGGGAGAATGTGAGGGTATGGCATCATAAGATTCTGGGCGCGGGTTCGTATCCACTTGAGATAAGGCTCAAGGGGGATGGAATTCTTGTGCCCCAGTGTCTTA
Organism: Vicia faba; assembly: GCA_948472305.1. Lineage (NCBI taxonomy): Eukaryota > Viridiplantae > Streptophyta > Magnoliopsida > Fabales > Fabaceae > Vicia > Vicia faba. Next base: position 62,901,504 of record OX451739.1, on the reverse strand, counting down.
CTATCCACCTTGTTGGGCATCCTCCAAGCTCTGATGAACCTTTGTCGAAGTCCTTGCGCATCGTTGTCGAAGTCAAAAACTAGGTCAGGAATCAGCATGTCATGAGGGTCATCCCTCCGAGCATATCCAAATTGTCTCAAAGCTAGACAGGGGTTGTAGGTAATGCCTCCCCTAATGCCAAGTAGTGGGACATTAGGAAATTCCCCACAACGATCAATGATGATGACATTTTCTCTGGACCGAGAGCACCAATGTACATCAGAATGTGTGAGGGTCATCAATCGTTGTGACCACCTTAAACCCTACTCATTCTTCAAAACTGATTGTGGAAGGTGAGAAATAAGTCACCTTGCTAGGAGAGGAGTACAACACATGAGAACACCTCTTTTCCTCATTGTTCGTGTGTAAAATGAGTGTAGGATGTCCCCAAGCAATGTGGGTATAAGACTCCTGGATACAAATATCTTGACATCATTCACATCTATAAGCTGATCAGGGTTTGGGAACAAGACCAACCCATAGATAAGGAGTGCTACAATCTCTTCAAAAGCTTGTAGATCAAGAGAATTCCAGCAGTCTTGTGCCTTCTCAAACAGAAACTTTGCCAAGAAACCCTTGACACCACTTCTGGTTTCCCAATGTCCCTTGATGTCAGATGGTTGCAAGTGTAATGCTTGAGCAACATCTTCAGGCTTTGGTTCTTTTTCCGTACCGTTGTAGGGTAGTTGATGAAGAATAGGAATTCTCAGGAGTTGAGAAAACTCCTCCAAAGTGGGTACCAACTGGTAATCAGGGAATGTGAAACAGTGGTGTAGGGGGTCAAAGAACTGGAAGAGGACTTTCACCATGTCTTCTTCAATGTCGGTGTTGACCAAGTTGAGGAGTCTACCATGTCTTTAACTGAAGAGAGAATTCTCTGGAATCCTAGAAGTAAGCTCCTTGAGTTGAGGAGGGATTCTCACAAGGTTGACTTGAATTGTTTTCCTGCGAATAGATTCCATGACCTACAAAACAAGAACAAAGATGAAGATCCAAACCCTTGAAATGGTTAGTGGATGCATATGATGCTTTATGATGTTCATGATGTATGCACAAGCACATGTACAAGCAAGTCACACAAAACCCTAGTTTCAGGCTTGCATGAGGTTTCATAGGTAAGTACCCTCTTGAAGTTAGTTGGCTCAAACCTGTCCTACGAATAGTAACCGGGTTCTAAGGAGCTCAGTATCACTGGATTATTTTCTATGTTCATTGTTTTGGTTTAGCCACTTAACTAGCGACCAAAATATTCCAAGAAAACAACCCTCAATGAGTGTAGTATCGAGTATCTACCAACTTCAGACTGCACCAAAGCCAGTCATCTCACTACCCCTAATAAAAGGCCAAGATGGTCAAGTAAGGTTCTAAGAGTTCATTAGTGCTTCATGACATCACTCAGCGGCCCCGTATTCTCTTTGATTGACTCAAAGGCTACCGGTACTCACAAATATGTCGCACTAATATAGCTATTGCTTCAACCATGTCGGTATACCCCGCACAGTTTTCACAACGTATTGCTATTTACCTATGAATGTTTCCCAAATCTGGGTAGAGGATTTCAAGCCCAAACAGGAGAACCAAATGTAAACCAATCAAAGCAATCAAGATAAGCATGCAAATGTGATCTAAGCCCTAAGGTTACTCCACTTTTAAAATATTTCCCCAGCAGAGTCGCCAGTTCTGTGATATGGTGGGATAACTGACTTGGGATTTTGCGTTTATGTTCGCAAATGTTTCGGTTTAGCAAGAGTCGCCACCGACTTTTTATTTTATCCTAAGGAAAGTTCAAAAAGCACAGGAAAGACCTTTGAGATGTTTTCTTGGGTTCGAAGAGTAGATTATAGAAAGGGAAGGTATTAGCACCCTTTCTATCCATGGTTATCCATGGGATCTTAGTTACTTGCTTAGATCACTTGCTTTGCTTTTCAATTGTTTGAAATGGTGCTCTTCAATTGTTTAAAATGGTGCTTTGTGTGTGGTTTTGAAAGATGTTTTGAAAAGAGGCCATCGTTGTGGCAACCTTTGTAATGATTCTTGTTTGAATGTATACAAAGGTGTTTTTGTCTTTTGAAAAGTTCTCAATGTTTTGAAAGTAGGATTTTGAAATTGTGTTGTGGAGTGTGTTTTGAAGATAGCAAGGATGTTTTTGCAAGCTTTGATCAAGTAACTAAGAGTTATCTACCCTATTTTACTCAAAGATCTTTCTTATGTTTTTAACCCTTTTAACAGTGTTGTTTCACCATTGTATTTGGTGAACAACCTTGTGTTAGGATGTTAAAAGGGACAGGCGCGGGTCATCGTATAGACCATGATAGCAATAGTGTCAAGTATTTTTAGCAATTTTCTTGAGGGACTTGATCATTTTGTTTAGACAACTCAGATAGCATCATCGAGGGACTATGATCTTTTGTTTTGTTTTTGTTTTGCCAAAGTACTTGACATGCATGTAATGGCCCATTTTTAAAGGCAACAAGTGGATTGAAACCCTAGGGGTGCAAGTGTGCATTGTGTTTGTTTTCATGCATTGTTATCTTGGATTAGGTCAAACTAATTGTTGATTTTATTTTGCATACAAACCCTAGGTCTAATCATGGCATAATTGAAAGCATTTAAAGGTGCGAGAATTTAAATTCTACACTATTACAACATGATATCGGGAGGGGGTACAAATTTGAATTGGGGATTATTTTGCAAGAAATTAAATCCTAAATTATTACAACAAAATTGAATGTACAAGGCATAATATTTAAATGTACAATATTTAAATAAATACAATAAATAAATATTAAATAAAATGTATTTATGCAAAAAAAGATTTTTATGTATGTAAAAAGTATTTTTAATGTGAAATGTAAACAAATAAAAAGTCAATTTCAATTATTTTTGTTTTTTAGGGCAAAAACCCTAATTTCTTAAATAAATTATATTACTTATTATTTATATACATTAATGTATTAATTTGTACAAAAATATAAGTATATTAAAAAATGGTATTTTTAGTATAAAATATTAATAAAAATAAAATGTATTATTTTTGTGTTTTTTGTCCTAATTATTTAATAAAATATGTATATATATGTATTAAATATATTAAGTATATTAAGTGTGTATAAAAATAAAATAAATTATTTACAAAATGTATATATTTCAAGAAAATATTTTCAAATGTGTATAAAAAAAATAAAAAATAAAAGTATTTTTCTACATTATTTTTACATTTAAATAAAAGTAAATATAAAGTATTTAATGTATTAATACTAGAAACAATTAAAATAAATACAAAAATAAATACAAAAATTTATGAAAATATTTTTTAAGTATTTTTTATATTAGAAAATAAAATATCAAAATCAGAAATGAAATAAAAATGCAAAAATGACAAATATACAATAAAAGGGGCAGGGGGTGTAAAAAGAAAAGAGGGGGGTGCCAAAAGTAAGCTCGTACAGGCCCAGCCCAGAAACAACTTCATCTTCTTCCTTTGAACAGAAACACGTGCGCTCTGTATACAAAATGCTATCTCCTGATTCCTTGTTTTTTTGACAAAACTCATAACATGAAACTTGTAGAGCATCAAACAACGAATCTAACCATATAAAAAACTTAAGCTAACTCTCAAAGACCAGAGAGAATTTCTCTGGCCCTAATTCTTAACCTAGTTTTTTCAGAAAGTTCATGAACAAAATTCTCCTAGCACAATTAATATAAATGAAAACTAAGCACATGTATGGTTTCAGGGCTATGAATACAATATCTTTCATTCACAAACCTAAGTCTAACTATTCCTAAATAGAGAGATAGAAGTTCATGAAATACATGTTTCAGTTGACTTCGAGCTGGACAATGCAGCAACTTCCAAGGGTGCTTGAGGTTCTTTTGAGCTTGCCTGATGTCCACTGAAGCTTTCCCAATGCTTGGTTTGTTTTGAGGTAGCCTGAATCGTGCTATAGAACTCAACCTGCAAAGCTTCCAAAAAAATGGCAATGTGTGTTAATGAAGTTACAACAACTTGTGGATGGTCTGGATAGCTCAGGTATGTTGGTTGGAAGGTGTTTGAAGTATCTTTGGACAAAACGCACGTGGAATTTGATGGTGGCTTGCAAAATGCAGAACTGGCCCTGTTTTGCAAGAAAATGTGGATTTTGTGCACAAGGAGTTTTGAGAGGTCAAGGGCTCGTGTTTCTGGCTTGCTAGGGTGTATGAAACTTGTTTGACAATTTTGTTTTTGTTGGTTTTATCAGATGTGTGAGATGCCTTGTTTTTTTGACAAGTTTTCTTCTTCTTGAAGCAAAAGAGTGGAAGTGAGGTTATAGACTTGTACAGGCCATCCTATCACCCTTCACACAACCCTCTTGGCCCCTCTAATTAGTGGATTTTTTTTGCAGCATAAGATCTGGTTCAATGCTCTAGGATGTTGTTTTGACATAAAGCAAAGTTCAAGCAAAAATGGCATTGTTACTTTTTCCATTTAAGGCTTAATCTAGTGTACAATACCGTAATGACCAATACAATGCCTTGGCTCAATGGATTTGCATTAAATTATGTAGTACAAACTGGTTTAAAGGCTTGTAATTGTGAACCAAGCTAGCTAGATCAGATTTGGCAAGTGGTATGAACATGTATTGGCCATGGATCAAAGTGAGTTTTTGCCAACTTCAAGCATTCGATTCTCCATAACCACAAAGGTGTTTGAGGAGTTCTTGGATAATTTGGAAAGCTTACAACATGTACTATAATCCATCTTTGAAATGAAACTTGAAACTACAAGTGGAACTATGTGAAAAATGGCCAAGAAATGGGTCAAAATCCTGCCTAAACTAGGGCAAAATTTCTCTAAGTTAAAAGTTTTAGGTACCCTTGTTCCAAAAATCATAACTTGATATACAAGCCTCTTTTGAGAAAACATTGTGAATCAAAGTTGTAGACTTTTTGATGGACTACAACTTTCATGTTGCGAGTTTTGTTTGAATCCATTTGCATCTTGGTGAACAAATGGGACAAAGTTAGGAAAATATAAGAAAATTTTATAACTTAGAAAAATTCTAAGTTATGAAAATTTTCCATTTTAAACCCTAATTTGCATTTTTGGGTTTCTTGATGAACAATTTTCATAATTTGACATGTCTTGATGAAAAATGACCTTTGGCACTTGATTTTGACCAAAAAGTCAAAGTTTGACTTTTCAGTATACAGTCAAATTTTGATCAGTTGACTGAAAAATTCATCTGTCAATCCTATGTATTTGAGATCTTTTGAACTTGTTGAATGGGTCAAGACAATGTCATTGATTCCTTGAGTCCATGGTTGAGCTTGATTTGCCATTGGTTAGGTCAAACAGTCAAAAATTGCCTTTGTACAGTCAAAACCCTAAAAATGACCATTTTGCCCTTTTGGTGATCTGATCAAATTTCTTATGGAATTGTGATCCAAACTTGATCAAATGGTTCATATGAGTTCATAATGTTGATGTGAATCAAATTTCATGAGGTTTGACTGTCAATTGGCCACAGTTGACTTTTTCCCCAATACAGTTGATTTCTAGGCCAACTGTCCAATTGACTGGCCAAAAATTTGAATCAAGGCTTGAAACTTGGTATGGACAAACTTGTGAGTCCAACATGAAGTATGGAAGTCACCTTGGGCATTGTGGTAAAAACATCCCTGTGCAAATTCAAACCCTAATTTAGGTCAACAATGCAAGGAGGTGTCTTGAGCAGAGTAAACCCTAGCTTGACCTTGAATTCCAAGAGTCTTGTGATGAGTAATGTTGATGAAATGAGAGGGAAAATTTTGGGGTACAACAACCATGATAGCAATTGTGCTAAGTATCTTAGTAAATTTTTGAGGGACTAGATCATTTTGTATAGGCAACCAAGATAGCGTCATCGAGGGACTATGATCTTTTGTTTTGTTTTTGTTTTGCCAAGATACTCAACATGCATACCATGGCCATTTCAAAGGCAACAAGTGGATGAAACCCTAGGGGTGCATGTGTGCATTGTGTTGTCAATTTACATGCTTTTATGTCTTGTACTAGGTCTAGCTATTTGTTTTGATTTTGGATATTGCATACAAACCCTAATCTTTATCATGGCATATTTGAAAGCATAAAGTGCGTAAAATAAATCTACGACTATTACAAAATTGATATGGGGAGGGGGATACAATTTTGAATGGGGTATTTGCAAGAAAATAAAACCCTCAGATTAACTATTACATCCAAATTGAATTCTTTGCATCAAATAAATAAGCAATATTTAAATAAGCAAATTAAGTATAAATATGTAAAATATTATAAGTATGCAAAAAATGTTTTTGTTTATTTTTATGTATGTAAAAATATAATATTTAATGTATTAAAAAAAATAGAAATAAAAGATTATTTTTATTAAGGGTAAAAACCCTAATTTTCTTTAAGAAAGTATATATATTAATTATATTATTTATGTACAATAAAATAAAATATAAAATATATACAAATGTCAAAAAAAAATATATCAGAAAAAATATTATTTAAGTATGTAAATAATAAAAAATAAAAAAATAATATTTTTATGTATTATTTTCAAGTTTTTTATTAAAGAAAATAAAAGTATGTTATTCAATAATTATTTCTATGTCTAAAAAAATAATAAAAATAATAAAATAAAAATGTGAAAATGAAATAAAATATTTTTGGTAATTTTTTATGTTTAGAAAAAATAAATAAAAAATCAGAAATGAAAAATAAATAGAAAAATATAAAAATATAATGAAATGGGCCAGAGGGGTGCAAGAAACAAGTCAGGGGGTGCAAAAAGCCTTGCCAAGCCAAGCCCAGCCCAGTTCCAGCTTCGTCCTCAACCTTTGAATCAAAAAAAGCGCGCGCCCTGTACAAATGTCTAACTCCTGCATACGTGCTCTAAAGCAAAAACTCATAACACCAAAGTTATAGCATTTTTCAAGACGATTCCAACCATATAAAGAACTTAATCTAACTCTCAAAGACCAGAGAGAATTTCTCTGGCCCTAATTTCTAACCTAACTTTTTCAGAATGTTCATCAATCAAATTCTCTAAGCACACTTAACTTAAATGAAATCTATGCATATGTACAGCTTAAGGGCTATGAGTACTACATTTTTTATTCACAAACCTAAGCCTAATGATTCCTAAATAGAGAGATAGAAAGTTGGAAAATACCTGTTTCAGTTGAACTCGTGTATGGCAATGTGGAGGTTTTCAATGAGGCCTGAGATGTTTGGGAGCTTGCCTGAACTTCCTCTGACCTTCCCCAATGCTTAGTTTGCTTTGGATTTGCTTGAACAAGCTTGTAGAAGTCAACCTGCACAAGCTGAAAACAGAAATGGTGAAGCTTGCAAATGGAGTTACAGTCAATGGCCAATGGTTGGTATAGCTTGGATAGGTTATATGGAATGTATTTGAACAGGTTTGGGGCAAAACACACGAGTAGTTTTTGTTATAGAACTCAAAGTGCAGAAACTGCCCTGTTTTGCAAGAAGAATGTGTTTTGGTGTTTTGGAAGGCTTGAGGGTTGGATGGCTCGTGTTTCTGGCTCAAGGCAATGCGCAAAACTTGTTTCAAATGCTTGCAAGAGTTGGTTATAACAGATACTCAAGTTGTGTCTCTTTTGCAAGTTTTCTTGTATTTTAAGCAAAAGTAAGAAATGATACAAGACAGACATGTACAGGCTATCTTTCAGCATGCACTTGGTGATATTGGCCCCCCAAGTTTGTGGATATTTTTTTCTGTCCAAGATTTGGTTCAAGGCTCAAGGGATGCAATTTGACATAAAGCAAGTTTGACAAAAATGGCAATGTTGCCTTTTTGCAATTTTTAGATTAATCTCTTGTGTAATCCTCTAATGATCAGAACAAAGCTTCAATCCATTGGGTTTAAATTTAATTATTGAGTATGGAAGGGTTTAGAAACCTGTGAGCAAGTACAAGCGAGGCTGAATAGAGTTTGCAAATTGTGTCAATATGAAACATGCCATGGATCAAAGTGAGTTTTTGCCAAATTCAAACCTTCGATTCTCCCTAACCATAAATGATTTTGGAGAGTTCTTGGACATTTTGGAAAGCTTGTAACATGCTATACAATCCATCTATGAAATGCACTTTGATATTACAAGTGGAACTAGGTGAAAAATTTCCATGAAGATAGGTCAAAATCCTGCCTAAACTAGGGCAAAATTTCACTAAGTTAAAAGTTTCATGGACCCTTGTTCCAAAAATCATAACTTGAGATCTAAGCTTCTTTTGGGAAAACTTTGTGAATAAAAGTTGTAGATTTTGTGGAGTACTAAAACTTTCATGTTGGAAGTTTTGTTTGAATCCAATTTCATCAAGGTGAAAATGTTTGGCAAAGTTGGGAAAAATTAAGGAAATTTCATAACTTAGAAAAATTCTAAGTTATGAAAATTTTTAATCTTAAACCCTGATTTGCAAAATTAGGTTTCTTGATGAACAAGTTTCATGTTTTTACATATCTTGATGAAAAATTACCCTTGGCACTTGATTTTGACCAAAAAGTCAAAGTTTGACTTTTCAGTGTACAGTTGATTTTTGATCAGTTGACTGGAAAATTCATTTGTCAATCCAATGCATTTGGGATCTTTTGAACTTTGTGAATAGGTCAAGATGATTCCATTGAGTCCTTGAATCCATGCTTGAACCCAATTTGCCATTGGCTAGGTGAAAAGTCAGAAATTGCTCTTCTGCAGTCAAAACCCTAAAAAATGACCATTTTGCCATTTTGATGATCTGATCAAATTTCTTGAGGAGTTGTGGTCCCAACTTGATCAAATGGTTCATATGAGCTTATAATGTTGATATGGATCAAAATTTATAAGGTTTGACTGTAAATTGGCCACAATTGACTTTTTCCCAATACAGTTGATTTTTAGGTCAACTGTCCAATTAACTGGGCAAAAGTTTGATTCAAGGCCTGAAACTTGGTATGAGCAATCTTATAAGTCCAACATGAAGCATTAAAGTCACATGGGGTATTAGAAGTCCAAAATTCCTTGTGCAAACTCAAACCCTAATTTAGGTCAACAGTGCTAGGAGATGTCTTGAGTAGAGCAAACCCTAGCTTGGTCTTGAGTTCAAAGAGTCTTGTGAGGGGAAATCTTGCTAACATGAGAGGGAAAATTTTGGGGTACAACAGGGTACAATTTACAAATGGGGATGAAGTAGAAACCTAATTAAATTATTACAACCACATTGAATAAACGAATAGCAATGAAAAAATATTAAAAAAATTTAAAGATAGTGTAAAAAGAAAGGAAATTTATTTTTTAAACTTTTATGTATCGACACATGCATTTATGCATCGATACATAACACTTATTGTTTCTGGAAAATCAAAATCAACTCAGTATGAGTCGATACATAATGGTTTGTGTTGACTCATTTCTCGTTTGTATCGACACATTCGTGTTTTTCATCGACTCATACACCTTTTGTTTCTATGTATTATATCTGGATAACAGTATGCATCGATGCATAAGGCCTTGTATCGACTCATACCCTATTCTGTAACTAAAATGAGTTGACTCATGTTAGTCCGTATCGACTCATGCTGCAATTTTTTACCTCTAACATTGTCCTATTGCATGCATAAGTCAGTTCTCAACATGTGACTGATAAAAATGAAAAGCAATCATATGGTTAGCTTAAAGGGCAACTATACCTACATTTTATCTTCATAAGTGAACCAATAATGATGCGTATATGAAAAATTCAAAGTCAAGAAAATCTTACCTTGAAACTGAAACTCGTGTTTTCAGTTTGAACACCTTTCAAAATGTTGTGATAATCAGAACGGATTTAGTGAACCTCCTGGAAGTTGCTCCAATCCTTACTTTATATTGAAAGCTGCTGAATCACACCAACCTAGTCAAGTTGTAGAATACTGTTTTTTTTTTGTTTTGAAGATGGTGATATTGGTATTACAGAAATTGTTTTGGTGTCTTAACAATTTCTATGTGATGTGAAGTGTTTGGATATTTGGTTTATGGGAAAGTTTGCAAGGTGGAACAATGGGTTGAGGTTTTGTTTTTGTGAATGAAGATAGAGATGAAGATGAGCAAAGGTTACAAAAGTTCTGTTAGACTTTTCAAAACTCCCTCTTCTCTCTTTCTAAAAACCTCCATTCCTTCCACCCCCCCCCCCTTGTGTGTTGTGAAACAGCTTATTTATAGGTGAAATTGGTTGAAATTTGGGAGGGAAATAGATAAGTTTTTGAACTGTTTGGGTACACTGTTTCATTGCTTTTTAGATGCAGCTCTTATGTGCTAAGTTTGTGCAAATATGGGACTGATATGATACAGATTTTACAGGTTTTGGAGCAGGTTTAGAGGCAGCATAGCAGGGCTGTTTTGTAGCAGTTTTAGAGTGGAGTGGCAGGTTGGTGCAGGGCTTGCTTTGTACAGGACTACAGACTATTTTTTTAACATGGTTTTGGGCTAGTAGGAGCAGGCTTAGACTTGGCAGCATATCTGATTTTGGGACTTTTTTGGATAGCAACATTTGTAGCATGATACAAGTCTGGTTTTGTGGACAAATTTATGCAACTTGTAACAAAGATAAGGCATATTTGTGGACAACATAGTGGCAAAGTTTGAATATTGAGTCAAAGGGAAAAGTTCAAACAAGACAAAGCTTAATATTTGTAACTTGTAATTTTTAACTTAAAAATGCAGCCTTGTTGTTTACTTGAAAGCTTGTAACAACTTGAATTATCTTGAATTGTGGTGAAAAGATCTCATGAAGTAATGAAATTAACATGTATAGAAAACACTTAGAACAATTTTCAAGTCTTGCAAAGTTTGACTTTTCAAAATGACTTTTGACTTTCTTGATTTCTTGATGATAAAATTTCATACTTTTGATTGTCTTGATGAAATGTGATCTTCGAAACTAAAATTTGATCAAAATGTCAAAGTTTGACTTTTTAGTGTACAATTGACTTTTTCATCAGTTGACCAAATTTCGTCTATCAATCCACTGATCTTGGGAGATGAATTGAAATATGCGATTAGGTCAAAATGATGTCCTTGAATCCTTGAGATTATGTTTCAAACCAATAAGTCATGTCCTAGGTCAAAAGTCAAAGATTGGTCATTCTCAGTCAAAACCCTAATTTGGAGTCTCAGTGCTTCAGAGATGATTTTGTCTGATCAATTCCTTGAGAATCCTTGAGCATTGGAGATGCTTTGTGAGGAATGTCTTGAAAAAGAGAGGGCAAATTTTTGGGTACAACAGTTGCCCTGTTAAATCTTCCTAAACGTGAAGAGTTAGATTGGCAGGTCCACCATTCGTGACTTGAAGGTGGAAGATGATCGAACACTAGAGTGCCCAGAAGTTTTCACTTGATGATATGTTAGTTGATTGTGTCAACAATGGGTTTAAAGATGCCATTTGAGAAGTGATAAAGAATTTGTTGGAGATGGTCTTGCAGATGCTATCCAGAGTGACCGTTGGTAGAAGTATCAGAATAAATCTTTGTTCGATTTAATATGAGTCGGAAGATGTAGTGGAATGAGTATCAGAATAACATCCATAGCTGGATCGTATCTGACTCGTAATTTAAAGATGTACTGAATGAGTGTTAGAATGACATCCGTATCTGGATCGTATCTGAACTGTATCTGAGAAATGTACTGAATGAGTTTCATAATGACATCCATATATGGATCGTATCTAAACTGTATTTGAGAAATGTACTGAATGAGTGTCAGAATGACATCCGTATATGGATCGTATCTGAATTGTATTTGAGAACTGTACTGAATGAGTGTTAGAATGACATCCGTATCTGGATCGTATATGAACTGTATCTATGAAATGTACTGAATGAATGTCAGAATGACATCCGTATTTGGATCGTATCAGAACTATATTTGAGAACTGTACTGAATAAGTGTCAGAATGACATTCGCATCTGGATCATATATGAAATGTATTTGAGAAATGTACTGAATTAGTGTCAGCGCAAGCCTCTTTATTGGCGACTGAAATATCCCAAAAGTCCAATCTCAATGAGCTTAGCATCGAGTATCAACAAATTTTCATATTTCCACCGAAACCAGCTATTTCACTACTTCCTAATGTCCAAGTTTTTCAATTAAAGGTTCTAAGGTTCGTTAGTGCTTCATGACATCACTCAACAGCCCCGTATTCTCCTTAATTTTCCATAAGGGATACCAGTACCCACAAATATGTTACACTAACATAGCTATTGTTTCAACCATATCGGTATATGTTGTACAGTCTCCATAATCTTTGCTATTTACCTAATGGTGTTCCCAGATCTGGTTAGAGGATCAATACAAACCCAAACAAGGGCCCATAAATGTAAAGCAAACAAATCAAACAATGAAAGTAAGTAAATGTGATCTAGCTCTAAGGTAACCCCACTTTTAATTAACATTCCCCAGCAGAGTCGCCAGTTCTGTAATACGGTGGGAGAACTAACTTGGGTGTTTTGCATTTGATCGCAATTGTTGCAAATAGCAAGAGTCGCCACCGACTTTTATTTTATCCAATAAGGAAAGGGTGAAAAGAACAGGAAAGACCTTTGAGATATTTTCTTGAGTTCGGGGGGTAGGTTATGAAAAGGGAAGGTGTTAGAACACTTTCATCCATAGTTATGTATGGGCTCTTAGTTTCTTGCTAGATCACTTTTAAAATTGCTTTGTTTGAAATGTGTTTGTGGTGGATTTTAAAAGTATTTTTGAAAAGCGCCTTCGTTTAGGAAAACTTTGTGATGATTCTCGTCTCTATAAGAATGCATACAAAGTGTTGTACTTTTTGAAAATATTTCATGTTTTGAAAGTGTTTGGTGTGTTTTGAAAAATGTTTATTTTGAAGATGAATTGTGAGTAAGCAACTAAGAACGTTCTACCTACTCAAAAGTCTTTTGTTCATTTCTCTCTTCCTTTGACATTGCTATCTTACCAGTTATTGGTAAGAAGCCCTATCTTTGGATGTAAAGGGACGGGCGTAGGTCATTATATAGTCATAGAAAGCAACATTGTAGGATACCTAAGCAAATTGTCTTAATGGTCTAAGATCGTTTACCGAAGGCAACACTGAAGGGTCATGGAGGGACTACGATCTTGTATTTTTTATTGTTTTTGCTAAGGCTTCTCACATGCATAACATGACAATTTTCTCAAGGCAACAAGTGGAGTTAACCCTAGAGGTGTATTGTGCAAGTCTTTTGATTTCATGCATTTTTTTGTCTTGGATTAGGGTTGTCTAAGATTGATTTTTATCTTGCCATACACACCATAGTTACTAGCATTTATATTTGGAAGTGGTAAATTGCAAAAAATAAAAATCCTACGCTATTACATCATTAGGGGGATGGGGTAAAATTTACAAATGAGGATGAAATAGGAGCTTAAATATTACAATCATATTGAATAGCCATGAAGAAAATATGTGAAACATGTAAAAACAGAGAAAAAGGAAGGAAAATTTCATTTTTGAACATTATGTGTCGACACATGCTCTTTTGCATCGACACATAACCTTCCCTTGCCCCTGTATTGCCAAATCAACTCAGTATGAGTCGATGCATAATGGTATGTATTGACTCATACCTTGCATGTGTCGACACATTCGTGTTTTCTGTCGACTCATAGACGTTTTTTCCTTCTGTTTTGGCCATGTACAGCAGTATGCATCGACTCATGAGATTTTGTGTTGACTCATAACCTGTCCTGCAACTAAAATGAGTCGACTCATGTGAGTATGTGTCGACTAATACTGCAATTTTTTCACTCTATTATTGTTTTTCTGCATGCAGGGGTTAGTTCTCAACACATAAATGACAAGAATAGAAGACAAACAAAGGTTAGCTTCGAGGGGAATGGTTATTACATTTTATATTCAAAGATGAATAATCTAATTATGCTTGAAATGAAGGGTTTAAAGTCAAGGAGATTTACCTTGAAGCTGGAATTTGTGTTTTGAGCTTGAGTTGTACCTTGAGTATTCTTGAACTTGGAAAAAACAGAGGTGTTACAGAAGCTTGTTCTTGAGTTTGAACAAACTTCTATATGATGTATGTGGAGTGTTTGGATAGTTTGTTTGGGCAGAGCTTTGCAAGGTATGAGAGGTTCAAAGGTTTGGACTTCAAAACTCAAGAGTGGAAACTTTATGGACTGTTATGGCTTTTGGCGAATATGAGATTTTGGGGGCTTATCAACAAAACTTCTGGATTTTCTCTCGATTTTCTGACCTCTTTCTCTTTCAAAATCTTCTCATATTTATAGGTAAGAGGTTTGTGAACAAGCTGATTTAGTTTACAAGCTATGGAGTTATGGCCAGGTTGGATTGCAAATATCAAGTTATGTCATGGTCCCAAGATGAAGTACCAAAGTTTCTGGTTTAGAGGGGTTGCTTTCCATGATTTATGGTGGAACAAAATCAGAAGCAAACAAAGTATAGGCTCAAGACAAGTTTGTACCAAAAATTTTGCTTTTCAAGAATAACAATGATAACTTTATGCCATAAATGTAAAGATCTTTTAGACAAAGGCTTAAATACTTAGGTAATAGATCAAGAGTGGGTGTGAGCATGAAATTATGATGAGATTTGCAAGTAAGGAGGCCTGCAACACAAGATTATGCAGCATATCATAAGGGTTTTGTTATGTGTTCTTCAATAAAATGACTTGCAATTCAAGTATGGATGCCCAACTTCATGCCCTTGAATCTCCTAGCTCAAGTATGATAAATTCATGCTCTTGGATGTTTTGGAAAGCTTGAAACATCCTCTGTAACTTTCATGTTGGCCATTTTGACAAAATCATCTTGTAACTAGTTGAAAAAATGCCAAGAAGTTGGATAAAATCCTGACCAAAATCTGTTGAAAATTTCTCTAAGTGTTAGATGAAAATGTCATGAGTTTATGAATTTATAACTCAAAATCCAAGCACTTCTAGGAATTGATCAGCAAAGAAAAGTTATAGATCTCATCATGATCTACAACTTTCATGTTGAAAGTTTTCTTTGAATCATCTTGCATCTTGGTGAAAGATTGGCATAAAGTAATGAAATTATCATGTATAAAACACTTAGAAAATTTGTAAGTCTTGGAAATCTTGACTTTTTACATTGACTTTTGAATTTCTTGACTTCTTGATGATAAATCTTGATATTATTGGATGTATTGGTGAATTGTGATCTTTGAAACTTAATATTGACTAAAAGTCAAAGTTTGACTTTTGGCGTATCAATTGACTTTTCATCAGTACAACTGATTTTTGGTCATCTGGTCAATTGACTGAGCAAAATTTGTGATACAAGATATGAAACTTGACATGAGCAAATTTGAAGGTCCATAATGATTCATGAAAGTATTTTGAGGCATTAACATTCCAATTGTCCCTGTGAAAACTCAAACCCTAATTTGAGGCATCAGTGTTGAGGAGACGGCTTGACCTAATCAATCCTTGTGCAAGCTCGAGCCTTTGAAGATCTTTGTGAGAAATGTTTTGAGAAATGAGAGGGAAAATTTTGGGGTACAATATCAACCAATTGAATAGATGGAATATTTCATCACATGTCTCCCTTTAGAGTAAAACCCTCAACAGATCTTCCATATGGGGCGATGATTACAATAACTCTAAGACACTTAAACATTGATACTTTAGGGGAAATGTCATTCTCATCAACTAATAAAACCGATTATACCTGCATCATAAATATGAAGATCAAAATCATATATGAAGAACTGAGAGACGATTGTGATAATGAAGGAGAAGAAGACGAAAATAAGTAGTAGAAAACATTGACATAAAACAAGTTTGAGAAATTTTTCAAGTCATAATAAAATAAGTAAAAGAGATAAAGAAAATAATCTCAAAAGAATAAAAGGCACCTATGACAAATTTAAGAACTCATCTATTTAATTAAATTTTTGCAAATTTCCTTTTATGCACTTTTAATTCAGTAAATCTCCCTTCTGTATCTTGAAATTCAATATGAGTGTGATGTTTTTCGTGCTTTAAATGTCTAAAATACTATTGTTTTTTATATTTACTTCTCACAATGCATCTTTATCCACCTTTTTGATTTTGACAAAGGGGGAGAGATATCCTCTCAGGGGGCATATCCTCTATCTAACTCAGGAGATATATATATATATATATATATATATATATATATATATATATATATATATATATATATATATATAGTTACTTTTACCACCTTTTGAGAGTTGCGTTGTCATCATCAAAAAGGAGGGAAAATGTGAAACCTTGTTTTGCAGGTAATAGACATTTAATCAAGACATCAATTTTCTATGATAATAACTAAGGACAACTAATGACGAGTTAAGCACATCGATTAAACAGTTAAAGATGCAAACTAGGTGTTATAGTTTGGTGAACTTGACTATTCGAAGAAGGCAAATAAATCGGAAATTATCTAAAGCCTCAAGAGATTTCAAGCAAGCGTCAACACAAAGATACTATGTGACAAAGGGCTTGTAGAAAATGAGTTAATTTCCTAATTTAGTAAGTGTGTGAACTTAGGTAAGAAAATAAGTTTTTTTCGTAAAACTATATGGCTATAAGCGCACACACACACTAAAACCTTTTTTTAAATATTTTTATCAAGAGTAAACATCTTAAAAAATGTCCTAGAGTTGTGCCATATGACTTAGGAGTTGTTTAAATAGATAGATTGGAAATTTTGACTTATCTAATTGATTGAGTCTTTGGTCTAATCGATTAGATTAGTTTAAACTTACGCCTCAACCCATTTAGACAACACCTTAATAATGTGCAACAATTAGATATATTTTCTTTTCTTTTAAAGAACTCATAATCAATTATTTTTCAAATTCTAATCGATTAGGTAACTGGAAAATTCATTGATTGAAAATTCCGTTTTTGGCACACCTCTTACCTATAAACAAAGGCTCCTTTTCTCATTTCAAATCTTCCAGAATCGTGTTTTGACACTACCATATCTCTCTCTTTCTAAGTTTTATTTTAACTTTCTCTCACTAGATGTTATAGCCAAATGCTTTTGTGAGAAAAGTCTCTTTGTGAATGAGGTTACTTGTGTAATTTTGAAAAGGGTAAAATTGTAAAATTCATGAAGGGAATCATTTATATATACCTTGGTTGAATATTGTCCAATTAGGGATTATTTTTTGTTCTGAGCTAAACCTAATATAAGCTTAGGTTGGGGACTGTGTGATCAGTCCTAGGTTGAAAGTTAGCCATTGTTAAAATCTTCCTTGGTTCTAGGTTAGCCTGACTAAAACCAAGATAGCTTGAATATTAGTTTGATATTAAAATCTTCATTGGTTAAGAGATCAACCCGGTTAAAATCTCAGAGGTTGTTTGATTATCCTTATCAGAGGAATTGCGCTAAGATATTTTGGAACTTGAAGACTTACCGCTACAAGGTTTGTGTTTATGGAAAGGAGACTAACTGCTTTAGTCCACCGTTGGGAAGGAAGATTGGTCACTTCACTCTCGCTATTATATTGGAGAAAAGTCACAAACAGCCATATACATCGTCTCGTAATATTTAGTTCAAGGTCATGCATCATTTCCTTGTATAAGGGGGCTCGTGAGTCTTTCCTACTAAAAGATCTCAAGTATTATTGGGAACTCCCAAGGCTAAGTCTTGAGAAGAGGAATGGGTCTTTTTGATTTGACTGAACCTCTATAATTCTTTGTGTTCTTCTTCTTTCCTTAACTATTTACTTTATGCTATTTGCTTTTCCACTGCTTAGTTTTTCAAAATGTTTTTTAACTATAATTTAATTTGCCTAAAGTTTTCAAAACCAAATTTTTCTAAATCACACAACTAATTTCCTCCCTCTTATGTGTGAAGTCTCAAGTCCAATACAAAAAACATAAAGTGTGTTTTATATGTGAATCTAATACATATTTCCACATATTTTAGTATGAAAAAAGACCGATTAACTTAAGCATCGAAAATTTCTAAAACTAGTCATACATATCGTAGATTGGATAAGACTTTTTAATAGAGAGCGGAAATTTGATTTTCCTATAGTTGCCAACATGGTGATCAATGACCATACAATAGCTGTAAAATTCTGGAAAATTTTCATACTCCCCATCAGCTACAAAAGTATAACAAGTTCTTTCAACCTTCAGTTGATGCCTAGGCTTAGTGTTGAGATCAACATTCATTAGGATACGAACAAAATGTCAAAAGATTTGTCATACAGATTTTTTTAGTTGAGTTGGTGCAAGATGTTTACTAGAATATGATGAACCAAAATTTAAATTTTCGTTGAAAAATATATGTACACATTTAATATCTAACTAGATTAACATCTGCATGATACACAAAACTTAATTGGGTTATTAACGTAATATTAGATTTGATAGAATTTTAATTATTTTTAGTATAAAATTGTTTGTTATTAAGATAAAAGAATAAAGAGAAAAAAAATGTATAAATCACACTTAAGAAAATACACTTAACTTTTTTCTTTAAAAAAAATATACAATTTTAAGTAAAAAAAAAGGTTAGAATCATATAAATACAAAAAAAAAAAAAACATTAAAATTAAAATTGAAATATAAAATAAGCATATAAAATTTTGTCATTTTTATACTCTTTAAGAATATTTCTTTATTATCATTTTAAAATTTAACAATTCAAACATCATATATATATATTTCTCGATATTTTAATATGCTTTGGGAGTTATTTTAGAATTTGAGTATGGCCTTTAAACTAAGTACTATGATATTGTTTTTGTGTGTATTTGACTATGTCATTTATTTTCAATATATATATTGTAGAAAATTTATATGTAACGAATTATATATTGTAACGGAAAAATGATTATCTAATTTTATATTTTGAACTTATTTTGGTTACATGTAATTGTAGATACAATTAAAATTTATATTTTAGAAAGAATTTGAAGAATTTATATGTCTATTTGAAAGTTATAAGTAAATTTAAAACATTGTATGACCAATTTATTTTAAGCATTGTCGTAAGATTTCTTTTGTATTATAGTTTGAAACGCTTATATATGAATTAGTATTCTATGTCATTAAAAAAATTTATTATAAATTTTTTTTGTGGTAAAAATTATTGGTGTAAGGTGATGAAATTGAGGAAGAAGGGAGGAAAAATAAAGAATGATGGCCGCTAATGATTGGTAAATGAATTGAATAATATTAATGAGACCTAGGTATACCTATTTATACACAAAGATAACAAAGATAAGAATGTCACATATGCCCTAAAAGAGGATAAACTTTCAAATATAGTAAATACTAAATTACCCTTTAATATCATCCCTTAATTTAGTATCTATCAGAAACTAACAACAGCAATTTCATTTCTCAAATGAAGAAATTGGTCTGTTTTAATTGCCTTCGTCAGAACATCTGTCAGCTGTTTCTGAGTGTTACAGTGCAGAACTTCTAACACTCCTTTCTGCACTTGACTTCTCAGAAAGTGATATTTCGTCTCAATATGTTTGCTTCTTCCATGCAACATTGGATTCTTGGCAAGATTGATTGCAGACTTGTTGTCAATCAACAACTTCAGAGGTTTCTCTATCTCAATCTTCAAATCATCCAGAAGATTCAGAAGCCAAATAGCTTGACATGCAGCTACAACACCTGCAATATACTCAGCTTAACACGTTGGCAGAGCCACAACAGGTTGTTTCTTGGAACTCCAAGAAATAGAACCTCCCAGAAACTTGAACAAGTAACCAGAAGTACTTCTTCTGTCAACTCTATCTCCACACCAGTCAGAATCGAAATAAATCACTAATTCTAGTTCTGTCTTTCTTCCAGAAGGAAATAGCACTCCATATTTCAGAGTTCTTTTGATATACTTCAGAATCCTGACAATAGCTTGATGATAAGACCACTTTGGTTTACTCATGAATCTGCTAACCATTCCAACTGCATAGCAAATGTCATGTCTGGTATTGCACAAATACATGAGAGAACCAACCAACTGTTTGAAGGTCATAGCATCCACATAATCACCATCAGAATCAGAATCCAATTTATGATTGGTTTCTGATGGTGTCACAACAACTTTACAATTCTGCAGCTTAAATCTCTTCAGAAGTTCATGTTCATACTTCAGCTGATGTAGAATAATACCCTTCTTTGAGTACCGAATCTCCATTCCTAAAACATATACCATATTTCCCATATATGTCATCTAAAATTCATTCATCAAAACTTCTTTAAACTTGATTATATCTTCTAGACAATTTCCTATTAGCAATATGTCATCAACATATAGACACACCTGAATCATATTGCCACCAGAATGTTTCACATACACGCCATATTCCATCTCACATTTCTGAAACTTCTGCCTCTTGAAAAACGAATCAATTTTCAGATTTCAAGCTTTGGGTGCTTGTTTCAATCCATACAAGGCTTTATGTAACTTCTATACCATCTCTTCCTGATTCTTTTTCACAAATCCAGGAGGTTGTGACACATATACCTCTTCTTGTAATGGGCCATTTAGAAATGCATACTTCACATTCAGATGTATCAAAGGCCAATTTCTATTTGCAGCTGAAGCAATCACCAGTATGATTGTTTCATGTCTAGCTACATACACAAACATCTCAAAGTAATCTATCCCAGGTTTCTGAAGAAAACCTCTAGCCACTAGTCTCGCTTTGTGTTTTCCAATTAGTCCATCTGGCTTAAGTTTCACCTTGAAAACCCATCTGGCGCTGATGACTTTCTTCTTTTCTAGAAGCTTTGTCAACTTCCAAGTTTTATTTCTTTCAATAGCCTTAAGTTCTTCCTTCATGGCATTCAACCATACTTTCTTCTTGAGAGCTTCTTCAATACCCATTAATTCAGAATCTACTAACATGGCACACTGAACGACTTCTCCTTCGGAATCTACATCAGTGTCATGCAACATGTTAAAATCTGCAAATCTACTTAGTATTTGTCTGATTCTCTATGGCCTCTGAACTTGTTCTGAAGCTTCTCCAGAACTTGGGACAGTGCTAGCTTCTGGACCTTGTCCAGAACTACTTCCTTCAGAATTACCACATTCAGAGTTACTTCTGGAAGCTTGTCCTCCACACACTATGTCTTCAGAGTTTTCCCTTCCAAAAATATAATCACCGCTAGATTCTGGATCATCATCAGAATCTAGATCAGAATCAAATCCACTATCAGAATCTCCCTGTGATTCTGACTCATCTTCAGAGTCTTCAGAATCAGATTCATCTTCTGACTCTGAATCGTCTTCAGAACTTTCTGAAGAATCTTCAGAAATTAACTCTGGTGTTGGCGCTACACCAGAATCTGATTGAGACTTGTTTCAATCCCGTGTTTCTGACTCCTTCACAATAACGTCTCTGTTGATTTCAATTTTGTTAGTTTCTGGACAATAAAGCTTATAAGCATTTGTACTGTGGTACCCCACCAGTAACATTACTTTTCTTCTATCATCCAGTTTCCGTCTTCTAGCTTCTGGAACTTATTTGTAACATACAGAACCAAACATCCTCAGATGACTAACACTTTGCTTATCTCCAATCCACTTTTCTAAAGGAACAATTTCCTTCAGCTTCTTGTTGGACAACTATTTATAACATATGCTGACGTGGCAACAACTTCTCCCCATAACATGTGAGGTAGCTTCTTCTCTTTCAGCATACTTCTGGACATATCAAGCAAAGTTTTGTTTCTTCTTTCAGCAAGACCATTGTGCTGAGGAGTATATGGAGCAGTAACCTCATGTTCTATTCCATTCTCCTCACAAAACTTCTGGAACTTTGTAGAGTTATACACACCTCCATCATTCGTTCTCAGAATCTTCAACTTCTGACCAGTCTGCTTCTCAGCCTTCACCTTGAACTTCTGAAACTCAGTAAACACTTTATGCTTGAACTTGATAAGTGTTACCCATGTCATTCTTGTGAACGCATCCACAAAAGACACAAAATATTTTTTCCTCCAAGTGAAGATACTGGAAATGGTCCACACACATCAGAATATACTACTCCCAAAGCATACTTCGCTCTGGGGGCTACTTCTGATGCAAATGGAAATCTGGGTTGCTTGCCTTTCATGCATATCTCACATGACTTCTCAGGCTTCACAATCTTCGAAATGCCATGTACAAGCTTCTTAGAACTTAGATGCCCTAAGCTTCTATAGTTCAAGTGTCCCAACCTCTTGTGCCACAGCTTACTGTCACCTTCAGCATCTTCTACACTAAGACACTTTGCTTCAACTGTTTCTACATTCACCTTAAATGCTCTATTACTTCCCTGCTCACACTTCATAATCAACTTCTGATTGGAATCATATAACTTCAAGAGGTTGTCCTTCATAACAAATGAAAAACCTTTCTCAATGAGCTGACCCACACTCATCAGATTGCTTTTAATTCTAGGAACATACCAAACATCTTTGGTCAAAATGTTTTTTCCATTCTTCACTCTGACTCTGACATTTCCCATACCTTCTGCATTAAGATACTTATCATCAGCATATCTGATCTTTGTTCTCCTTCTAGAGTCAAATTCTATCAGTCATTGTTTGTTCCCAGTCAAGTGGTTTGAACAGCCAGTGTCCATTAACCACCAATCTTCTGAACACTTTCCATCAGAATCAGAAGCCATCAGTAGCACAGGTTCATCACCAGAATCTCCTCTGGGAATCTCCTCTGGCTATATTTGCTTCTTCTGACTTCCTTCCTTTTTTTCTACAATCTCTGGCAAAATGGCCAAACTTTTTACAATAGTAACATTGAACCTTCTTCTTGTCATACCTTTCCTTTCCCTTCTGATATTTCTTTTCATCAGAAATTGAGGTTTCTGACTTCTGGAATTTATCACCACATCTATTATGCTTCTGGTCCTTCTTGACAAAGAAGCCTTCAGAGCTTTCTCAATGTCCCTCTCAGAAGTTCTTTCAGTCAGACGTAACTCCTGCGCTTCTAGACTGCTTTGCAACTCTTCTATTCTCATGGTTTCCAGATTTTTAGAATGTTCAATAGAAACAACAATGTAATCAAACTGAAGAGTAAGCGACCTCAGAATCTTCTCTATGATTACCTGTTCAGAATGTGTTTCTCCACAAGCTTTCATCTCATTAGTGATCAGAATCATTCTGGAGATGTACTCAGAAACTTTCTCACTGTTCTTCATGTTGAGATTCTCATATTGCTTTCGCAGGGACTGAAGCTCCACCTTCTTCACTGACGCGTCACCATCGTAACATCTGACCAGTATATCCCATGCCTCTTTCGACATCGTCGAATTAACAATCTTCTCAAACACACTTTCATCCACACACTGATGGATATAGAACAGATCTTTTTGATCCCTCTTCCTCGTAGCTCTTTCAGCAGATCTCCGTTCTTCAGTAGCATCTGCTGCAACTGGAACATAACCATTGGTAACAAGATCCAGAATATCTTGAGCACCAAACATCACACGGATCCGTATCATCCATCTGTTCCAGCTTTTGCCATCAAAAATTGGAAGTTTAATGTTCAAACTACTGCCTCCACTCATCTTAAACCTTGCACAAATCTCAGATCTCACTCAGTGTTTCCCAAACCACATAATCAATGTGATTCTGTTCAGATTTTGTTCAAGATTCAACAGAAATCAAGAACCAAAATCAAACACACAGCTCACTTTCGCTCGTGTTTCCCAGAAATTTAGAACAACCAAGAGCTCTAGATATCAATTGTTGGTGCAAGATGATGAAATTGAGGAAGAAGGGAAGAAAAATAAAGAATGACAACTGCTAATGATTGGTAAAGGAATTGAACGATATTAACGAGACCTAGGTACACCTATTTATTCACAAAAATAATAAAGATAAAAATGTCACATAGACCCTAAAAGAGGATAAACTTTCAAATATAACAAATACTAAATTATCCTTTAATAAAAAATTTATTTACAATTTTAGTAAAATATAAAAATGTAGTTTCTTTTAATAGATTTTATGAATGAAACGTTACATATTATAGTGAAATGAATATTATAAATTTTAGATGATTATATTTAGATGAGTATCATATTAGATTTTAGTTGATGTAATAAGTTAAATGAAGATTTTCCAATAAAATAAATTGTGGCTCGAAATTAATGTATTATAATGGATAGATAGATGCTGTTTTGGATATAATTATCTCAGTGAATGTGATCTATAATAAAAAAACGAATCTGTATTTTAAATGTTCTGAAAAGATGTCCATACATATCAAAATATTTGGGTTCATTAAGTATGTAAATCTAATTAAGCTATTAACTATTTTTCATAGAGAATCATTTACATTTGTGTTTCATGTTTCATGCACTGCCATAATGATTAATCTTGCTACCATGAACAAAAGCCGAATCCCTCTTTGCTCGGGTTGTTATGGAGTAGAGTTCTATTTGTTTTTAAAATAAATATTTTCATCACTATCCTTTTTCTTTTACTAAAAGAAATATTTATTCAGTCAAATTAAAAAAAAAATCGATCTTTATAAATTCAAGATTGTTAAAAATTGAAAAAGATAAATCTACAAATATTCTTATAACACCTAACTTAATAATATACAACCGCAACATGAAAGTATTATAAATATGATAAAATAAAAATAATTGAAATATTCATATTTTTGAATCTGCAATATTAACGCCAAAATCTTTATCAGATCTCTTAATTTTCAAGACTGTTTAATTTTGAAAAAATTATGTGTATTCAGTATCTTTATCAATTCAGCCCTATGTACATTTCATAATTAAATAAATAAATCACTTTTTTTAGTAATAATATATGCTTAGATTTGTTATAAATTAAATTCTTTGAGTGTTTATTGCAAACCCATTTGACTTTTCATTTAGTTTAATGTTTTAGGATTAGTAGATTGGTTTTGTTGGATCCCATTTTTATATTTGGATTTCTTTAAAGTTATTAGAATAAATTCATTTAGGAGAAATTACTATAAATAGGTTTCTTACTAACAAAATTACTTTAAATATTGTTAGAAATTAAATTGAGTGATATCTAGAATGAGTTAGAGGCAAGACAAGAAATGTGAAACATGGTCATATTCTTTCACTTTCTTATTTATTAAGTAACATGACATTCTTATCCATTGAGTAACTTATCTTTCTTATTTATTAAATAACCTAGCATTCTTATACATTAAGTAACTCAGACTTCTAATCTTTTAAGTAACCTTTAGTTTTCTTATTCATTTAGAAGTTATTGAGATTATTAGAAACCAAACAAACTTAACCATTAAAAAACTTTAAAATTTTGCCTATAATAAGAAACGCATATGTATTGTAGTTCTATTAAGAATCTCTTTCATAACATCATAAAAAGAATTTTTTAGCTTTACAGCTCCTATAAATTAAAAAAAAAAAAACTCTAGTTAATAACTATTTTTTATTTTTAACTTTTAATTTTTTTATTAGTTTTTAGCTTTTTCATCAAAAATTATTTAAAATAGTTTTTGAGCTTGTGACTTTTTCTTTCATATATATTGATAATTATTTTGACAAACACGCATTCTTACCCTTGAATATAACACCTTATATATATATATATATATATATATATATATATATATATATATATATATATATATATATATATATATATATATATATATATATATATATATATATATATATATATATATATATATATATATATATATATATATATATATATATATATATATATATATATATATATATATATATATATATATATATATATATATATATATATATATATATATATATATATATATATATATATATATATATATATATATATATATATATATATATATATATATATATATATATATATATTTTGCTTCAATTTTGAAATAGTGTTGATAATTCTCAAGCTAGTGAAACATCGTAGAAGAATTAATGAGAAAATTAAAAAAAATTATTATATTTTTATAGTAAAATAATAAACAATAAATTTATTTTTATTATTATTTTAAATTAATTTATCTGAATTCAAATTTCATATATCTCATTAAATTATATTATAAAATTTATATATATATTTAATATATTTTGATGCTATCTTAGAAATTTTAAATATATTAAGATTATTTTTGTATGTTTTTATTAACACATTTATTTTTATCAAATTAAAGTTAATTTAATAATATAATAATATAATATAATAAGATAAATAAATCATAATTTTTTTAATAAAAATATTCTTTTTTGTCATTTTGTATTCATCAGTTAGTGTAACAACTAATTTATCAAACACTCAAATTAATTTATTAGCTACCAGTCATCAGCTATAAGCTATCGGTCGTCAGCTTTTAACTACAAGCTATCAACTAGTTTTATCCAACAGAGCCTAATTCAAGTGAATGAAATTGAGTATTAAAGTAATTTGACTAAGATACTTCCTCTCCCTTATGAATTGTTGCAATTATGAGTTTCAATTGATATTAAATTGGGGGTTAGGTCATGTTAGTAAGAGTATAAAAAATATTACAAGCATGGGGAACAAAAGAGTTTTTATTGTGTCAAAAATTATAATAAGTGTTTTTGTGAGATAAAATGACAAACACTTATAATTTTGTTTGGTTCGGTCTAAAATTAAATGTAGAATTAAATTTTAGTTACTGAGAACTTTTAATGACTACTTAACAAAAAATGAGAATGCAACGATTTAGAGGGGTGAATAAACCTCCCAAAAATATTTATCGTTATGAAAATTTGTTTAGTTTTAAAACATATCAGAGTTTAAAAGTGGTTTGGTGAGTGGAAATGTAGTGTATATAAAATTGGGTATGCTTTTGGGATAGTATATTGATGGTTGTCATTACACGTCATTTAACAAGAAAAATCGATCAAATCTGAGAAGAAATGAGCAAGTTAGAAGCGAAAGAGTGAAAAGAGCTTGAAAAGCACTTATGGGTGAAGAAAAACATTTATTTAGGAAACTGGTGAAAAAGGAACAAAAATGGGATGCTTTGCTTCTGAAATTTACGTGCCTGCGCCGAGCTATAGCACGTCTGCGTTGAGCTAATGATAGTGCAACGCGCCCGCGTATGAGGCCAATGTGCACGCGTTGATGCTTTTTATTGTAATGGTTTCTGACTGCTTTATAAGGAGAAACATGCGAAAAAAGAAACTGATTGATTATAGAGAGAGAAATGTGACGTATTGGAGCGATTTTGGAGTTTTTTAGGCCATTAAAACCATTGAAGAGCTTCTTCTTCGATGATTCTTCATGTTTTTCGAGTCTAAACTTATGGTATCGAATTATTTCAACATGAGTAGCTAGATTCCTCTTAGGTTAGGTTTTATTTAATGACGAACTTGTTTCTATTTGATAGGGATATATGATCGAATGATGTTAATGTAATTGCTTTGAATCTTTATTATTATTTAGTTATTGATTACGTTCATTGCCTATTGTTTGTTACTACATTCAATTTGATCTTGATAATATTTTCTACTGACCTTATGATTATTTATCATACATATTATAATTGTTGAATTCACTAATTTACCAGGGATAATATAATTAGGAACTGTGACTTGGGGGTTAACGAGCTATGTTGCCTAGTATGATGTTACAATTGGCTGAGGGATCAATGAATTGACGCTTAGGTCAGTGAGCTACACACCAAGGGATTGGGTGTATTGGTAGAGTTAATTCACCGTGTAACTTTATATTCACTGCATGTCTATTAATGTGTGTTTCATTAATAAAGTAGAAATAGGGGATTTTGGCGATAAAACCTGACCGCTTTTATCAAAATTGTTATAAACCTTATCTATTTTATTTTCGACCAAAAAACCCGAAAATCCCCTGTTTACTATTTTTAATTACATCGCACAACTTGGATTGATCTAGATCCTTGTTAACTTGTACATAGTATCCAAAACTGAATCCTCGCAAAATCTTTACTTGAAATCGTCTTTAATCTTCCAACACCAAGAATGTTGCTCTAAAGTCTTTGTTCTGTATCGATCATTACTCTATCCTATTGGTATCTTAAGTATTGACATGTCTAAAGATTGAAAAGAACTCACACTTTGTCTGCAGTCTTTCATACAACACTACTAAAGTAATTCTTAAGAGAAGAACCTCATTCTTTTCCGCTGGACTTTTCAAAACCAACCACAACCACACGCACACAATTTGTAAACATTTGAAATCTCAAGAAATATTCAAAGAAATTTTAATCACAATAACAAACCTTCTCACGAATCTCACACCTAAAATATGAGAGTTAGAACAAAATGAAAATGGATAAAGAAAAAGGTAGATTATGAAAGATTTGATTTGCAAGATCGTGTGGTTCAAATCAAGGTGCTGAGATTCCAATCTTAGATGTTATGGTTTGAATCATAGCAACATCAAAACAACCCCTAGACATTTTGTGACTCTGATTCAATTCTAGCAATGGTGGGATTTGAATCACACTTCCAAAATCTAAATTTTGGAAAAATGTAAAGTGTTTTTGAGATTATAATGTTGTCATGACTTGAACCATTATCAAATGTAGTTCTTGAATAAAAAACTAAACAAATCAACTTGAAGCATATTACTTGAACCATAATCAAACAATTTGATTTATGCATGTATAAAAACGAATTTAAAACTCGCCCATAAGGTGTAAAATCATGTAGGAGACTCAATAACGATATAAACAAAACTAAAATCTAAAATGCAAGTAATTAAAACATAAACCCTTAGAAGGTAGAGGCAATGAAACTTCAATTACAACACATTTAAAACCTCACAGTGTTTGGTGCTTTTGGGATCCCAATTTACAACAAGGAGCTGATGAAGTTTCTTGTATAAGGGATCAATGAGTCTTTCACAAATTCATCAAGGAATAAATTACTCAATATTTAGAAAAATTGGAAGTGCCAAGGCTTCTAAAGAAGTGTGCGGGACATATTGAAGTTGTCACATAAAGGAGTAGAGACGTCTCAGAAAGCCAAATTACAATCTTTATGTAGAGAATATAAAAATTACAGAATTTCTAATTCAAAAACTATAAAAAAAATACTTTTATCATGTTATAAATCTTGTTAATAAGATGAGAGTATATGAATAAGATATTTCAGATATCAAAGTGGTGGAGAAATTTTTACCTACCATGCTAATGAAGTTTGATCATATGTAACTATAATCGTTGAATCCCACGACACTGGCATTTTTTCAGTAGTAGAGTTGCAAGGAAATATTGAAAACCATGTCAGCAGAATATTGAAAAAGAAAAAGTAAAAAAAGGCTTTGAAGAGTCGAGTTAATCTGAATAACGTAGCTGAATCCAATAAAATAGGAGAAGGTAAACGTTGTGATAATTTCAACAATGGTGGAAGAGGAAATTTCAGAGGTAGAGGTTGAGGAACTTTTAGAGGAAGAGGAAATGGCAAGTTTAACCAATTGAGAGACAATAATTTCATTCCATCTTATCAAGGAATAGATGGACATAGTTTTGGATCTACATATCATGGTAGAGGAAGAGAAAACTACAATCAAGAGAACACAATTATTTGTTTCTTCTACTATGTAAAATATGGACATAAAGCCATTGATTATAAATATAAACATCACAAAATATGGCAGAAAATTCATATTACAATGACGGTGAGAATTATGAAAATCCACAAAATTTATTTTTGGCAAGTAATACATCTTTTTGAAGAATATGATACATAATATTTGAATATTGGGTGTAGTAGTCACATGTGTAGAAAAATGATACCGTGAAGTTTTGAAATGATTCAATTATTCCAATATAATGCCAAATTTCTATCAAGTTGAAAGATGGATCTCAAAATTTTGTTGTTGAAGTTTTATATGATCATAATTGTTGTACCCCAAATTTTACTCCCTTTATTTTCATACGCGCATATCATTGGTTTTATGGTTATGGAATAAAGGTATATTTAGCAAGCTTCGTCAGGTTACAAGTGACGTTTATTTCGCCAATGGATGTTCTCAGAGTATTTTCCGTGCTGAAGATCGGTTCGCCGTTTTGCAACAATTCGGGGTTCAAAGATTCACAAGTCCAATCCGACGCGTCATATTCATGTGTTCTTTCGCCAAGATATCTCTGATAACGTATTCTCAAATTCAGGTTCGGCTCGAGAGCCAATTCTTTAAAGAAGGTCCCCAAATGTGTGAGTTTTCTCGAAAAAATGTGGTGAAAAAATGTGCTGAAAGTACAGTTTTTACGCACTAAAAAATTCATAACTTGAAGATCGTGGCTCTTTTTGAACCCGTTCCGGTGGCCAAAATTCCGTCTATACGTCATCTACATTTTCATCTCTCACGGCTGAAAGCCAATTTCGATCAGAAGATCTTCAAAAATGCGGATTTATTAAGTATTTTTATACAGAAAATTTGTGACAGAAGTTTATTTGCGTCATGTTCAGAAAATCATAACTTGGTCGATTATCATCGTATCGAGCTGATTTCGGCGCCCAAATTTCACAAATTGAGTTGGCTACGTTTTCACAGGAGGTATCAAGTTTGAAAGGTATCCAAAATGCCTTTATTTTTTGGTCAGAATGCGCGTGACGCGTCGAAAATCCTGAATGCTGAATATTATTTCATATGGGTCGAAACTTCGAAAATTCATAACTCGGTCAATTTTTATCGGATCGGACCCATCTTTTTACACAAGAATATGGTTAACAGAGTGCGCATGTCCATCAAAGAATATGGTTAACAGTCACATCAACCGCCACTTGCCCTCCGAGAATAACGGGTCTACTGCTCCTATATTTTCGGAGTGCTTTACCAGAAAGGAGACCACGTGCTAGACCCCATTATCCATGTAACCCTGACAGTCCTTGCTATTGGGCCCAAATCACTTGACCCAATACATGAATTTTGAGTCAGATATTCATTCATTAAACCTCACTTCTATTACTTGCACTCTGATTATCTAGACTCTTACTTTGGCATCGAAGTATCTTGCAGATACTTCCACTTCACATTCAACCGCTGCTCAACTTGAAGTTCGTAGGCCTTGAATCCTTGACGATTCCTTCTGATCAGATACGACCAATATGATATACATTGAACCACAATTTTTTTTTACTAGTCATTGAACCACAATTATGATGTCTTTCATGGAAAATTGAATATCATTCACACTAATTAGAATTTTTGTTTCTCATACTTTAATATATCATCATTTTCCACAACAATTACGAATGGATCGGGATGAAAAATATAAACAACCTAATCATCAAAGACACCTCCAGTTCCATTTCTGTTGAAGAAAGAATATTTCAAAATTTCCAATTCTATAAACCTGCAATCTATCCCCCAAACTTAACAGCAACAAAAAAAAACAACCTCCTCATCATAGACTTTCCTCATATATATCTTCATCTTGATGAAGCAATGGATTATTCTTCGCATGTGAAAAGCTTGTTTGGTTAGTTCCATCATTCATTGAAGACCGAACTACCTGCAAATTAATTTATGATTGCTATTAAAATCTTACATATCTTATATACATGACATGTGAATCTCAAAATTGTTCGATATTTTACCAGTTAACTATAAACTTGCGAGGTATCTTCGATTTTCTTATAAATGCCATCACATTATTGAATTTCATAAATAGGTCAATAAGGTTTGTTGTATCTAATATATAGAGTATAAGCATATAGCAGGATTAGAATATCCAACCTTTTCAACTTCTTCTAGAAGATGTGGGTTCTCCTTCAAGTACTGCAATGTTTTGTCTCTTCCCTGTCCTAACCTGTTTCAAGATATATATTTAAATGATCACCACTACGACATGGGAACCGACCAACCATCGAGATACAAACAATTGGAAAAGCAAAGAAAGGTGACTGATGTAAAACATGAGCGTAGTTTCAGACAATACCGATGCTCCCCATAACTGTACCAAGAACCCTTCTTTAAGACAATATTCATCATTTCTGCACAATCTAAAATGCAACCCTGCATTCAAAATGAATATTCAAAATACTGAATAGTATTTGCTAAATGTTAAAAGTGATTTTATGTACCAACACTCACCAGCTTATTAACTCCCTCTCCAAATGAGATATCAAATTCAGCTACTTTGTAAGGCCTTGACACCTAAAACAAATTATACTTCTTAATCTGTTTCCGTATTTAACACAAACATTCTAGTACAAATAGAGGTTAATTTGACTCCTCGAAAAATTTTCAAATATAGAAATGTTGTGGTTACCTTGCTCTTTTGCACTCTAACACGAACTTTAAGGCCAACTTCTTCATCTCCTTTGGCCTAAAAGGAAATCAAAATGCAAAGTAGTTCTTCATATTCAACAATCTTGATATTACAATCAAAAGACCATATTAGGAACAGATAATCACTTGAATGTAAAAACTGCTGATATTTGGAGTTGAAAGACCGCCAATTAGCAACAGAAAGGTTGAAGATGATATATATTATATAGTAGAATGTCATGAAAAAGCCATTGTACTTACAGACTTTATCTTCCCTATAGAACGAATTTCAAGCCGAACCGATGCAAAAAACTTCAATGCAATTCCACCACTTGTCACTTCGGGATTTCCATAGTAGACACCAATCTTCGGAAGTAGAGAGAAAAAACAAACCATATGAACTAAAGCAGAGATTTAACAGTGAGATATATCATTGAACTCACACGATTATGATTATGCCATTAAGAAATTAGACTAATCAAATACAAGTACCTTGTATCTTATTTGGTTCAAAAATATAAGCGTACAACCAGCTTTAGATGCATTTCCAGACATCTTACGCAAAGCTTGGCTCATAAGACGAGCCTGCAATCCCATTTGCTGCATTCCAATCTCACCCTATGTATTAGAATGAAAATTTTTGGTTAGAACGAAATGCAATCCCGTAAACGATTAAATAAAATTACCTAAAACAAAGAAAATCAGATCTTTACTTCAACTTCTGCTCGGGGAGTGAGAGCTGAGACGGAGTCAACACAAATGAGATCTATGGCACCAGATCTACACATACGATCTGCGACTACAATAGGCAAAGTTCAATCAATTCACAGACACCATATGAGCACCAACAAAATCATCTTATCCGTTCCAACACAACGACAAGTCAAAAGCATTACTCTCAAGAGCCATCTCTCCATGATCTGGTTGGCACACGATTAAATTTTCTACATCCACTCCTAATGCTTTAGAATATGCTGGATCAAAAGCGTGCTCTGCATCTACAAGCATTGCATTTCCTCCTAACTTCTGCGCAAACATAAACAACATTGCACATTGATTCCAATCAATAATCATGATCAGGAACAAAGATTGGGAAAACTCCAGATGAATTACCTGTACTTCTGCAATAGCATGAAGTGCTAAGGTGGTTTTCCCACTGCTTTCTGGTCCAAATATCTGGAAACAGATATAGCAGATACTGTCAGCATCCCATTAACGAATAAATTTCTTTTCAAAGCCTAACAAACTTCTAGTTCATGCTCCAATAAATTTTAAGCACAGAATATACCATACTCTTCGATAAATAAATAAAGAGTATGTTATACTCCATCAACATCAAGAACCATGGAGTCAATACGGTCAATACCTCTACAATTCTTCCTTTTGGAAGACCACCGCCCAAAGCAAAGTCTAAAGACAAACATCCACTAGGAAAAGTTTCACTACAACATTCCAGAAGATAGAAAATCTATCACAGAAAATAATAACGGCATAATTTGATGTTATTATAACTATTTAAAACAGTTTGGTGGATACATATGTAATACAGATGATAGAGAATTTGAAGAAGATACATACACCAAAGCTCCACCGGCACTGCCCAATCTCGTAACACTACCTTTTCCGAAAGAGTTGTTTATATCACTCATCGCTGCTTCCAGTGCCTTTTGCTAGAATAGAAGTTTAATTGTCAAATCAAATATACTTCTACAAATAACCTACTAGTTTTATTGGCAAGCTGACATCGTATTTTCAACAGAACAATTATCAGAAAGCATTTACTAATATAAACAAAGAACTATATGTCCTAAATGCTATCAAGTTAACTGAATACAATAGAGTAATAATTAAAGTTAAAACGATATACTTCTGTGAAGACTAATATGCACAGAGAAAATGCAAAAAAAAAAAAAAAAAAAAACATATGGTGAAAATTTGTATATTATTATGATTCTTAAAAAGGTAAATATAGTAGATGATAACATGCAGATATAGGAACCAAATAATTATCATATGCACGAAGGACCATATTGTAGAGTATTTTATCTTTTCTGTAACGAAGGGACCAAATCAGTATCCATTTTGCAAAATTTTACGCAGTGGGGTGTGCTAATCAGGAATAAGATATTCTTTAAACAAGAACATAAAATAACTATCAATATGTTCTGTCATGGATGACCAAATCAAACCTACTAAATTAGTTTAGATTAGTATATAGGTTGACATTTTAATTCTAAATCTCTCTTAATGGTAGACCAAGTTGTCTCTGTTCTTCCTCTTTCTCTAACTATTTGACTACCCTTCATGTGATCTATCCTCTGAAGTGGCACTTCTATGATGATTCAGAATACATGTTCAAATCACCTAAGAGAAGAATCTACAATTTTCTCTATAATGGGAATTACCCTAACTTGTCTTCACACACAGGTTCTATAGTGGACGGTGGGATTGGTCCTCCCAGATTAGTCGGTCCTAGGACCGGATATCCTTTTTTAAATATTTTTTTCAATTTATCTTAGAAAATAGTAGTCGTTAATAATTGAAAGGGTAAAAATCCCAATCCTATCCTTAAACCCTAGGTTTTTAGCCATATCCCAAAACCATATTTACTATTATTTAATAAAGCGGCAGTGATAATGAACATTATTCCATTTCAATCTCAATTGTTATCATTGGCCGCTTTCTGTCCGTCCCTTTACCACCAAATGAATTATTGAATTTTAAAAGCAACCAAACTCATTCCCCGTTACCGCCGAATGCCAGCTCCAACTCCATCAGACATCCACTCAGATATGGAGATGTTAACGGTTCCCGTTGAACAACTGGTCATTTCCGTTGAACAAACATTGGAGCTCCAACTATGTTTGATTGTTGACACACAGGAGTTCTTTGCTCCACAGAAAATCTCCAAATCAGAGTTTCTCTTCAATGTTTGATCAACGAAAATGGCCGGTTGTTCAACGGAAACCGTTAACATCTCCACATCCGAGTTTCTCTTCTTTCCGAATCATGGATGCCTGGTGGAGTTGGAGTTGACACTCAGCTGTAATGGGGAATGAGTTTGGTTGCTTTTGAAACTAAATAATTCATTTCGTGGGACAGGGACGAACAAAAAGCGAACGATGATAACAACTGAGATTGAAAGGAAAGAATATGCATTAATCACTGCAGCCACTATTATATAATAGTAAATAGTAAATAGGTTTTCTACTATTTTTTTAAGATAAATTAAGAAAAAGTTTAAGAAAGGATATCTAACCCTAGAAGCGACTAATCTGGGAGACCAATCCCACCGTCCACTATAGAACGTGTGTGGTACTTTCTAAGAAAAACTATACAAAAAGCATTTCTTAATTTCATCCATCTTGATTAGATCATATGGTTAACATTTTTCACCTTTTTCCCATCATTTTGTCTGATGGACTCGAGTTACTTAAAAGTGTGATTTGTGGTATTGCTAATTCTTGAACGGAAAGTGCTAATGAGTGCCCTAAGGCCATTGGAAATTAAAGTACTTAACTTATAAAATAAAAAAATATATTTTATTGGAATCGTTAAACAATGTCCTAAGGACACTCGTAGGCAAGCCCCTTCAACATTCGCCTCTAAGATATGATTTGTGTATAAATCTCGTAATAAATTTACTTTTCAATCATATACTCTATTTCATTCCTACTTTAACAAAAGTCGTTTGTTTATAACTTTCTACTTATTTCTTCTCTTGACTCTCTAACTTAAGTTGTATCTATAAGCTGCATGCACTATGACACTGTCTCTTGTATATATACAGTAAGCGTGCATGACTCTAGGTTGTCAATAGCACGCTTTAGCGTCGCTATAAAGGTGTAGCATGGTGGCACGGCCCCTCACCGCTACGCTATTGATCCCAGTTAGTTTCCCCGCTCTTTAACCAATAGAAATCTCTCATAATACTTTAAATTCTACTAGTTATCCCGCCACAAAACTTAAGAGAGAAAGGTATAAAGGAATAATAGAGAAAGAACTTTGCATGAGTAATGCAACATTTTAAGCAGAACACACCCCATTCAATGTACAAAAATCCAAGTAAATCTCCTAGTTTTACTCATTAGTGCCACATATCAGAACAGTCAAGGGCCTATGTAGCACCGACATTTGTGAAGAAATTCGTGTTTGTGTCTGTGTCAAACACCGACATTTATACTTGTACTTACATTCAATTTATTCTTTTTTTTCAAATTATTACTGGTATGGACATGTTAGTACTTCGTGTCCAATGTGTTTGTGCTTCACAGTCAAGGGCTTAACAGAGAATAGCATAAAATGCAAAAATAACACTGTCTCAACTCAACACTTTCAATGCTAATTCCACAATCAAAATCCAAACAAGTATAACCTGTTCAGTAAGTCCAATGAAAAATGCAATACAACAGAATAAAATCACAAGAGTGTTCTACGAAAGATAATATTTGTCATAGAGAAATGAATGATCATTTTATCACCAAGACGCAAAGTCGCAACAACAGTTCAAATTCAATTGCAAAAGTTCACATAGAACAAAAGAAAAAGTGAAGTAAAATTTAACCTAAATAAAGAAACGCAGAAAAGCAAAACGGTTGAGAATGAAATAAAAAAACAAAAAATAGAGAAAGAAAGAAAAGAGAATACCCTATCAAGGAAGCGAGCGTCAAAATCAGCAGAATGAGAACCATTGAGTTTGCCTTCAAGTTCGCATTGAATCTTGAGATGTTTAGAAGCAGAGAGAGGACGGAGAGAGTGGAAATTGTTAGGAAGAAAGAGAAAAGAAGAAGGTGGTTTGAGAATCAAAGTGTAGGGTTTTGGAGCGAAGACCAAATCCATTACAATAAGAATAAGAAGAAATAGAAAATAGTATAAATGTTAGTGTTTGTTATAATGGTTTCGGAACAAGAGAATAATAGACTGAGATTGTGTAGGTGGAAGACAAATATGTTGAGTCGGCTAACGTTCATCTTATAAACTGTTGTACACTTCTTACTCTTTTTTCACATATATTAAAAAAAAAAATTAATGTATTTATTTTACATGTATATTTTTCTAAAATGTTGTTTATAAATTATATATTAATATTTTGTTATATGCTTCTCAGAAGGCATGAGCCCGAGGAATAGGTGTTTTTCTGTTCTTATTTAATATGGGTAATTTTATTTATGAGACATCACTCATCATTCAGATTAATCAAATAGTTTGAAATATAATTTGAAAAAGAAGGGTTTACAAAACACGGACGTTGATCAACAAATATTTTCTCTTCGATATAACCACTCAAGAATACACTATTTACATTTATTTGGAAATAATTTAAAATCCATGATGCATGAGAAAACTAGAAGTATCTTTATGGATTCTAATTAAGTTACAGGGGCATAAGTGTCATCGAAATCTATATTAACATGTTTCCATTCTCGTCAATCTTGTTATGAAATATCCAACGAGCTCCGATCACTTTGTTTAGCTGAAGCGCCAGGAACAAGCTCCCGAACATATTTTCTTTCAAATTGATTTAACTATTCTTACATAATAAGATATCAATATATGTTGATGAGGACCTCATCAACTTTCTTTGACTCAATTTGAGAAACAAAAGTCATATGATCACATATCTTGCTAAGTTGTGACCCCCTTGTAAGCATCTTCAATAATATTTTGAATTGGATAGTCTTTAGAAGTTCTTCATTCTTTGGGAAGATTTTAATGATCTACGTCTCCTTTTTTAGTTTAAATATCTTTAGTTTAACTTTGATCTTATTATTTTTTTTATATTTATCTTTTAGAGATGTTTTCTCGTTGATAGATGAATAATCAACAACTTTTACCTCTATAGACAATGGTTTAGACTCATCAAAGATAACATGAATTGATTCTTTTATAATCATAGTTCTTTTATTAAAATTAAAAGCTCTAAAAGTTTTTGCTAGAAATGGAATATCCTATAAATAAGCTTTTGTTAGCTTTTGCATCAAATTTCTCAAGTTTATCCTTTATGTTGTTAAGAACTAAGCATTTGCATACGAAGACATGTAAGTGAGAAATATTTGATTTTCTTCATTTATATAACTCATAAGGTGACACCTTTAGAACTGGTTTTATTAAGACGTGGTACATTACATAGCAAGTAGTGTTTACTGTGTCGGTCCAAAAGTATTTAAAAATATTAGTCTCATTGAGCACCGTCCTTGTTATCTCTTTCTGAAATCTATTTTTTCTTTCCACTACCTCATTTTGTTGGAGAATTAGTGGAGTAGAAAACATGTGTTGAATGTCATTCTCATTACAGAAACTTTCAAATCCCTCTTTTGAAATTCTCCACCATGATCACTTTGAGTCGATGCAATGTTTACTCCTTTTTTCATTTTCGAAAACTTGGAAACAAAATCTATTACACCATTTTCTGCTCCATTTTATCATTTTTTATCGATCCAAACAATAAGACATAAAATTATTTCACTCTATTCATTTCATCCTATTATATCAATCCAAACATAGCCTTAATCAAATCAAATATACCAGTTTAAAACAAAATTTAATTGAATAAAAAGTGCCTTTTTTCACGTAAACACCCCATTAGTTTATATACACCCCCTACTTGACATCCACTCACATGACCATTTTATGTTACTGCATAGCATGGATGGTGGTGTACAACATTTCCCTTTGGTTTGATATTAACTTATTTCCTTGAGATTTTTTGTGTTATTCACTCTCCTTAGCTTTTTTTTCTATTGTTTTAGGTTGGCCAAAGTCCCAATAAGAGAAAGTCTTACATTTTTTTGTAGGAGACGTGGGTGACTCACTTGTGGGGGAGATTGATTGGTATAAAGTGTGAAAGTTGTGCTAAAATCCCACATCGAGTAGGAATTGAGTAAATATTAGGTTTATAAGAGAGGTGACTCATACCCCCATTGCCTTAAGGTTTTTGGTAGATATGTGGTGTTAAGGTGTCTTGAACCACGAATATTTGGTCCATTGACACTTTCAAACCTTGCTCCCCAGACTTCCCCAACAAGTGGTATCAATGACTAGTTGGCTTGGTGGGGGAGCGAAAGTGGATCCTAGTATGGATCCAGGCTAGTCAGTAGTATGGGTGACTCACACCTCTGGAGGAGATTGTTGGGTTTCAAATGTGAAAGTACTAAAGTTCCACATCAAATAGGAATGGAGGAAATGTTGGATTTATAAGATATGTGACTTATACTCCTATTTCCTTAAGATTTTGGATGGATATGTGGCGTCAAGGTTTCTTGTAACCATGAATATTTGCCCCATTGACACTTACGGACCTCACTCTACGGACTTCCTTAACAGTTCTAGATCATGGACACCTCAACCAACTTTCAAATATAAGGTATCCCATATGAAGGAAAAGGTATGAGTTAAATTTATTCTCATTCTCACTTTACACTTCATTTTCTCACAGACTTGAGCGTTGGAGTGTTATACTTGTAGATAAGCCCTCATCTCAGTTGCACTAGAGCTTAATCCACTGATTCAAGATCCCATTTCACTATTTTACCAATCATTATTGTGAGTTAAATACCAACTCTTAGATGTTTTGAATGATGGCAAACTAGGTAATAAGTAGTAATTGTACATTGGACATTATCTCTCTATGTCTAGGTTCATTTTCATCCTATGACACTTAGGTATAAAGTCAAAAGCATGTGGACATGTTAAAAACTTTTAAAATGTACATTTTTATGAAAAAACATGTTTGGAGTCGACTCATTTGTGTTAAGAGTCAACTCCCACTGAAATAAATTTGAAAAGAAAACTCTCTGGTCCAAAGGAGTCGACTCCTAGGACCTTGGAGCTGATACACAACATGAAAGAGTCGAATCCCTCGAGTTGTGGGTCGACTCCCACTTAAAGTTTATTTTTTATTTTCATTTATGTTAAGAAGGAGTTGACTCTCACGAATTTGGAGTCAATATGTAACATGAAGGAGTCGACTCTCAGTGTTGTGTCTCGACTCCTTTTGAAGGTGTTTTTGAAATATTATTTTCTGTCCAAAAGGAGTCGAATCCCAAGAAGTATGGGTCAACTTCATTTCCCTTAGAAGTCGAGTCTCACTGTTCAAAAATGTCCAATTTTGTAACTCTATCTTTTCAGTTTCATTCTTTCACATATTCACACACACACACACACACAC
The DNA here is from genome assembly GCA_948472305.1 of Vicia faba. Classification (NCBI taxonomy): domain Eukaryota; kingdom Viridiplantae; phylum Streptophyta; class Magnoliopsida; order Fabales; family Fabaceae; genus Vicia; species Vicia faba. The sequence continues at coordinate 62,861,058 of OX451739.1, read as the reverse complement.
ACACACACACACACACACACACACACACACACACACACACACACACACACACACACACACACACATATATATATATATATATATATATATATATATATATATATATATATATATATATATATATATATACACACATATATATAGCCATTCATGCATCATTAATCATTATTGAAACCACAAATATACACAAAATTGTTCATCATCTTCATTCTCTCATTGCATACATACAACAACTACACATAATCATTTTTGTTATGTGATCTTGAGATAGTTTGATAAGGTTCAATTAGGATTTGGTGTAATCAATTAGGTTGAAAATTCTGTGGAGGTTTCAAGATAAATCTATTTGGGGTTTTCTTCTAAAATCAAGGATTGATTTGTGAGATTTGCACAATATTATGCAGTTTAGATTTTTCCGAGTAAAAGCTTCAAAGAATGGAGGTTTCTGTCGAAGGAGTAACGGTTTCCGAATGATCACTTTGGTAATATTGGGTCACGGTACGTTCGAAATTTGGATTCAGTCGAGCGAAGGCTTTGAAGAATGAGGGTTCTATCAAAGGAGTAGTGGTAACTGAAGGATCAAATTGGAACTATTTGTTACTTGATTGAGCTCAACATCAAGGGGAGAGAAAAGTTAGGATCAACATCAACCATAGGGTTTGAAGGGTTGGATTTCTACTTGTTCTCTTGTAATAAACATTTTTCAAAGGTTAATTTTTTACATATTAAGCTTTCCAAAAAGTCTAAGATCACCTTCAAAAGATGAAAATTTAGAGAGTTATGACCAGTGCAAGTTGGGAAATTTTGAGCAAATGCATGAAGTTCAAATTGAGCAAACTTGATACTTTGGACTATTGGGCCATTGTTTCAGAGTGCAAACGTGCTCTATACTCCTTATACACCTCAAAACTTGTTCATTCACCCATTGACCTATTTTATTTTAATTATTTTGATTTATTCATTAATATTTCAAAAATAAATAAGATAAAATATAGGCATTTCTTACACAAAGACTAAGCACATATCTTTGATCTAATTTGTCTTATATATTCTCATCAATTCTCACTAAAACACAACACGAAAAACTTGCCTCAAAACTTGTCAAAAAACTCAATTTTTCCAAAGAACCCTAAAGATCTCCAAACCCTTGTCACAACCCTTTCACTACAAAATAACCACTCCATTCATTCCCAACGATCATACAGAGTAAGATTGGATCAAATATGATGGTCCAAAATGCATGAAACACCATCGCATGGCATCTCTGATTTCATACTTTTGCAAAATTCATATTTTAATTTTTGTTTTGTTTTAACCCATTCTAATGTCACTAACATACTTTTGAGATGTATTTGAATAGGTTTGGATCATCATAATGATCCCATGCATGCCAAATCGTAGAACACCATGTTTGCACTGATCTACATTGTTTGCTCCATAGCTCTTAAACCAGGTAGTTTTAGCCTACAATAATCCTTCCATTGGACTTGCAGCCCTCGATTTAGGGGGGTAAGGTGCTTTTGATGTGATCATGCCTTTGATTTTTACAGGTTGTTGAAAAAAGGCAACCGAAGAAGACGACCGGAGCTAGGGCTCCGGCGTCTCTCTAGTTCAGGAAAAGATCTTATATTATATATTTATTGTTTGATATAAGTTAATGGATGTATCACCGCCCCAGTGATTGAACCGCGCGCGTTAAGGCATTGGTATCAAAGGACACGGGTTCAATCCAACCTTTTGCCATTATTTTCTTCATATTTTCATATTTCTTGAAGGGTAATTAATAAAACGCGTTGGAGCTATTTGCTATCACCAAGACGCGCTTGGCCCAGTGGTGAAGGTGTTGGTTGAAGGTTCCAAGGGTGTTGGTTCAACATCCACCCCTACCATTTGTTTTTTTTTATTTACAAATTCTCTTCTTCTTAGTCTTTCTTTTCCCTATTTTTTACAAAAAAAAAACTTCTTTTTAAAACCCTAACATTTTCACAAATCCTAATTAATTTTTTAGGTGTGTATTTAATTAACCCTAATTTAGTTTTTTAGGTTTTCTTTCATTAGCCCCTTTTTTTAATTAAATTAAAATCAACATAGATTTTTGGGGTTTGTTTATTTTAAATTAATCAATTCATTTTTATTAATTAAAATTAATTAGGTTATTAGGTTAGTCATCAAACTTTTTTCCATTAAAATATCACAAAACAATTTCCTCTCTCTTTTCTTTATTTTACATTTTTGCGTGTTTTATTATTTCGCATTTTTCCGATTATGTAACTGCTTACGACTTGTAATAGTTTAATTAGGATTTTACTCCCCCCCCCCCCCCTGTTTTACTATTTGTACCCTCATTCCTGAAGCCTTGTAATAGCGTAGGATTTTACTTTTCTGCACTTATATTTTTATGCCTTGTATATAAGTATTAGATGTATGCTAATAAGGTTTGCATGAAAAGACTAATAACCAATCGATAGATAACCTAACTTCAAGACAAAATAATTGAATACGAAAAACTTGCACATGCGCACCTCTAGGGTAGCCTCTCTTGTTACCTTTCGATTAAATGGTCATGTCCCTCAAAAGTATGGATGCTTTAGAAAAAGACCCTCGAATAAAAGATCATAGTCCCTCGATGACCCTTCGATGTTGCCTTACGAAAAATGATCTAGTCCCTTACGAAATTGCTAAAGCATCCTTATCAGTTGCCTTCGATGATTGTACGATGATCCATGCCCGCCCCTTCATATCTAACTATAAAGCTTCCTACTAACTAATGGTAGGATAGCACTATCTAAAGGAGGAGGAAAATGACAAGAAAGACTTTGACAAAAACATTTTTCACAATCAGACTTTCAAAAATATTTTCAAAACACCTTGTACGCATTCTCGAGGACATATATGAGAATCATTACAAAGTTCTCCTTACAATTGGCATTTTCAAAATATTTTCAAACATGCACAACACAAACTAATTTTCAAAACAAAGTGAGCTAAGCGATTAAGAGCCCGTAGATAACTACGAATGAAAAGGGTGCTAACACCTTCCCTTTTCATAACCTGCCCCCCCGAACTCAATAATCTCAAGGTATTTCCTATTCTTTTCACCCTTTCCCGATTGGATAAAAGAAAAGTCGGTGGTGACTCTTTCTATCTGTAACATTTGCGATAAAACGCAAAAATAAGTCAGTTCTTCCACTGTATTACAGAACTGGCGACTCTACTGGGGACATACTTAAAAAAGAGGGGTCGCCTTTAGAGTTAGATCACTTTTAAATTCTTTTCTTGTTTGCTCTGTATGCTTTACATTTTGGGGCTTGCTCGGGTTTACTTTTCTTGCAAAGACACTACACCCAGATCTGGGGACATTTTAGGTAAGTAGCAATAGATCATGGAAACTATACGGTGTATAACGATATGGTTGGAGTGATGGCTACATTAGTGAGACACATTGGTTTGTACTAGTGTCCCTCGAGTCAGTTGGGGAAAATACTAGGCTTCTGCGTGGTGTCATAAGCACTAACTAGCCTTTAGAACCTTAATTGACCCAACTTAGCCATTAGAAGGTAGTGAGATAGCTGACTTTGGTGCAGTCCGAAGTTGGTTGATATTCGATGCTACGCTCATTGAGATTCAACTCTCGGGTTTTGTTTGGTGGCAAGTCAGTTGTTGTGCTAGACAAAATTTGTGGGAAAAATCAGTGATATTAAGATCCCTATAACCCGATTACTTCTTTAAGATAGGTTGAGCCAACTAAACTTCAAGAGGGTACTTACCTACAAACCCCATGCAAGCCTTAAACCTAAGGCCTTTGTATGCTTTGCTTGTGTTTGATTATCTATTTAAACATGACATCATAACATTATATCATGACTAACCATTTCAAGGATCTATGGGATTTATCTTTGTTCTGTGTTGCAGGGTTATAGCTTCCAGTCGTAGGAATACCATCTGGGTCAACTTCGTAAGGATACCTTCCAAGCTTGAGGAATTAGTCTCAAAGGTTCCTGACAATTCTCAATTCACTAAGAGGCATGGTCATCTACTTAGTTTGGTTACTACTGGTTTCAAGGAAGACATTATGAGTGTTCTTTTCTTGTTCTTTGATCCTAAGCATCACTGTTTTACCTTCCTGGATTATCAGTTGGTGCCCATAATGAAAGAATTATCTAAATTACTCAGAGTGCCTATTCTTGATCAGTTACCTTTCATCGGTTTAGAGTAAGTTCTGAAACCTAAAGATGTTGCAGTAGCCTTACATCTGAAATGATCGGATATTGTATCTAATTGGGAAATAAGGAATGAAGTCAAGGGTTTTTCTCCTACACTTATGATAGAGAAGGCTCATGGGTTTCTAGATGCCATGAATTTTCGTGCTTTTGAGGATATTTTTGCTTTGCTAATCCATGGTTTGGTATTGTTCCCTAATCCAGACCAATTCATATATGTGAATGCCATCAAAATATTTATCACCCATTGTGATACGGTGGGAGAACTGACTTGAGGTTTTGCGTTCGTATTCGCACTTGTGCGGTTGAGCAAGAGTCGCCACCGACTTTTTATTTTATCCTAAAGGAAAGGTTAAAAAAGCACAGCAAAAACCTTTTGAGATATTTCGTGGGTTCGGGGGGTAGATTATGAAAAGGGAAGGTATTAGCACCCTTTTCATCCATGGTTATCCATGGGCTCTTAGTTACTTGGTTTTTTAGATCACTTGCCTTGTTTTTCGATTGCTTTCAAAATGGTGTGTGTGTGGGTGCTTTTTGAAAATGTTTTGGAAAAAAGATGCCTTGTCTTAGGCAACTAATGTATTTGACTCGTGTTTGAGTGTTTTACAAAAGTGTGAATCTTTTCGAAAAGATGTTTTCAAATGTTTTTGAGAGTTTGTTTGAAAGTGTTGTGGATTGTGGTTTTTGAAAAGAAGGCAAGTGTTTTTGCAAGTTTGATCTCAAGTAACTAAGAGTCTTGTCTACCCTATTCTACTCAAAGGTTTTTTTGTCATGTTTTAACCCCTTTTTAACAATTTTGTTCCACCATTGAAATTGATGGACAATCTTGCGTTTAGGAAGTTTATTCGGGACGGGCGCGAGTCATCGTATGGACCATGAATGCAAAGATGCCAAGTGTCTTTGGCAATTTGTTTTGAAGGGACTATGATCATTCCGTTTAGACAACACTTTGAGACTTATGATCATTTGATTTTGTTTTGCCAAAGATACTCGACGTGCAAGCATGGCCCATTTTGGAAGGCAACATGTGGGATTACCCTAGGGGGTGCAAGTGTGATTGTGTATTGATTACATGTATTTGTCTTGTATTAGGTTATCTAGCGTTTGATTTTATGTACATACAAACCCTAGGTCTAACCATGGTATAATTGGAAAGCGGTAAATTGCGGAATGTAAAATCTACGCTATTACAAAATAGTGTCCGGGAGTGGGGGTATAAATGTACAAGGGGATGAGACTTATAGTACCCAATAATTTACAACCAAATCGAATGTGCGATCAAAATGAATATCAAATATAAATGTAAGATAAACATGTGTATAGGGTAATGCGTTGTGTAAATGTACAAGTGTATATGTATGTATAATTATTTACAAGTGAATTGTGAAGTTGAAACGTATTAGGGTTTTTGACCTAGATATGCGTCTTAATGAATCTTTGATTTTTTTGTTTAATTATGTACAAAAGAAAAATGAAGTGTTTTGATTAAATGTTCAATTTTTAATTGGAAAGTATTTTAGTCCAAATGTTTGTGAATTTCGATATTTAGAAAATAAATGTATTTGAGTTAGTATGTACAAATGTGTATGTTAATTAGAAAGTTTCAATTTAATTATGTATAAAAAATGTATTTTGTTATTTTTATGTGCAATAGTAAATTTATAAAAAAGAGGTATTTTCAATTATATTATATGATATGTACAAATTTAATGTTTTAAAAATGTATGTACAAGATATATCTAAAAAGAGTTTTTTTTATATTATGTGGTAAAAGATGTATTTAATTAAATTAGTGTTTTTTCAAAGAAATAATAAAATAAAATAAAAGAGTAAACATTGTTTGTAAAATAAAAGGAGTTAGTGTTTTATAAAAGAAAGAAGTAAGTGTTGTTAGGAAATAAAAGAAAGAATGGTTAGTGTGTTAATGGGCTTTGGGGTAAGCAGAAAACGGGTCAGGCCCAAGCTTGTCTTGAACGAAATTAGGGTTTAGGCATTTGGTTCAGTTGGGACGAAAGAATTAGGTTTAGGCGAGGCAGCGGCGGCGTTCGTATGTTCAACGTTCTTTCCGTCTTCATCTTCATCCGGCCACCAACATCACCCTCCACACCTTTCTTCCCTCCAAGGCACGGTCTCGGCGCTCTTGACTTAAGGTTTGATTACAACGCTTTATGTTTTTATCTCCTTTTTTACGAATTTGTGTTTCAATTTGGGTTCTGATTTCCGACTTTGTACCGTTATGATGTGGTGAAGAGGAAAGGGGGAGAAGATTGCTACCTGATTTTGGGAGATGGAGGAGAGGCGGAGGAGTGATGCTTTAGGAGGCCGGAGCGGCGTGAGGAACTTTGAGCTTGCTTTGCTTTTGACGCTTTCCTGGTATTTTCGCTCTTTTGCTATATTTAGGGCTTTGATGATGATGTACACTGAGAAACCCTAATGTATTCACTTCTTTATCTCTTCTACTTTATGTCCCTTTGCCTATGATTTGTTTCTGCTTCTCCTTCTCTCGTGTTGCCTTGATATCTTTATCTCTTCCACTTTCGTGTTGCCTTTGGGAATCTGTATGTTCTTGGAATTGTTGCCTGAGTAATGTTGCCTGAGTATTGTTCCACTTTCGTTTTTCTGATTTGCCTATGTGTGCTTGCCTAGAACTGTTGCCTCAAATGTTTTGCCTTGAGCTTGCCCCATGATGTGTTTCACTGAGGGCTTAGGTTACCTTTGAAAATTTGTTGCTAGATGCTATGGTTGAAACAACTGTTGTTTTGATTAGCTTCTTTCTGGATTGCTTAATTTGAAATGGCCAATGATGAACATTTTCCTGAGGCCTGGAGGGTTTGGGGTTGGTTCAGGTTGCAAGTTATGGTTTGCAGTGTGTTGATTGCTAATGGGTTTTTAGGTGTGATGGTTTGGGTTTATGGTTGATGAAATTTGATGAAGTTTGATGGCTAATGCTGATGCAAGTTATGCTTCAGTATGTTATGTTGTTCTACTTATCAAGGTTATAGGTTGTGTGTTTTTGACAGGGTATGAGTTTGGGCTATGTTTCGTGACTGATACTTGGCTTGAGGTTGTTCAGGTTATGGTTTGCAGTGTGTTGTTGGACTTGACAAGGTTTGAAGTTGGATGGTTTTAGAAAATGCAGGTTATCAGTTTTTAGGTTATGGTGTTTTTGAAGGTTGAGGCAGGGTGAGGCCTGATGCAGGTTACCTGTTGCTTTGGACAGGTTCAGGTTTGATAGTGTTTGGTTATCTTTTGCTTCTGCCCAACTGAGTGGTATATTTTTCTTCTTTTATCTCCTCACCTCTGAACTGTTTTATTTTGCTTCTGCCTCTTTATGCAGAATTGGTATGTTTTGCCTATATTGAGGCAGAGTTGAGGAAGTTTGATGACAGTAGGTTTTTGTATATTTTTTCTATTCTCACCTGTTATGCTGCCTTCTGCCCTGCTGCTGAACTGTCTTGGATTTGTATATCTTTCTTTTGCTATCTTGCTGAACTGTCTTCTGAACTGCTGCTGAACTATGCCTAACCCTGCCTATGCTTGCTTTGTACTGGCTGCTCCTGAACTGAGCTTTGCTTGTGGATTTGTATATCTTTTTTCTGTCTTCCTGCCTATGTTTCAGACCTGAACTATGCTTCTATTATCTCTTCTATCTCACTCTACTGCCTGCTACTGAACTGAGCTTTGCTTTATCTCTCTTTACCTCTCTCCTAAAGTACAGTTTTGAATTTTATATGATTATTATTGTACTTGCTCTGAAGGGGCTATGATGGGAAGTGATGATTTAAGATGTTTAGCTTGCATAACACATTTTGCATCTTCTTTCTCCAACTTTTGTGCTTTGCTCTGACTTTGCATTTTGATATCTTTTCCAAAATCTTCTTTGACAGCTTTTGAGTACTTTCTTGATTTTCTTTGAGTGGACTTTGGGCATTTTGACAGTTAGTGCCTTTGCTTTTGGATAGAAAGTTGAGATTGAACTTTTCAGTTTAGTTTGGATTTTGGATTTTGAATTTCTATACAGCTTGAAATTTATAACTTATGCATTTGCATTTCATGAAATAAAAAATCTTCCCTCTCTGTGAACCGGGAGAAATCCCGTGATTTGCAGAGAGGGTCAACTGATCCCAGTCAGTGGCCCCTAATGATGAGCAATTTTAACTGTCTTTGCTAATTTTAATGCTTTCTGACTTTTCTTGTTCTTTTTGCAGATGAAAAATGGAATACCGGAGCGGAGTGAAGAATGAAGAATATTAGAAAATAGGATAGTTTTAATTTTATGTAATATTTAAATTAATGTATATCATTGTTTATAATTTAAATTATAAACAACAATTTGTACAAATAATTCAATTATTCAATAAAATCTAAATTATCCAATTAATTCCCATTTCTTTATTGTTTATTTATTTATTTAAAATTCTTAGAATTAAAACAATTGAAAAATAAATTCAATCATTCAATTTCAGAATAATAAATAACTAAAACAAAACAACATTGATCAATTAATCCTGTCTTATCCAACATCCAAAGCAAAGCAGCAATTAAACCAAATAGACTGATCAAACACATAAACACTGTGAATCCAATACTGCATCCTGTATCTGACTGGCCCAATCAAAACGTACTGAATTCAAAACCACTGTTTCTTTTGCTGATTAAACCAAGATAACGCGAATTTTAATCTGAATCTTGAAATAAACCGCAGAGTGCTGTGGAATTCAAATTCTTCTGAGAATATGCCCATAAAACCCTAATTCCCGATTAAATGCCAAATCACGCTCGCTTGATCAAAATTGAACCAAAAATCAATCAAACCCTAAGCCCACTGTATGAAACAATTCAGAGCTCTGAAAATCAGTAAAAACCCTAGTTTTGATTGACTGTCAAGAAAAGTCCGTCTGTCCGATTCTTGAGCCAGTTTGAAAAGTCAGGAAATGTTTGAAGCTGAGATTTCTTGTGGAAAAGCGCGAGGGCAAATTTTGGGGTACAACAGTTGCCCCTGTTCAATCTTCTTTGACCTGAAGAGTTAGATTGGCAAGTTTGCCTTTCGCGACTTGAAGGTAAAAGGAGATTGGACACTAATATGCCCAGAAAATTTGCGCTCGTCGGTGTGACGGTGGAGGTGAATGGGCTTAAAGATGCCATTTGGTGATGGGCTTAAAGATGCCACCTGGTGCGAAAGAATTTTGTCGGGGGATGGGCTTAGAGATGCCATCTGAGAATGGGCTTACAGATGCCATTCGGCGACTGCTGGTAGGAGGATGGGCTTATAGATGCCATATGGTGATGTTGAACTGTACGTCAATGGTGAGTGGACGAGTATCAGAAGGGCATCCCTGTTTTGGAATATCTCTGAATTGGGGTCTGAACAAGCAACAGATTGACGTCCATGTCTGGAGAATCTGTAAACTATTTGAGATTGAATAAGCAATAGAGCAGCATCCGTTGTTGGGACACGTCCGTAAACTATTTTCAAAAATTTGAGAAGAGTCTGAATCAGTCGGTAGATTGACCTCCGTTGTAGGGAAGAATCCGTAAACTGTTTTCAAAAGTTGAGAAGAGTCTGAATCAGTTGGTAGATTGACATCCGTTGTAGGGAAGAATCCGTAAACTGTTTCAGAAGCTATGAAGAGTCTGAACAAATCGGTAGATTGACATCCGTTGTAGGGAAGAATCCGTAAACTTGTTTCAGAAGTTGAGAAGTTGAAGAGGAACCGGTGTAAGGTTTCTGCTGATGCGTCTGAATGAATCTGGAATAAGTATCAGAAAGTTGTCGTGTCCGGGTCACATCTGAACTATTTTTGGATGAATCTCAGGAGATGATCTGTGTCTGTCGACTGATCTTACCTGAAAAGGTAAAGGGTTAGTTGTATGTAATGTTATGATGCATGATGCAATGTATGTGACATTTAATGAATGTAATGAATGCGCATGTAAGCTGATGAGCTAATCTTGCCAAGGATACATGATTCCGAGATGGCTGAAGATAAAAGCATCTTGACTGCTGCCGGGGAGAATAAATCCTTGGCTGTCGCTGGGGAAGAGAATTCCTGATGACCTCTACCGGGGAATTCCAACTAGTAGACTCATGCCGGGGAGACCAGATTGAGAATCTTCGGTTTGATGGGAAGTAACCCCTGAGACTTCACTGGGGAACTCAAGATTTGCCTTCTTAAAACTCTGTGGGGAGAAGGTTTGAAAGTCTGACTCCGCTGGGGATTGAAGGAACTCCGCTGGGGATAGGGAGAATTTGGCGAGCGCGATCTTCCATGGTGGTTAGCTTGAGAAGAATCTGAACAAGCGATAGGTTAACCTCTGTTTACTTGGAGAACCCGTGAACTGTTTTCAGAAATCTTGAGGTTGAATCAGCAATAGAGCCGCATCCGTTGTTGGGAAGCGTCCGTAAACTAATCTCAAAGGTTGCGAAGAATCTGAACAAGTCGGTAGATTGGCATCCGTTGTTGGGAAGAATCCGTAAACTTGTTTCAGAAGTCTTGAAGTTGAACCAGCAATAGAACAACATCCGTTGTTGGGAAGTGTCCGTAAACTAAATTCAAAGGTTGCATCTGAACAAGTTGATAGATTAACATCCGTTGTTGGGATGAATCCATGAACTGTTTTCAGAAGTCTTGAGAAGAATCTGAACAAGTCGGTAGATTAGCGTCCGTTGTTGGGAAGAATCCGTAAACTGTTTTCAGAAATCTTGAGGTTGAATCAGCAATAGAGCCGCATCCGTTGTTGGGAAGCGTCCGTAAACTAAATTCAAAGGTTGCATCTGAACAAGTTGATAGATTAACATCCGTTGTTGGGATGAATCCATGAACTGTTTTCAGAAGTCTTTGAGAAGAATCTGAACAAGTCGGTAGATTAGCGTCCGTTGTTGGGAAGAATCCGTAAACTGTTTCAGAAGTCTTGAAGGGGAACCGGTGTAGGGTTTCCTGATGATGAGCTTGTGTAAAACTGCATCGGGTTTTGAACACTTTTGACATTCGAATGCCCCAAGTGGTGATGTAGATAAAATCCTGGTTTATTACAGGTGTTGGTCTACAATCGGTCGTTCACAGATGTTTCCTGGGTTGTTGCAGGTGTTGATCTGGAATTCTTCAGACATGCCCTGGCTGGATACAGGAGTCGAATCTGGAAAGGTGATAGTTGATAGATATGCCCTGGCAGGATACAGGAATCGAATCTTTAAACTCTTCAGACATGCCCTGGCTAGATACAGGAGTCGAGTCTGGAAATGGTCAACAGATATGCCCTGGCTGGATACAGGAATCGAATCTTCGAACTCTTCAGACGTGCCCTGGCTAGATACAGGAGTCGAGTCTGGAAATGTGGTCAACAAATATGCCCTGGCTGGATACAGGAGTCGAATCTGGAAATGTTGTAGTTGATTTGTTGAACACTTTTGACATTCGAATGCCCCAAGTGGTGATGAAGGAATCTTGAATCAGATTACCCTGCATATTGAGAGATTTCATGAAATCTTGACTGGACTGCCCCAGGTTAACTGTACTTTGAAAAATCTGTTGGACCTTGACTGGACTGCCCCAGGTTAACTGAATTGCGACATGTCATGCCCCTTGTTGATAGGAGATTTGATGGAAGTGTTATCCTCTTGAAGTGATTTTGACTTTCTGAGAGAGTTTTCGTTCCTCCGAACATTCGCTGTATGAACTTCTTCGCTGTCAAACAAAAGGGTTAAATGCGGACAGTGATATTCAAATAATGCAAAGTTTATGTTTGTCTCGAAGTTTTGAAAAATGCGTTTTTTAGCAGAAAACTTTTCACAAGACAAGTTAACACAAGATTTAGAGCAAAGCCCTACAGGAGTCAGGATACCTTTTGTAACAGTATGCTTTCGAACTAACCCATGCTTCAATTAGGACTTTTGAAGGGTTGTAACGTGGCCTGGTTCACGGTTTAAGAAACAAAGGATAAAGGCTCAAAGTATATTTGTACCCACCCGCTCTTCGTGATGTTCTCCAACCTAAGCTCAGTCAATTGTGCGTCGCACTCTGTTTTGAGTTTGGAACGACCTTCGGGCGATGGTTCACCAGTTTGAATTTTGGGAGACAGTCATTATCTCTTTTTTTCTTTTTCAACATTTTTCATGTTGTTGAGGATTTTGTAGTGACCTCACTATTTTGATTTTGATTTGTTATCCCTAACTTTTGCCTGACTGTTACCGTTTTCGGGATTACTGTCAGCGGGATGCCCCAGCTTTCTTAAGCCTCCTTTATAGGTTCTGGCTTAGTGGGCTTTTTTCTCTTTTGAGAGACTGACTGTCTGTATGATAGGGAACCACCCTTGTCTTTTGATTCCAAAGGAACGCTTTCTTTTTTTTGACGTCGTTCGTTGTATTATGAACTGAGAGTTTGCGACTTCAATGCGCGTTTTCTTTTGAATTAACTGAGATACTACCCTGCCCCGGGTTTATATCAAAGGTTTTGATTGTTTAGAACAGAAAACTCCTACTTCTTTGGCTCGAAGGGGTTGACTAGGGATTAACTTCCTTATAACTCCAGTGTTTGGGAATTGAAAGAAATGCCTGTACATCATCAGCAAGGTCTGTTCAAAAGCATATTGTATAAGATCACGGTATTGTTTCGTCATCCTCCCTCTAAAGGCTTGCAGCTTTTTATCAAGAGTCAAATATCATAAAGAAAAGCATAAGAGTAGTGAAACGAATGGATGAATTCAAGACAAACATATGCAATGCATTAATGAAAACAGAGTTTAACATCAACAGATAATTGTTTGACAGCAAAAGAAATTACAACTTTGAAAAATTCGAAAAGAAGCAAAAGTCCTTCAGTTCAAGCTTCGTCACTTCAAGTGGAGAACCCTTTAACGGAAGATCTTCATCTCGCCGTCTGGCATGAATTCCAGCACCCCAATGTCAATCAGATCTTGAATCTTGTTCTTCAAGGCCCAACAGTCGTTGGTACTGTGTCCCGGGCTGCAGGAGTGGTAAACACAAAATTCGTCGGGATTAAAGCGAGGAGAGGAGATATTGAGCTTCTGAGGAGGGTCCTTTACGGTGAGCAAATTGACCTCCAACAGGCGCTTCAGTATGAAGAATGATGGTATTTCAGTCTCCGTAAACTGTCTTCCCGACTTTTCTTGTTTACGCCGATTGCCCCGTTGACGCTGGTGAGGTTGTTGATGGGTTTGTGACCCTGAAGCTAACAAAGGAGCTTTCCCCTTGTCTTCTTGAGTGGATGGAGGCTGAGCGGTGACTTGCTCTTCGACCTCGGATGTTTGCCCCAGTTGGTTGTTTGGAAGCAGTTGGCGGACAAGAACTCTGAGTTCTTCTTGTCTTTGGGATAAGTCTTGGATGAGAGCCATCTGGCCCACCAACTGTCCCACCACTTGAGTCCTCAGTGTTGTCAGATCAAACTGCAGCTCCGAAATCTGATCACTCCTGGCATTGTTGGAACTCCCCAAGTCCTTGGTGAGGAGAGCTTTCATCTCTTCTTGTCCCAGGGACAAGTTCAGGAACATCTCTTGCAGTTGAGCAGTCTGGTCTTGGATGTCTTTGACAGACCGTTCTAGAGCCATCTCTTGCTGAAATAAACAGCAGGAGAGTAAGGAAACCTGAAAAAGGAAAGATTGTCAAAATGCAATGCATGATATGTGGATGCCTGCTTTCAAGGATCTCTTGGGGTAAACACAAGAAAATGTTAGAGATTGAACTCTGCTCTTGGATTGGAGATCTCTGCATCGGTGGACGTCCTTCCACGAGAATCAAGCTCACCATGTCGAGTGGGTCATAGCCACTGATTCAAGTTGTTGTTCTCGATCTTTGTTTGGAGAGCTTTGTGTTGGTGGATGTCTTTCCACGAGAATCAAGCTCACCATGTCGAGTGGGTCATAGCCACTGATTCAAGTTGTTGTACTCGATCTTTGTTTGGAGAGCTTTGCGTTGGTGGATGTCTTTCCACTAGAATCAAGCTCACCATGTCAAGTGGGTCATAGCCACTGATTCAAGTTGTTGCACTTGATCTTTGACTGGATTGGTTAGAGGAGAGACCTCTTGCCCCTTGATAGATGTCTGGTTCAACGTAACCCTGCATCAAAAGAACCCTCGAGATCCTTGAAATGGTTATTGAAAATGCTAAAATGCTATGGTATGATGTCATGATGTTATGTACATGTATGCACAAGCAAGTGAGTGTATATACAGGCAAACAATATTCACACAAAGCACACAAGGCCTTAGGTTTAGGCTTGCATGAAGTTCAGGTACTACCCTCTTTCAGTTTGTTGGTTAAAACCTGTCTTATCAAAAGTAACCGGGTTCTAAAGGTCCCAATATCACTGGATTGCTTTCATTGTTCATCGTTTCGATTTAGCCACTGAACTGGCGACCGAAATATTCCAGGAAAGCAACCCTCAATTGGGTGTAGTATCGAGTATCAACCAACCTCGGACTGCACCAAAGTCAGTTATCTCACTACCCTAAAGAGGCCAAGATGGTCAATTAAGGTTCTAAGGTCAGTTGATGCTTCGCGACACCATGCGGCGGCCCCGTACTCTCCTTGACTGAACTCAAGGGTTACCGGTACACACCAAAGTGCCACATCAACGTAGCAGACTGCTTCAACCATGTCGGTATACCCCGCACAGTTCCCTCACAGCCTTGTTGCTACCTAAAAAGGTTTCCCCAGATCCGGGTTAGGATCTATAAAACTCCGATACAAAGCCCATAGATATAAAGCAAACAAAGCAATCAATTGAAAGTAAAGGTGATCTAAACCCTAAGGTAACCCCACTTTAAAATTATCCCCAGCAGAGTCGCCAGTTCTGTGATACGGTGGGAGAACTGACTTGAGGTTTTGCGTTCGTATTCGCACTTGTGCGGTTGAGCAAGAGTCGCCACCGACTTTTTATTTTATCCTAAAGGAAAGGTTAAAAAAGCACAGCAAAAACCTTTTGAGATATTTCGTGGGTTCGGGGGGTAGATTATGAAAAGGGAAGGTATTAGCACCCTTTTCATCCATGGTTATCCATGGGCTCTTAGTTACTTGGTTTTTTAGATCACTTGCCTTGTTTTTCGATTGCTTTCAAAATGGTGTGTGTGTGGGTGCTTTTTGAAAATGTTTTGGAAAAAAGATGCCTTGTCTTAGGCAACTAATGTATTTGACTCGTGTTTGAGTGTTTTACAAAAGTGTGAATCTTTTCGAAAAGATGTTTTCAAATGTTTTTGAGAGTTTGTTTGAAAGTGTTGTGGATTGTGGTTTTTGAAAAGAAGGCAAGTGTTTTTGCAAGTTTGATCTCAAGTAACTAAGAGTCTTGTCTACCCTATTGTACTCAAAGGTTTTTTTGTCATGTTTTAACCCCTTTTTAATAATTTTGTTCCACCATTGAAATTGATGGACAATCTTGCGTTTAGGAAGTTTATTCGGGACGGGCGCGAGTCATCGTATGGACCATGAATGCAAAGATGCCAAGTGTCTTTGGCAATTTGTTTTGAAGGGACTATGATCATTCCGTTTAGACAACACTTTGAGACTTATGATCATTTGATTTTGTTTTGCCAAAGATACTCGACGTGCAAGCATGGCCCATTTTGGAAGGCAACATGTGGGATTACCCTAGGGGGTGCAAGTGTGATTGTGTATTGATTACATGTATTTGTCTTGTATTAGGTTATCTAGCGTTTGATTTTATGTACATACAAACCCTAGGTCTAACCATGGTATAATTGGAAAGCGGTAAATTGCGGAATGTAAAATCTACGCTATTACAAAATAGTGTCCGGGAGTGGGGGTATAAATGTACAAGGGGATGAGACTTATAGTACCCAATAATTTACAACCAAATCGAATGTGCGATCAAAATGAATATCAAATATAAATGTAAGATAAACATGTGTATAGGGTAATGCGTTGTGTAAATGTACAAGTGTATATGTATGTATAATTATTTACAAGTGAATTGTGAAGTTGAAACGTATTAGGGTTTTTGACCTAGATATGCGTCTTAATGAATCTTTGATTTTTTTGTTTAATTATGTACAAAAGAAAAATGAAGTGTTTTGATTAAATGTTCAATTTTTAATTGGAAAGTATTTTAGTCCAAATGTTTGTGAATTTCGATATTTAGAAAATAAATGTATTTGAGTTAGTATGTACAAATGTGTATGTTAATTAGAAAGTTTCAATTTAATTATGTATAAAAAATGTATTTTGTTATTTTTATGTGCAATAGTAAATTTATAAAAAAGAGGTATTTTCAATTATATTATATGATATGTACAAATTTAATGTTTTAAAAATGTATGTACAAGATATATCTAAAAAGAGTTTTTTTTATATTATGTGGTAAAAGATGTATTTAATTAAATTAGTGTTTTTTCAAAGAAATAATAAAATAAAATAAAAGAGTAAACATTGTTTGTAAAATAAAAGGAGTTAGTGTTTTATAAAAGAAAGAAGTAAGTGTTGTTAGGAAATAAAAGAAAGAATGGTTAGTGTGTTAATGGGCTTTGGGGTAAGCAGAAAACGGGTCAGGCCCAAGCTTGTCTTGAACGAAATTAGGGTTTAGGCATTTGGTTCAGTTGGGACGAAAGAATTAGGTTTAGGCGAGGCAGCGGCGGCGTTCGTATGTTCAACGTTCTTTCCGTCTTCATCTTCATCCGGCCACCAACATCACCCTCCACACCTTTCTTCCCTCCAAGGCACGGTCTCGGCGCTCTTGACTTAAGGTTTGATTACAACGCTTTATGTTTTTATCTCCTTTTTTACGAATTTGTGTTTCAATTTGGGTTCTGATTTCCGACTTTGTACCGTTATGATGTGGTGAAGAGGAAAGGGGGAGAAGATTGCTACCTGATTTTGGGAGATGGAGGAGAGGCGGAGGAGTGATGCTTTAGGAGGCCGGAGCAGCGTGAGGAACTTTGAGCTTGCTTTGCTTTTGACGCTTTCCTGGTATTTTCGCTCTTTTGCTATATTTAGGGCTTTGATGATGATGTACACTGAGAAACCCTAATGTATTCACTTCTTTATCTCTTCTACTTTATGTCCCTTTGCCTATGATTTGTTTCTGCTTCTCCTTCTCTCGTGTTGCCTTGATATCTTTATCTCTTCCACTTTCGTGTTGCCTTTGGGAATCTGTATGTTCTTGGAATTGTTGCCTGAGTAATGTTGCCTGAGTATTGTTCCACTTTCGTTTTTCTGATTTGCCTATGTGTGCTTGCCTAGAACTGTTGCCTCAAATGTTTTGCCTTGAGCTTGCCCCATGATGTGTTTCACTGAGGGCTTAGGTTACCTTTGAAAATTTGTTGCTAGATGCTATGGTTGAAACAACTGTTGTTTTGATTAGCTTCTTTCTGGATTGCTTAATTTGAAATGGCCAATGATGAACATTTTCCTGAGGCCTGGAGGGTTTGGGGTTGGTTCAGGTTGCAAGTTATGGTTTGCAGTGTGTTGATTGCTAATGGGTTTTTAGGTGTGATGGTTTGGGTTTATGGTTGATGAAATTTGATGAAGTTTGATGGCTAATGCTGATGCAAGTTATGCTTCAGTATGTTATGTTGTTCTACTTATCAAGGTTAGAGGTTGTGTGTTTTTGACAGGGTATGAGTTTGGGCTATGTTTCGTGACTGATACTTGGCTTGAGGTTGTTCAGGTTATGGTTTGCAGTGTGTTGTTGGACTTGACAAGGTTTGAAGTTGGATGGTTTTAGAAAATGCAGGTTATCAGTTTTTAGGTTATGGTGTTTTTGAAGGTTGAGGCAGGGTGAGGCCTGATGCAGGTTACCTGTTGCTTTGGACAGGTTCAGGTTTGATAGTGTTTGGTTATCTTTTGCTTCTGCCCAACTGAGTGGTATATTTTTCTTCTTTTATCTCCTCACCTCTGAACTGTTTTATTTTGCTTCTGCCTCTTTATGCAGAATTGGTATGTTTTGCCTATATTGAGGCAGAGTTGAGGAAGTTTGATGACAGTAGGTTTTTGTATATTTTTTCTATTCTCACCTGCTATGCTGCCTTCTGCCCTGCTGCTGAACTGTCTTGGATTTGTATATCTTTCTTTTGCTATCTTGCTGAACTGTCTTCTGAACTGCTGCTGAACTATGCCTAACCCTGCCTATGCTTGCTTTGTACTGGCTGCTCCTGAACTGAGCTTTGCTTGTGGATTTGTATATCTTTTTTCTGTCTTCCTGCCTATGTTTCAGACCTGAACTATGCTTCTATTATCTCTTCTATCTCACTCTACTGCCTGCTACTGAACTGAGCTTTGCTTTATCTCTCTTTACCTCTCTCCTAAAGTACAGTTTTGAATTTTATATGATTATTATTGTACTTGCTCTGAAGGGGCTATGATGGGAAGTGATGATTTAAGATGTTTAGATTGCATAACACATTTTGCATCTTCTTTCTCCAACTTTTGTGCTTTGCTCTGACTTTGCATTTTGATATCTTTTCCAAAATCTTCTTTGACAGCTTTTGAGTACTTTCTTGATTTTCTTTGAGTGGACTTTGGGCATTTTGACAGTTAGTGCCTTTGCTTTTGGATAGAAAGTTGAGATTGAACTTTTCAGTTTAGTTTGGATTTTGGATTTTGAATTTCTATACAGCTTGAAATTTATAACTTATGCATTTGCATTTCATGAAATAAAAAATATTCCCTCTCTGTGAACCGGGAGAAATCCCGTGATTTGCAGAGAGGGTCAACTGATCCCAGTCAGTGGCCCCTAATGATGAGCAATTTTAACTGTCTTTGCTAATTTTAATGCTTTCTGACTTTTCTTGTTCTTTTTGCAGATGAAAAATGGAATACCGGAGCGGAGTGAAGAATGAAGAATATTAGAAAATAGGATAGTTTTAATTTTATGTAATATTTAAATTAATGTATATCATTGTTTATAATTTAAATTATAAACAACAATTTGTACAAATAATTCAATTATTCAATAAAATCTAAATTATCCAATTAATTCCCATTTCTTTATTGTTTATTTATTTATTTAAAATTCTTAGAATTAAAACAATTGAAAAATAAATTCAATCATTCAATTTCAGAATAATAAATAACTAAAACAAAACAACATTGATCAATTAATCCTGTCTTATCCAACATCCAAAGCAAAGCAGCAATTAAACCAAATAGACTGATCAAACACATAAACACTGTGAATCCAATACTGCATCCTGTATCTGACTGGCCCAATCAAAACGTACTGAATTCAAAACCACTGTTTCTTTTGCTGATTAAACCAAGATAACGCGAATTTTAATCTGAATCTTGAAATAAACCGCAGAGTGCTGTGGAATTCAAATTCTTCTGAGAATATGCCCATAAAACCCTAATTCCCGATTAAATGCCAAATCACGCTCGCTTGATCAAAATTGAACCAAAAATCAATCAAACCCTAAGCCCACTGTATGAAACAATTCAGAGCTCTGAAAATCAGTAAAAACCCTAGTTTTGATTGACTGTCAAGAAAAGTCCGTCTGTCCGATTCTTGAGCCAGTTTGAAAAGTCAGGAAATGTTTGAAGCTGAGATTTCTTGTGGAAAAGCGCGAGGGCAAATTTTGGGGTACAACACCCATATTCCGGTACCTACTTTGCTTGGAGATATCTAGGATTCCCTCCACACTCGTACTATGAAGAATCGAGGAACTCTTATGTGTTGCATACCTCTACTGTCCAGGTGGTTTATTTCGCACCTGCCCCGATCAATGATAAAGAACGAACAAGGTTTGGGGTGGTCCCAAAGGTTGATGTCACTCACTCATGCAGATATCCATTGGTGTTCTCGATCTCAGGAAGATGTCACTATTATTGATCGATGTGGGGAATCCCCTAATGTACCACTCCTTGGTATAAGATGGGACATCACTTACAACCCTTCTCTAGATCTACGTCAGTTTGGTTATGCTCGAAGGAACGATCCTCATGATATGCTCATCCAGGGTATTATGTTCGACTATGAGAACGATCCTCAAAATTACCATCAAAGGTTTATACGTGCTTAGGGCATGGTAAACAAGATTGATAGTAAGACTTTGGGACACAAGAATTCCATTCCTCTAGAGCCTTACCTCAGATGGGTGCGGTCTTGTGCTCAAAATCTTAAAATTCCATATCTTATTATCCTTCCAATGGTCGTAGAGCCTGTTGTTGAAGGGGGTGTTTCTCATACCGTTCTTCATCCCGATATGCCTACTGACTTCGAAGAACTACAGAAGTCTTGGATTCAGCTCAAGGAGGAATTAAATACCTTTGAGGCTCAGTTCTATGCTAGTCAGAAGAAAGTACTAGAGTTGACAAAACGAATCCACGAAGAACAAAGTCTTAATGCATATGTCAACACAAAGAGGAAGCACCCATGGGAGACTTGAATTAACATTTTGCTGCTTTGTAACTCTTTTTAATGAAAGCATTATAATTTGAGCTTGTTACTAAAATTTCTTTTATTTCCTTTTGTTTAAACAAATTTAAATCCCACAAAGGTCCTTGAAAACATTGCACTTGCATTTGCACATCATGCATATCATCATATAACTGGTACTCTCTAAGCAGGTTTTCTCATCTTCTTGCTGTTTATTTCAGTAAAAGATGGCTCTAGAACAGACTGTCAAGGAACTCCAAGCACATAATTCCCAATTCCGGGAAACGCTCTTGAACTTAGCCCAGGGGAAGAAAGAGATGATGGCGCTCATTGCCAAAAAGAAGAAGACTCAGAAACTAATCATCCTCAACATAGGGAGAAGGTTCAAAAACCTCCCCAAGCAAGCTCAGATTTGTGTTATTTCCTCTGATAAAGATGAAAATTAGGAGGAAGACGGTAGAAGTATTAAAGCTGAAGGCGAAAGCAACGATGGTTCTGGTAAAATTCCTGAGGATGAAGACTATTCTTATGAGCGGTATCCTCCTGCTGATGACAGATATAAGCAGCTGGAAGATCGACTTAATGCTATGGAGATACAGAAAGTTCATGGGCTGGACTTTAAAGAGTTGGGTTTTATCTTGAGGGTTGTTATCCCTCACAAGTTCAAGGTTCATACCTTTGCCAAATATGGTGGTGTCTCCTGTCCAAAGCTTCATATGCGGTCTTATGTTCGAAGATCCAACTCCATACTGCTGACATAAAGTTATGGGTTACTTCTTTCAGGAAAGTTTGTCTGGTACACAACTTGAATGGTTCTATCAGTTGGAAGGAACCAACATTCATACTTGGGAAGACCTAGCTGCTGCTTTTTACAAGCAATATCAATACAATGCTGACCTTGCACCAACTCGTGTGCAATTACAAAATATGTCCATGGGCTCGAATGAAAGTTTCAAAGAATATGCCCAAAAGTGGAGAGATCTAGTCGGAAGAGTACAACCTCCTTTGTCTGACAGGGAGCTGGTTGATATGTTCATGGGCACTTTGACATGGCCATTATTTAACCATCTGATTGGAAGCTCCTCATTTGGTTTCATTGAGCTGATTCTAACTGGAGAACATGTCGAAAGTGGTATTAAAAGCGGAAAAATTCCAGTGGTTACGTCTTCAAGTGTTGTGAAGAAGACATTCAATGGTAAGAAGGAAACCAATGATGTTTATGGCTAGAAGGGTCCTGTTAAAAGTGATCGCAACTAATATGTAGGATCTGTGTTAATTTTTAATCATACGCCTGTTCAATAACAACAATAGGGCAATCAGCGTAAGACAGATGCTCCGAGAAGACAGTTCACCAAGATCAGTATGCCACTGTCTCAAGCATTACAACATTTACTGAAAGAGAAACTGATTACATTAAGGGATCCTCCTCAGAATCCCAACACCTCATCTCCTCGCTACAATCCAAATGTTAAGTGTGCTTACCATTCCAACAGTCCTTGGCACAACACCAATAATTGTTGGGGCCTGAAAAACAAAATTCAGGATATGATTGAAAACAAAGAGATTGAGTTTGATCCTTTGGAGACTCTGAATGTAATTAATGCACCAATGTCGAAGCATCACAAAGGTGTAAGTGCTATTGATGATGTTATTTATGTTTCTATTGTAAGTGAATTGGTTACTCCCCTCCCAATTATCAAAAAGAATTTGTTGCAGGCCAGTTTATTTCCAGGTTGCATTGAAAGATATTGTTGTTGCGCAACCCAACTCCATGGTTGTAGGTTACTGAAGGAAGGCATTCAACTCCTAATGGACAATCACATAATTCTGGTTGAGAAGATTTCATCTGTTGAGAATCTATTTCAAGGCTTATCTGTAATATTCGGCCCTCCTGTCAAGATTACCTCCAAAGGTCCTGTAAGGATTACTGCCAATCCAAAAGCTGCTCCTCTAATCATCACTACACCTGGGCCTATTCCATATTCCTCAGATAAAGTTATTCCTTGGAATTATGGATCCAATGTCTACTACCATGGCGTCAAGCAAGAACTACTAACTACTGAAGAATAAAGTGTTAAAACTATTGATTCCAACATTGACAATATTGCTGGGACCAATAAGGTTACTAGAAGAAGAAGGGTTTTCTCCCTAGAAATATCTCCAAAGACTGTTGCTACACCTGTTCGGGTTACTGCTACCAAGTCAACTACTGAGACTCGGGGCAAAGAGCAAATAATTGAGCCTGCCCAGACAGAGGCGCCTAAAGAAGTTGCAGTTGAAGACACCTCTAGATAAGATTTGGAGGAGGTTTTGAAGATTATCCGTAAGAGAGATTACAAGATTGTTGAATAGTTGGGGCAGACCCCCTCAAAAATCTCCATGTTATCTCTACTACTGTGTTTTGAAGCCCATGCACAAGCTTTGGTGAAATTCTTGAAGTATGCTCATGTGCCACAAGAGATTTCTGCGGATCAATTTGAGAACTATGTTTCTAGCTTTACGACTGACAATGGGTTAGTTTTTTTTATACCGACTTGACTCCTGAGGGAAGAAATCACAACAAGACCCTGCATGTCTCCATTGAATGCAGGGGAACTACTCTGGCTCATGTATTAGTTAATACTGGCTATTCGTTGAATGTTCTACCGAAGGGTGCTCTTGACTGAATGGATTGTGAAGGGGTTGTACTAAAACCCAATGATATTATAGTGTGATCCTTTGATGGATCAAAGATGATGGTACACAGAGAAGTGGATCTCCCGATCAAGGTAGGTTCATAGGTATTTAAATCTACCTTCTATGTGATGGATATCTGGCCAGCGTATTCTTGTTTACTCTGACGCCTTGGATCCATGGGGAAGGCGTTGTTACCTCAACTCTACATCAGAAGTTAAAATATCCTGTGAATGGAAAAGTTGTTACTGTATGTCGTAAAGAGGAGTATATGGTTATCCACTTGAACTCATTCTGGTATGTAGAGATGGACGACGAATTCATTGAGACTCCCTGTCAGACTTTTGAAGTTATCCCTTCATCCTTTACTAAAGATGTTTTTGCCATTCCTGAGGTTACCAGGGTTCCATTGAAAATGACTTCATTAGAGGATGCTAAAGCCGTTGTAGAAGAAGGTGGTTGTACTGTTTGGGGTCAGCTTCTTTACATTCTTTATAAATCTGACAAATTTGGTTTGGGTTTCACTGTAGAGGGTCAGAGGGTTGTTCATCACGCTCGTGATGGAAGACCACCATTCCACATCGGGGATAATGGAGTCAACACTATGGAAGATGCTGGCAACGATTATAACCTTGACATCTAGATCTTTCCCACCATCGGCAATAGACCCAACAACTGGAAGACTCAAGACATTATGTCTATATCCTTTAGTCAAGAGTAATAGCTACATTTATGTTTTTATTGCTTTCAAAGTTTGGTTATGTAATATTTAAACAATGACTTTAAACCTTGTGCCTTACCCATGGCACAACGGTTCGTTTGTTAAGGGTCGTCATTTCATAAACATATTTTCATTTAATAAAGCATTGGACATTTTGCATTCAAATTTTGCGCTCTATGTCTTTCTTTTTACTTTTATAATTTTCAAATAGCTATGTTGTTGTACCCCAAAATTTTCCCTCTCATTTTACTCAACAAATGTCAAGTGAGGTCCCCAATTTGCTCAAGGTTGCCCAAGAGTTGACCAGGCAAACTCTCTCCTAAGGCAGTATACCCCAAATTAGGGTTTCTATTTTCATCAAGATGGGTGGAACACAAAGGTCTCATATTCTCTCCATGGTCTTAATATGTTCTCAAGACCCTACATGTCAAGTTCCATGCCTTGCATAAGAAGTTTGCTCAGTTAACTACTCAGATGCTTGAGAAATTGACTATATTAGGTCAAAAGTCAATTGTGGCTCACATACAGTCAAACCTCAAGATTTTGGGTAAACATCAACATTTTGAAGTGACTTCCATCATTTGATCAATGGTTGATCATGATTCCTCAAGTAATGCTCCAAATTCATCAAAATCCAAAAGTTGTTAAATTAGGGTTTCTTAATAAAAGTCAACCCAACTTTGACCAAGCATAACTTCTTCATACTTTATCAGAAATTTTGCATCCAAGGATCATTTTAAAGAGGATGCAATTCCCTACAATTCATCTTCAGTGCTCAAGTTCAAAATATGCACTCATAAAAAGATATGAATTTTGACATTATAGGTCCTTTTGAAAAATTCAACAAAAACACCATTTGGGTCAAAGCATCATACATGAACATGGAAGATCCAATTGAGATGAAACCAAAAGGTTTGTTTATAAGACGTCCTAATATTTCTAAAAAGTCCAATAATACCCTCCTAGGATCAAAATTGAGAGAGTTGTGCATTGTCAAAGTTGGCAATTTTTGGAAAATTGTCAAAAGTCAACATTGATCAAATTTGCATTTTTTCCAAAGGGGCCCATGTTTTCTTGTTTGAAACATGTTTCTAATAGGACCCAAGACCCCTGAGCTTTTCCACCTATTATTTTATTATTTTTATCATTTATTTTGATTTTTTATTCATTTAAACCGAAATAAATCAAATTAAATGGTAAAATAATAAAAGCAAATCAAATCTTGGGATTTTTGTGCATATTATGAGTCCATATACAGCTAGTATGGCATGTAATTCGTGCAAGGATGATTTAGATTGAAAAAGTCATGATTGGAGCTATTTTGGAAAGAAATCATACAAGGCCAAAATCAAATCAAATCTTCATAATTCCTCAAGATACCATGAGATTTCTTCCATTATTTTTGACCTAAATTCCTCCTATATATAAACACAACACCCTCATGCACTATGGAGCACGAAATTGGCTTCCCAAGAACGCTCTCTAAAAACCTCAAATTCTGTCAAAACTAGTGCAAAGTCAAAACCGAAGATCCAGCCACTTTAAGTCCAAGCCATCAATTACAAATCATTCCTGAGGTATCTAAGGGTAAGAATTGGTCGAAAGTCATGGCCATTGATGCTTGAAATAAGCATACTCATCTTCTCTGATTTTCTTTTCTTTCAAACATTCATATAATTAATTTCATGCATTGCTAATATTTATTAACTGTCCAAATGAGTTCTTGTTGTTACGTAGAAAAGGTTTGAATCACAAACAATAGCTTGGCTTGGTGGATGAGGCGCCTAACTGTGACCCAAGGGGCATGGGTTCATCATCCACCCCATGCATTTTTTTTCACTTTTTTGACTATTTTCTTTTCTAACCCTTTTCATTTATTTATTTTTCACTTGATTTGTTTTCTATCATTAATTTAATTATCATATAAAATCACAAAAAAATCATTAAATATTAGTTTTAGGCTTTCAATTAATTAAAATGATTTTTGACATAAAAGTTATTTTAATTTAATCAATATTGATTTTATTTCATAATTAACTTGTAAATTAATCAGAGTTAGGTTTTTAATTATTAATTCACACTTTTATTATTTTCCTAATAATTAACTGCAGATTCAGTACATCACCATTCCATGAGTCCATCATACGCTCACAAATCCTACCCATTGGATCATCCCTTGGTCCAGATCCAGCGTCCAACCACAGCAGCCCGTGGTGCACTCTTTGAAGCTAATCCACATGGGATCATACGCAAGGAACATGGGCCAATCAATTTGGGCCTAACAATTTGGCAATGCACCCCCAATCTGGATTCTACCACACAGGCCCAATCTTTTTTTTTATTTCAATTCTTTTTATTGTTTTAATTTATTTATTTTCCAAAAATCATTTTTAATCAAAACATAAAAATCTGAAAATCACAAACAATATTAGGTTTAGTCTTTTTTTTCATAAAATATTTAATTGCATTAATTAGTTTAATTAGGTTAACTTAAATCTTTTTTTTTCATAATTAAAATCAAATAGAAATTAGGTTTAATTCTTAATTTTAATTCCTTCTCAAAATAAAAACACAAAAATAGGTTATTTGTTTTTTCTCCACTAATTTAATGATTTTTCATAATTAAAACTTAATTAGTGATTAGGATATTTTGCAATTTATTCTTTATTTCCTTAAATAAAAATGACAAAAAATGATTTTTTTTCTTTAATTAAATTCAATTTGGTCTTTATTTCCTTAAATAAAAATGATGAAAAATGATTTTTTTCTTTAATTAATCCAATTAGGTATCCAAGGGTCAAAACCCGCGTTCTCTCGTATTTACGATTGTCGCGCATATTTATTTTTGATTAATTATGTAACTGCTTACTGGTTTGTAATAGTTAAAACTCGGGTTTTTATTTACTATTTAAATCCCCGATTTTTGGTTATGTAATTAATCCCCCCTCCCCGAAGCCTTGTAATAGCTAGGTTTATTTTTCGCACTTTAAATTCCCGCAATCTTTAACTGTCTAGATGCATGGCTAATAGGATTGTATGAAAAGAATGCTTGAAATTTAAAACGGTAGACCACCTAATGTGCAAAGATTAAATAATTGAAACAAATCATATGCACATGTTTCACTCCTAGGGTTTGCCTCACTACGGTTGCCTTCGGTAAACAGTCATTAAGCATAGGAAATTTTAGTGGTCGCTCTCCAGCCTAAAAGATCAAAATGTTGCCTCGAAAATGTTGCCTCAGAAAGATCTTAAGGCTCTAGGGTTACTACTAAAGTTTTTCTAACTATTTCTTTAGTGATTGTACTTGTCCCTTTCGAATGTCCCTTACAACTCCAACGACGGTGCTACCTACTCCTTAATAGTAGGATAGCGCAGTCTAAAGGAAACGAGAACAAACAATCTTTTTTCGAGTAGGTAGAATCTTAAGTACTTGCTCAATAAAAACTTTTCACACAAACACCTTTCAAAACAAATTTTCAAAACAACTTCGTCACATACTTGAGGATTGATACAAGGGTTATCACGAAGTAAAACATTTTCAAGATAAACACACACAAGAAATTTGAAAAATGAGCAAGTACCTAAGATCCCATAGATAACTACGGATAGAAAGGGTGTTAACACCTTCCCTTTCTATAATCTACCCCCCGTACTCAGAATATCTCGAAAAAAGGTTTTTTCTGTTCTTTTTCCTTTTCCAAGATTGGTTGAAATAAAAGTCGGTGGCGACTCTTGCTTACCGCGACATTTTGCAAACAAAAAGCGCAAAACGCAAACCAGTATTAAACAGTCGGTTCTGCCACCGTATCACAGAACTGACGACTCTGCTGGGGAAATTCTATAAAGTGGGGGTATACCTTAGGATTTAGATCATTTTAAAATTGCTTCTTTTGATTGTCTTGATTGCTTTACTTTTAAGGGTTTGTTCGGGGTTACTATAGATCCTACACCCGTATCTGGGGAACACCTTTTAGGTAAGTAGCAATAAATTGTGAGGGAACTATGTTGGGGTATACCGGCAGGATTGAAGCAGTAGATACATTGATGTGGTACTTTGGTTGGTACCGGTAACCCTTGAGTCAATCAGGGAGAGTACGGGGCCGTCGCGTGGTGTCGTAAAGCATCAACTGACCTTAGAATCTTTAATTGCACGACTTGGCCAGTAGGACGTAGCGAGATGGCCAACTTTGGTGTATGCCCAAGGTCGACAGATACTCGATGCTACACTCATTGAGGTTTGACTCTTGAGTTTTGTTTAGTTGCGAGTCCATCGCCTATTAAACAAAGCTGGGGGGAAAGATCAATGATATTGAGATCCCTTTTAGAACCCGATTACTATTTATAGGGCAGGTTGAACCAATCCAACTTCAAGAGGGTATGAACTTAAAACTCATGCAAGCCTTAAACCTAAGGACTTGGTGTGACTTGTTTGTTGTTTGCTATACCTGTGATTTTCTAACCTAATCATGACATCATAAGCATAGCATATCATGACTAACCATTTCAAGGATTTCTTAGGGCTTATTTTTGCTCTATTTTATAGGACATGGCATCTGCCCGTAGGAACACTATACAGATCAACCTTGTGAAAGTGTCTCTCCAACTAAAGGATCTAGCATTAAGGGTTCTCGAAGGTTCTCATTTCACTAGAAAGCATGATCAGTTGCTCAATTTGGTCACTTCAAAACCTGATGAAGAGTTGTTAAAAGTGCTGTTTCAGTTCTTCGATCCGGTGCACCATTGTTTAACCTCCCCGGATTACCAGCTAGTACCTACTATGGAGGAGTTTTCTTAGTTGTTAGGGGTACCTATTCTTGACCAATTTCCTTTCAATGGTACGAAAGAACATCCAAAGCCTGAATAAATTGCTAGAGCTCTGTCTTTACAATGGTCTGACATAGTGGCAAAGTGGGAGACTAGAGGGAGTGTCCAAGGAATTCCAGTTAAGTTTCTATTTGAGAAGGTCTATCATTTTTGGGATACCTTAGATTTACAAGCTTTCGAAGAGGTGCTGGCACTTCTCGTTTATGGGACGTTACTTTTCCCTAATGCTGATCAACTCGTAGATGTGAGCACTATCAAGGTTTTCCTGTCTCATAATCCAGTACCTACATTACTTGGGGATATTCTGCACTCTTTGCATGCTCGCACTCTAAAGAGAAGGGGAACCCTCCTGTGTTGCACTCCTCTATTGGCTAGGTGGTTTATTTCGCACCTACCTAGGTCTGTTTTGAAGAATGAGCAAGGTTTGAAATGGTCTCGCAGGCTGATGTCCCTTAAGCATTCAGACATTCATTGGTGTTCACGATTCTTGAAAGATGTTACCATCATCGATCGCTATGGTGAATTCCCTAATGTCCCCCTCTTAGGCATTAGGGGATGAATCACTTATAACCCTTGTTTGGCACTGCGTCAGTTTGGTTATGCGAGAAGAGATAGTCCTCATGATATGTTTATCTAAGGAATCGCCTTCGATTATGAGAACGACGTTCAAGGCTATCGTAGAAGGTTCATAAAAGCTTGGGGCATGGTACATAAAATTGATAACAAGATGCTAGGGCACAAGAATTCCATTCCTCTTGAGCCTTATCTCCGATGGGTACGAGCTCGCGCCCAAAGTCTTAGAATGTCCTACCAATAACCGTGGAGCCAGCTACTGAAGGAGACGCTACTTCACTTGGTCATCATCCCGACATGCCAACCGATCATGAAGAGTTACAGAAGTCCTGGGTTCAACCCAAAGAGGAGCGGGACACATTTGTAGCTCAGTTATATGCTAGCAAGAAGAAGGTCCTGGAGCTCACTAGGCTACTTCAGGAAGAAAGGAAAATAAATGCCTACATCGCGCCAAAGAGGATGCGCTCCTGGGAGACCTAGTTTCTTTTTGGTTTCAGTTTTGTTCATTTGTAAGCCTAAAGGGCATTCTTTGTAACAATTTGAACTTATCAATGCAATTAATGTGTGTTTCTTTTGGTTAAACAAATCTGAGCCTTTAAGAATCCTTAAAATCATTGCATACACATCCCATCCATAACATTGCATAAACAGGTACCATTATAGGTTTCTCATCTTCTTCGATGTTTATTTCAGCAGAAATGTCTTCTGAATAAAGCATCAAGGACCTTCAGGCACTGAACGCCCAGTTCCAACAAATGTTCATCAGTCTGGCAAAGGGGCAGGAGGATCTAAAAGCCCTCATCCTGAAAGAGAAGAAGAAAAAGAAGAAGGCTACTGGTATTCTGAACATGGGCCGAAGGCTTGGAGAGCGGTTGAAGCGACAAGTCAACCTGACCTCTTCATCTAAGGAAGGGGAGAACCAAGAAGGAGAGAAGGACCCTAGTCCTGTAGTCTCTGACAATGATACTGATTATAACGATGAGAAATATCCTTCTGTTGAGGATAGATACAAACAGTTGGAAGATCGTCTGAGTGCCATGGAAGTTTAGAGAATACCTGGATTGGATTTTGAAGAATTAGGTTTGGTGTCGGGAGTGGTCATCCCGCAGAAGTTCAAAGCTCCAGTTTTTTCCAAGTATGATGGGGTGTCCCTCCCAAAGCTCCATCTCCATTCCTACGTCCAGAAAATCCAGCCCCACACCGCTGATAGAAATCTGTGGGTTCATTTCTTTCAAGATAGTCTGTCAGGGACTCAACTTGAATGGTTCTACCAGCTGGAGAGAGCCAATGTCCTAAATTGGGAAGATCTGGCTGCTGCTTTCTATAAGTAGTATCAATATAACACCGACCTTGCTCCTACTCGTACTAAACTCCAAAGTATGTCCGTGAGGGCAAGTGAAGGCTTTAAAGACTATGCCCAGAAGTGGAGAGACTTGGCTGGAAGAGTCCAACCCCCGTTGTCTGATAGGGAGTTGGTTGATATGTTTCTGGGTACGCTATCTGGTCCATTCTTTAATCATTTGATCGGTAGCTCGTCAGCAGGTTTCACCGAGCTGATTCTGACTGAAGAAAGAGTAGAAGCTGGGATCCGGACTGGCAAGATCCATAAAAATACCTCTTCGAGTACAGAGAAAAAGTCATTTGGTGGCAAGAGGGAAGCTAATGTTGTGCACAGCCAAAAGGGGCGTAGCAAGGCAGACTATCACCAATCTGTGGGGGGAGTGTTGATCTCTAATTCGGCACGCATACAACAACCACAACAATGAAACAATCAGCCAAGGGTGGAAAGACCTCAAAGGCAGTTCACCCAAATAAACATGCCAGTGTCACAATCATTGCAACATATGTTGAAGATGAATCTGATTACAGTGATAAACCCTCATCTGAACCCTAAGACTTCCTCTCCTAACTACAATCCAGAGGCAAGGTGTGCTTATCATTCTGACAGCCCAGAGCACGATACTAACGATTGTTGGGTGCTGAAATACAAGATTCAGAATATGATTGATGCCAAGGAGATCGAATTCGACCCTCCTGAGACTCCCAACGTGATCATTGCTCCCTTTCCAAAACATGGCTAGGATTGAAAGCATTTTTGTTCATTTAAATTCTGAAGTTATATTTTCTTTGCTTATTCGAACAGTTATTGTCATGACAAACTTTATTATTTCATCAATGCATTACACATGTCTGTCTTGAATTAATTTGTTTTCATTATGCTTAAATTGCTTTATATTTCCTTTTCGTGATATTCAACTCTCGACTAAAAAACTGTAAGCCTTTAGAGGGAGGATGACGAAAACAATACCACAGTCTCTACAATATGCTTTTGAATAGACCTTGTTGACGATGTACAGGCGTTGTTTCAAATCCTAAATAGTGGAGTTATAAGGAAGATAATCCCTAGTCAACCCCTTCGAGCCAAAGAAGTAGGAGTTTTTCTTCTCACACATATTAAAACCCTTAATCATAACTTGGGGCAGGGTAGTTTTCTCAGTTAATTCAGAGGCGCATTCAGTCACAATCTGCCACTTCATACACAATGAATGACATCAAAGACGTCCTTCTGAAACAAAAGACGGTGATGGTTCCCTATAATCATCAAGACAGACAATTATTATCTCTCTAAATAAAAGCCCATTAAGTCAAAACCTATGAAGGAGACTTAAGAAAAAACATAGGGGCATCCCGCTGACTGTAATCACAAAAAGAAATAGTGCAGGAAAAAGACAGGGATAATAAAAAAAAAAAAAGAGGTCCTACAAACCCTCAACAAAAAAATAAATGACTGCCTATTCAAAATAATCTGTCAGTACCCGAACCATCACTGGAATATCAAAGCAAAGACTCAAACGGGATCTAAATGCATAATTAGCTGAGTTTAGGATCGGAGAACATCACGAAGAACGGGTGGGTACAAATAAAATTTGAGCCTTTATCCTTTGTTTCTTAAACCGTGAACCAGGCTACGTTATAACCCTTAAAATTCCTAGCTGAAGCATGGGTTAGTTCGAAAGAATACTGTTACAAAAGGTATCCTGACTTCTGAAGGTCCGTTACAAATCTTGAGTTGATATCACATCTTTGCAAAATTCTATTTTTTCTATAAAAAAATACTGCATTTTCAAAACTTCAAGACAGACGTAAGCTTTGCATTCTTAAAATAACATTGTTTGCATATGACTATTTATTCAGCAGCAGAGAAATTCACATGACGAATATCTAGTGAACAAAAAACTTCTCAATAAAAAGGATCACCTCAAGTGGAAAAACACTTCCAACCAAGGGGCACAACATGATCATTATCCATCATCTGGGGCAGTCAAGTCAAGATTCAAGGAATCTCTCAAAGATGCCAAATAGCCAGGGGTAGATCTCCATCTGAATCACTTGGGGGCATTGGGCATGAATTCCAGCAATGAATCCTGTACGATCAAACAAACATCTACTGGTAGTGTGGCAACACAACACTACCAACAATGACAACTCCTTACACCCTGAGAGCGTGGACATAGTCAGAAAATACTGCGCATGAACAAAGACCCGCTAGGTTGACTACCCTAGGAAAAAATAAGGGCATCCCGACGAACCAAAAGGGTTCGGGAAAAAAATTAGGGATAAAAACAAAAAAGATATCTACACCCGACAGGCCGAAAACCTGAAAAGGAGGCTTGGGCAAAAAAGGGTATCCCGATGGACTGAAAATCTGAAAAGACAGTCCAGGCAAAAGTTAGGGATTAAAGCGTACGACTATGTCCCGTCATCTCCTCACTTGCTTATCAGTAGAAGACTTATCATTTCGATCAAAAGTTACCAAGCACCTCATAAGTTGGGATAACACTCAATCCACAAGGCCTCCGCAGGCACTTTCTCCAGCAGGTACAGGGGCAAAAAAGTCTTGATACTAAGTCATTGTCATATCCTCAGCATGCATCCCAGTAACATCTACACTCCCCACAAAGTAGAGGCAACCAAAGTTTTGATCCCTGCCTCCCCAAACAGGAGTTACTTTCCCCAGCCAAGCTCTTTCGGAGAGCCGACGTCTATATTCCCCAGCCAAATTTTGTAATCACAAGCAGTTCATAAAGTTTTCTCCCGAACAGAGTTTATTTCTTTGAATACAGAAGCTCAATCCCCGACAGAGTTTATCCCTTCAGCTATGGAAGCTTCTCTCTCCAACAGAATTATTCCCCCGCAGAGTTGTTCTCAAGCAGAGTCTCTCCTCGGCAGAATATCCGTAAACAAGGGGAAAATCCCCAGCATAGTCATCTCTGGTTCACCATCTCCAGCGGAAGTAGAAGAACCACTTTTTCTACGACAGTCAGGAGCTCAATTTCCATTACTCTCCAACAGCAGTCAGAGATTTATTTTCCCAAACTCGGACTTGCCACAATAGCATTTCATGTTCATATATCATGACGTGCGCATACATATTGCATACGACACAATCTCATTTATTTTGAGAACATCATCATACAATGCATGTCATGCATCATATACGATTAATCATGTACCTTTTTAGGAAAGATGGTTATCATCAACAACTTCCAGTAAGTTCAAGATTAGCTCCTGAAACTAAACAGAGTAATTATCTGCATGATCAAATGCAACTTTACACGGGTTCGTCACGAAGAAATCTTACACGGGTTTCTCCTAAATGTAGTTTCACATGGGTTTATCCTGAAAAATCTTACACGAGTCCTTTCTCATACATTTCCTTCTGAAGTTTCACACGAACTTATCACAAAGTAACCTTACCCAGATTCCTTTTGAAGTTTTACACGAACTTATCACAAAGTAACCTTACCCAGGTTCCTTTTGAAGTTTTACACGAACTCATCCCAAAGTAACCTTACCCAGGTTCCTCCTGAAGTTTTACACGAACTCATACGCAAGTAACCTTACCCAGGTTCCTTTTCAAGTTTTACACGAACTTATCACAAAGTAACCTTACCCAGGTTCCTCCTGAAGTTTTACATGAACTTATCACAAAGTAACCTTACCCAGGTTCCTCCTAAAGTTTTACACGAACTTATCATAAAGTAACCTTACCCAGGTTCCTCCTGAAGTTTTACACGAACTTATCACAAAGTAACCTTACCCCCTCCTGAAGTTTTACACGAACTTATTACAAAGTAACCTTACCCAGGTTCCTCCTGAAGTTTTACACGAACTTATCCCAAAGTAACCTCACCCAAGTTCCTTCTGAATTTTTACACGAAATTATCACAAAATAAACTTACCCAGGTTCCTCCTGAAGTTTTACACAAACTTATCTCAAAGTAACCTTACCCCGGTTCATTCTGAAGTTTTACATGAACTTATCACAAAGTAACCTTACCCAGGTTCCTCTTGAAGTTTTACATAGACTTAGCCCAAAGTAACCTTACCCAGGTTCCTGCCGAAGTTTAACACGAACTTATCCCGAAGTAACCCTACCCAGGTTCCTCCTAAAGCCCCACACAGACTCCTCACAAAGCAACCTTACCCAGATTCCTTCTCAGTTCAGATGCAGTTTTACCCAAACTCCTCACAAAGCAACCTTACCCAGGTTCCTTCTCAGTTCAGATGAAGTTTTACCCAAACTCCTCATGAAACAACCTTACCCAGGTTCCTTCCCATAAGTCCTACTATCCAGGTTCCTTCTCATAACCTTACCATCCAGGTTTCTTTTCTCTTATCTCTAGATGGCAGTCCACAACACTGTAAGATCTGGACCTGATCAAACACGATCAATTTCACCTTTCCTCAGTAAGTCGCGGTGCAGCCTGTACACTGACCAGATATGCATTTCACCTCCGGAGGTAATTCCACAGTAGACTAACGGACAACTGAAGCTCCTAAAATTCTATATCTCCCGAGACAGATACCAACATTCCTCAGCAGATTCCTCCTCAACAACAGCAACAGGGACTCTCGTCAAAGGAATATCTCAGGAAATCCACATTCTATAGATGGCATCTTTAAGACCATCTCAGACAATTCTCCGTCACATCCAGGATGGCATCTTTAAGCCCATCTCCGACAAATCTTCTATCATCAACCTCCAAATGGCATCTGTAAGCCCATTCCCGATGTCACAAGTCGAGTGCCACTTCATGCGAGTGCAAATTTCTGGGCACTTTAGTGTTCAATCATCTTCCACCTTCAGATTACGAAAGGCAGACAAGCCAATCTACATCTGCAGGTTTAAGAAGATTGAATATGGGCAGCTGTTGTACCAAAATATTTGCCCTCTCATTTTACTCAACAAATGTCAAGTGAGGTCCCCAATTTGCTCAAGGTTGCCCAAGAGTTGACCATGCAAACTCTCTCCTAAGGCAGTATACCCTAAATTAGGGTTTATATTTTCATCAAGATGGGTGGAACACAAATGTCTCATATGCTCTCCATGGTCTTAATATGTTCTCAAGACCCTACATGTCAAGTTTCATGCCTTGCATAAGAAGTTTTCTCAGTCAACTGCTCAGATGCTTGGGAAATCGATTGTATTAGGTCAAAAGTAAATTGTGGCTCACATACAGTCAAACCTCAAGATTTTGGGTCAACATCAACATTTTGAAGTCACTTCCATCATTTGATCAATGGTTGATCATGATTCCTCAAGGAATGCTCCAAATTCATCAAAACCCAAAAGTTGCTAATTTAGGGTTTCTTAATAAAAGTCAACCCAACTTTGACCAAGCATAACTTCTTCATACTTTATCAGAAATTTTCCATACAAAGCACATTTTGAAGAGGATGCAATTACCTACAATTCATCTTCAATGCTTAAGTTCAAAATATGCACTCATAAAAAGATATGAATTTTGACATTATAGGTCCTTTTAAAAAGTCAACAAAAACACCTTTTGGGTCAAAGCTTCATACATGAACATGGAAGATCCAATTTAGATGAAACCAAAAGTTTTGTTTAAAAGACATCCTAAGATTTCTAAAAAGTCCAAGAACACCCTCCTAGGGTCAAAATTGAGAGAGTTGTGCATTGTCAAAGTTGGCAATTTTTGGAAAATTGTCAAAAGTCAACATTGATCAAATTTGCATTTTTTCCAAAGGGGCCCATGTTTTCTTGTTTGAAACATGTTTCTAATAGGACCCACGACCCTGAGATTTTCCACCTATTATTTTATTATTTTTATCATTTATTTTGATTTTTTTTCATTTAAACCAAAATAAATCAAATTAAATGGTAAAATAAGTAAAGCAAATCAAATCTTGGGATTTTTGTGCATATTATGAGTCCATATACAGCTAGCATGGCATGTGTAAGGATGATTTAGATTGAAAAAGTCATGATTGAAGCTATTTTGGAAAGAAATCATACAAGGCCAAAATCAAATCAAATCTTCATAATTCCTCAAGATACCATGAGATTTCCTCCATTATTTTTGACCTAAATTCCTCCTCTATATAAACACAACAGCCTCATGCACTAGGGAGCACAAAATTGGCTGCCCAAGAACGCTCTCTAAAAACCTCAAATTCTGTCAAAACTAGTGCAAAGTCAAAACCGAAGATCCAGCCACTTTCAGTCCAAGCCATCAATTACTAATCATTCCTGAGATATCTAAGGGTAAGAATAGGTCGAAAGTCATGGCCATTGATGCTTGAAACAAGCATACTCATCTTCTCTGATTTGCTTTTCTTTCAAACATTCATATAATTAATTTCATGCATTGCTAATGTTTATTAATTGTCCAAATGAGTTCTTGTTGTTACGTAGAACAGGTTTGAATCACAAATAATAGCTTGGCTTGGTGGATGAGGCGCCTAACTGTGACCCAAGGGGCATGGGTTCATCACCCACCCCATGCATTTTTTTCACTTTTTTGATTATTTTCTTTTCTAACCTTTTTCATTTATTTATTTTTCACTTGATTTGTTTTCTATCATTAATTTAATTAACATATAAAATCATAAAAAAAAATCATTAAATATTAGTTTTAGGCTTTCTATTAATTAAAATAATTTTTGACATAAAAGTTATTTTGATTTAATCAATATTGATTTTATTTCATAATTAACTTGTAAATTAATCAGAGTTAGGTTTTTAATTATTAATTCACACTTTTATTATTTTCCTAACAATTTACTGCAGATTCAGTACACCATCATTCCATGCGTCCATCATACGCTCACAAATCCTACTCTTTAGATCATCCCTTGGTCCAAATCCAGCGTCCAACCACAGCAGCCCATGATGCACTCTTTGAAGATAATCCACATGAGATCACACGCAAGGAACATGGGCCAACCAGTTTGGGCCTAATAATTTGGCAATGCACCCCCCAGTCTACATTCTACCACACATGCCCAATCTTTTATTTTATTTTATTTCAATTCTTTTTATTGTTTTAATTTATTTATTTTATTTATTTTCCAAAAATCATTTTTAATCAAAACATAAAAATCAGAAAATCACAAACAATATTAGGTTTAGTCTTTTTTTTTCATAAAATATTTA
Source organism: Vicia faba (assembly GCA_948472305.1). Lineage (NCBI taxonomy): Eukaryota > Viridiplantae > Streptophyta > Magnoliopsida > Fabales > Fabaceae > Vicia > Vicia faba. The sequence goes on along the minus strand of OX451739.1, from coordinate 62,823,242 downwards.
ATTGCATTAATTAATTTAGTTAGTTAACTTAAATCTTTTTTTTCATAATTAAAATCAAATAGAAATTAGGTTTAATTCTTAATTTTAATTCCTTCTCAAAATAAAAACACAAAAATAGGTTAATTGTTTTTTTTCTCCATTAATTTAATGATTTTTCATAATTAAAACTTAATTAGTGATTAGGATATTTTGCAATTTATTCTTTATTTCCTTAAATAAAAATGACAAAAAATGATTTTTTTCTCTTTAATTAAATTCAATTTGGTCTTTATTTCCTTAAATAAAAATGACAAAAAATGATTCTTTTTCTTTAATTAATCCAATTAGGTAGTCAAAACCCGAGTTCTCTCGTATTTACGATTGTCGCGCGTATTTATTTTTGATTAATTATGTAACTGCTTACTGGTTTGTAATAGTTAAAACTAGGGTTTTTATTTACTGTTTAAATCCCCGATTTTTGGTTATGTAATTAATCCCCCCTCCCCGAAGCCTTGTAATAGCTAGGTTTATTTTTCGCACTTTAAATTCCCGCAATCTTTAACTGTCTAGATGCATGGCTAATAGGATTGTATGAAAAGAATGCTTGAAATTTAAAACGGTAGATCACCTAATATGCAAAGATTAAATAATTGAAACAAATCATATGCACATGTTTCACTCCTAGGGTTTGCCTCACTACGGTTGCCTTCGGTAAACAGTCATTAAGCATAGGAAATTTTAGTGGTCGCTCTCCAGCCTAAAAGATCAAAATGTTACCTCAGAAATGTTGCCTCGAAAAGATCTTAAGGCTCTAAGGTTACTACTAAAGTTTTCTAACTATTGCTTTAGTGATTGTACTTGTCCCTTTCGAATGTCCCTTACAACTCCAACGACGGTGCTACCTACTCCTTAATAGTAGGATAGCGCTGTCTAAAGGAAACGAGAACAAATAATCTTTTTTCGAGTAGGTAGAATCTTAAGTACTTGCTCAATAAAAACTTTTCACACAAACACCTTTCAAAACAAATTTTCAAAACAACTTCGTCACATCCTTGAGGACTGCTACAAGGGTTATCACGAAGTAAAACATTTTCAAGATAAACACACACAAGGAATTTGAAAAATGAGCAAGTACCTAAGAGCCCGTAGATAATTACGGATAGAAGGGGTGCTAACACCTTCCCTTTCTATAATCTACCCCCCGTACTCAGAATATCTCGAAAAAAGGTTTTTTCTATTCTTTTTCCTTGTCCAAGATTGGATGAAATAAAATTCAATGGCGACTCTTGCTTACCGCGACATTTTGCGAATAAAAAGCGCAAAATGTAAACCAGTATTAAACAGTCGGTTCTGCCACCGTATCACATATGTTTTCTTACACACACCCACATAATAAATTGCAAATCCACATCCACTATGGATCCCGTTGATAATGACTCTGCTATTGCCACTTATGACTTTGAAAATCCAATCTACCAACTGAGGACGAAGGTGAGGAAGATTGTGAAATACCTGGAGAACTTGCCATACTGTTAATACAAGAGGAAAAGGCTATTCAACCACATGAAGAGCTAGCTAAAATTGTAAACTTGGGTACTGAAGCAGACAGAAAAGAAGTCAAGATAGACGTCAACTTAGAGGACAATGTCAATAATAGGTTAATATAGATGTTGCATGAATATGTTGAGATCTTTGCTTGGTCATACGAAGACATGTCAGGGCTCGATATTGATATTGTGGTTCATCGTATGCTGATGAAAAAGGGTTGTTCTCCAATAAAGTAGAAGATTCGTCGTATGCATCCCGAGATGTCAGAGAAGATCAAGCCGAGGTTATAAAACAATTTAACACAAGTCTCTTGGCTATTACATCGTATCCTCAATGGGTTGTGTAATATGGTGGGAGAACTGACTTTACTGTTTTTGCGTTTTTTATCGCAAATGTTGTGGTTAGCAAGAGTCTCCACCGACTTTTCTTTTATCCAACAAAGGAAAGGGTGAAAAGAACAGGAAAGACCTTTTTAAAGATTTTGAGTTCGGGGGGTAGATTATGGAAAGGGAAGGTGTTAGAACTCTTTCCATCTGTAGTTATCTACGGTCTCTTAGCTGCTAGCTCACTTTGAAAATGCTTTTTGGTGCAAGTGCATTTGAAAATATTTTTGAAAAGACGCCTTAGTGCGGCGAAATTTGTAATGTTTCTCATATCGTTGAGAACGTACACAAAGTGTTTTGTCTTTGAAAATATTTAGAAAAAGAGAGTGTATGTGTGAAAAAAAATTGTTTTGTTTGTTTTTTTGAGCAAGCAACTATGAACTGTCTACCTACTCAAACAATCTTTGTTCTTTTCCTCTTTTCCTTTAGACAATGCTATCCTACTATTAGTCAGTAGGTAGCCCTATTGTTGGATGTTTTGAGGGACATGCGAGGGTCATCGTACAACCATGAAAGCAACTCGTAAGATACTTTAGAAATTACTCTAAGGTTTTAAGATCATTTACCGAGGCAACATTGAAAGGTCATCGAGGGACTTATGATCTTATAACCAAAGAGTCACTGCTAAAATCTCCTACGTTCGAGAGACGCGACTGTTTATTCCGAAGGCAACAAGTGGAGGTACCTTAGAGGTGCGCGTGTGTGAGTGTGTTGTGTTTCAGTTATTTGTCTTGAATGTTAGGTTTTTTAGCGTTTGTTTTTAATTCTTTCCATGCAATCCTATTAGCATACATCTAGTAGTTAATATAGGTATGGAAAATAAAAATGCGGAAATTTTAATCTACGCTATTACAATGCTTTGGGATGGGGGGAATTACAAACCAAAAAATGGGGGAAAGACAAAGTAAAAAGGTCCTAGTTAAAGTTTATTACATCCCATGTACAATTATATAATTGTGAAAATAATACGAATAAAAATAGATAAACGCGCGGGGAAGAAAAGAGAAAGATGTAAAGAGAACCTAAAAAATCTTAAGTGGTAAAAAGAAAGTGTTTTGGTTATTTTTTTGTTTTAGGAAAATATTTAAATTAAATTTATGGAAACCTAATTCTAATTAATTAATTAATAAAATAAATAAAATGATTAAAAATTATTAATTAGTTTTTCACAAATTGTGTAAATTCTATTATTCGGCGGCGTTCTCTTACTAGGACGTCGGCTTCTTGTACAAAAAATGCCTATTTACAGGCCAAACTTCAAAATCAATACAATTCATTTCCAAAGAAATTTCAAATTGTTTTTCCTTTATCTGTTTCGTTTTGCAAAGAACGTCCAATGTTCATTTTTGATATATGCATTTGACATTAATTGTTGCTCATAAATATTTACATGCGAAACAAAAGATGAATTACTGGTAATAGCAGGAACAGGGGCAATAAGAATGGCCCGAACTGTATAGTTGTTATGTCCATCAGGTACCGGATAAGTTCAGCTGAAGAATATGGTTAAGATACTTTCATTCCCCGCAGAGTAAGACAGTAATGATAGCTCTCCCAGCCAAGACCTGCAACTATGAATGAATCAGCAATACTCTCCCCAAGCAGAGTTGATCTACCATCAACACTAAGAAGGCTTGATATCCCCGGCAATCTTAATATTCCCCAACGGAGTATAAGAATGTTCCTCGGCAGAATACAAGATAGCCCCAGTGGAGTCAATATTTTCCCAGCACGGTCTGAAAAAGCTTCCCTAACGGAGTTGAAGTATCATCCCCAGTAGACTCTGGAAGTTTATCCCCAGCGGAGTACAAAAATAAATCTCCCCAGCCAAGTTCAAAGGATCATTCCTAGCAGAATTCAGAGGATTATCCCCACAAGAGTCTAACAGGGTTATCCCCAGCAAGTTGCAACTGAAAGATCATCCCTAGCGAAGTTCTTTCCTTTCACAAACAGGAATTCAATCCTCAACAGATTCAGTATCACCAGCAACGGTAATCCATCCCCAGTAGAGTTTATCAGTGGAATCCTCAGCAGAGCATCTCTTCCCCACAGAGTAATTCCCCTCGGAGTAATCTCCTCATCGGTTTATTCCCCAACGGAGTTATCCTCTCCTGCAAGTTTATCATCTTCGCTCATCATCCCTAGCGGAAACGAAGAATCCAACTCTATTCTCCAGCAGCTATCCGGGATTTATTTTCCCCAGCTAAAACATCACATTTCCATACATCATGATACATGCATATACGCATCATACCATACAATCTCTATTATGTTGATAACATCATTGCTTGATCCATATCATGCATTGCATATGACTGACCTTTACCTTTCAGGAAAGATGCAGTTAAATTCTCAACTATGTGGAAGACCTCCTCTGGTCCAGTTAAATCGATTCCTAAAGATTTTTCTGATGCCAATTCAGTCAAAGAAGACAAAACCAGTTAAATCGATTCCTAAAGATTTTTCTGAGGCCAACCCAGTCAAAAGAGACAAGACCAGATAAATCAATTCCTATAGATTTTTCTGAGGCCAACCAAGTCAAAGAAGACAAAACCAGTTAAATCGATTCCTAAAGATTTTTCTAAGGCCAACCCAGTCAAAAGAGACAAGACCAGTTAAATAGACTCCTAAAGATTTTTCTAAGGCCAACCCAGTCAAAAGAGACAAGACCAGTTAAATCGATTCCTAAAGATTTTTCTGAGACCAATCCAGTCAAAGGAGACAAGACCAGTTAAATTGATTCCTAAAGATTTTTCTGAGGCCAACCCAGTCAAAAGAGACAAGACCAGTTAAATTGATTCCTAAAGATTTTTCTGAGGCCAATCCAGTCAAAGAAGACAAGACCGGTTAAATCGATTCCTAAAGATTTTTCTGATGCCAATCCAGTCAAAAGAGACAAAACCTCCTCTGGTCCAGTTAAATTGATTCCTAAAGATTTTTCTGATGCCAATCCAGTCAAAGAAGACAAAACATCCTCTGGTTCAGTCAGATCGCCGATAAGATCTCCCTGATTCGTATTCCAGTTGAAGTTCAGACCACCTACCAACGGTCTCCAAATGGCATCTATAAGCCCATTCCCGACATCACTAGGCTGATACCACTTCATGCGAGTGCAAATTTCTGGGCACTCTAGTGTTCAATCATCTTCCACCTTTGGATCACGAAAGGCCCGAAAGCCAATCTATATCCTCAGGTTTAAGAAAATTGAACAGGGGCAGCTGTTGTACCCCAAAATTTTCCCTCCCATATTTCCCAAGACATTGCAAGAATAATCTCCAAGTGGCTCAAGATTGCTCAAGAGTTGGACAGTCAAATCATCTCCTAAGACAATCAACCTCAAATTAGGGTTTTGTATTGCATCAAGGTCCTTACATCCAAATGACCTCAAGTTCTCCCTAATGCCCTAATATGTTCTCAAGTCCATCCATGTCAAATTTCAAGACTTGCAGAGGAAGTTTGGTCAGTCAATTGCTCAAGAGGTCCAAAAATCGACTGTGTTAGGGCAAAAGTCAACTGTGACCTACAAATAGTCAAACTTCAAGATTTTTTGTCAACATTATCATTTTTAAGGTTAATTCATCATTTTATCAAGGGTAGATCGTGATTCATCAAGGATTGCTCAAGATTCATCAAGATTCAAAAGTTGTTAAATTAGGGTTTTGTAGGAAAAGTCAACTCAACTTTGACCAAGCATAACTTTCTCATACTTTATGAGAAATGACCCATACAAAGCTCATTTTGAAGAGGATGAAATTTCCTACAATCCATATTCACACCCCAAGATCAAGAAATTCACTCACAAAAAGTTACAAATTTGGACATTATAGGTCATTTTTGAAAGTCAACAAAAACACCTTTTTTGCGAAAGCTTATAACTTGAGCATGGAATATCAAAATGAGATGATACAAAACTGGTTGGTTAGAGGACATCTCAAGGTTTCTAAAAAGTCCAAGAACACTTCCAAAAGTTTAAAATTGAAGAAGTTATGCATTGTTGAAGTTGGGCATTTTTCCAAAATTGCCAAAAGTCAATTATCCCCAAAACTTCAAATTTTGTCAAATGGGCCCACTTTTTTCCACTTGGTTTGATCTTGTCACACAACACACGTGTCCTATATTCAGTTTTATGTCCATTCATTGATTTTTCTATTTTATTTGATTTTTATTGAATTAATTCATTTTAAATCAATTTAAATCCAAATAAAATCTAAATATTGATAACTTGGTATCTTTTTTATTGATACAAGCCTTAATTGTCATCATGGACAAGATCAAACTCGAATCAATCCATATCATGCACAAAATATTGGATTTGGAATGAAATTGGAAGCTTTTTAATGGAGGATCATATCACATCTTCAATCATCAATGCCTAAGGATTCAAAGCCCAAAACCTGACCTAATTCATCCCATGTTACTTATACAATGCAAAGGCACGAAAATTAGAACTTAGAGGCTGCATAAACATCAAAACCAAAACTTGAAAAAGCTTGAAAAAGCTTGGAACTGAAATCTTGGTTAGAGGCGAATTCAAAGGAAAAACTCAACGTGGATCAATTGTTGGACATCCACTGAAGCAAGACCAACCCCTAACAAGCTTGCATACTCATTCAGAAGCACTGTAAGTCCTTCAAAACACGACCCTGTATTTGAAATCACAATCTTTTATTCTGGCACTTTCTTGACAAAACATTGACATAATCATGATCCTTGAATGATTTCGAAACTTTCTGCAATATTTGATTGTGTTTTTATAACCCGTAACCCCCTAGCCGATTCTAGGGTTCTTGTTCCTTGTTTTTGGGCATTTTAATTGCAGGCAAAATTGATGCTAATAATGGGCATGGACGTAATCAGTGGAAGAAGACGAGTACAACCATGTACTTGGAATTGATTTTCGTGACCTAGAACTAGTTTTAGGAGACGCCTAGGGATTTAGCTGCGGATAAAAATCCGCAGGTAAATAACCAGGTTTCCAATGAAGAAGACGCTGACGCATCTCCCTCCCATTGGTTCCATTCAAAATTCGCGCTTTTTATTTTTTTGTTCAGGCATATGAATTTGTTCCCAATATATTAATTGTTGTTTATTATACTAACAGTTGAGTGCAGTGGTTGAGTTGGCAAGCGTGTTGTACAAAATCCAATGGGACCTGGGTTCGAATCCCAGGTCCTCCAAATGCATTTGTTTAATTTTCCAATAGGTGATTCCATGCAATGTCCAAGGCGCAGCCCACCATACACTATCATCCAGATGCCTGCCAGATGGCCCCAGGCCAGATCTGGTGGCCCAAAGGTGATATCCACCATGCACCCAAGTCAACATGTGTCATGGAGAATCTGGAAAGTCAACGAGGCTTGCTTGTAATGGGCCTGGAAAATTGCAGATTTCACCCCTGATCTGGGCCCAACACCCCCCTTGGTTATTTATTTTTTCTTTCTTTCTTTTATTTAATTATTTGTTTCATTAATTATTTTTATCATCACTAACCAATTAAATTCTTTTTCCGCATAAAATCAAAAACACAAAAAAATATTTTATTTATTAAAATTAAATTCGTCACTTTATTTTTTGTAAATAAATATTAATCCAATTAATTTAGGTTTAACTTTTAATATTTTTGCAATATTTAAATTAATGTAGAATATTAGGTTTTACTAACTTTAACCAAATTTATTTTATTTCTTTAAATATCAAAAACCCAAAAATGTTTTAATTAATTAATTAGTTTATTAATTCAAGTATTAACTTAGATTTAATTCCATTTAATTCAAAGGTAATAAAAAAAATCTTTTCTTTAATCAAAAAGGGTCAAAACCCTAAAAATGCGCCCGATTTAATTTTCCGCACGCGATCTATTTTGCCATATTGATGTAATTGTTTCCCGGAATGTAATAGCTTTAAATAGGACTTTAATTATTTTATCGCTTTATTTACTTTTCGCACTTTATTTTTAAGGGTTGTTTTTGGTGATGTAAATACCCGACGCCTTGTAATAGTTTAGATTTAATTTCCGCAATTTAAATTCCGCAACTTATTAATTGTTAGATGTTTGGTAAATAGGGAATGCATGACAAAATCGAATGTATGAACTTAAAATCAACATAGCTCACTCATGACATGTACAAAGATAAAATTAACTGAAAATGACACACTCGCACATGCGCACTCTTAGGGTACACCTCACTTGTTTGCCTTCGTACGCGGTCATTAAGTATAGGTCACTTTAGAGGTCACCCTCTTGTCCAAAGATCATAGTCGCCTCAAAACGGTTGCCTCGGATATTGTTGCCTCAAAACAAATGATCTAAGACATTAGGGTTACCACTAAGGCGTCCTAACATTGCTTTGGTGACCGTAAGTCCCTTAATCGAATTGACCCTAAAACTCCAACGAAGATGCTACCTACTCATTAATAGAAGGATAACATTATCTAAAGGACATTAGCACAGATTGATTCCTTTTTCGAGTAGGTAGATGGTTCTTAGATACTCGCTCTTTCAAAAAACAAAATCTTTTTCACACTTACACTCCTTTTCAAACAAAAACTTCTTTCAAACCCACAAACACCAAGAAAAGAAATTTTTGAAAACACTTTGAGCAAGTACCTAAAAGCCCGTGGATAACCACAGATAGAAAGGATGCTAACACCTTCCCTTTCTATAATCTACCCCCCGGACCCGAGAAACATCTCAAAAAAGGATTTTTTCTGTGCTTTTTTCCTTTCCTTGTTGGATAAAATAAAAGACGGTGGCGACTCTTGCTTACCGCGACATTTTGCGAAAACAAACGCAAAACGCGAACCAGCATTCAAAAACAGTCAGTTCTCTTCCCACCGTATCACAGTATACTCGTGTGCCCCTCGGCAAAGAGTATTCTCACGCAGTTTCTTCCCAGGCTTACTGATTCAAACACATAATTCCCAAATCTTCCTTCGATTTACAGTATTTTCACAACAACTTGATACAACGTAGTATTACATCGACATAGCAACATAACAATTATATCAACAATATCATAATTTCCACCAACAGATAGTTAACTCAGTAACTAATTCAGGAATATCCACAACGTGATAACAACATGATAACATACAATTTCAGAAACAGTAATAACAACATGCGCACAACAACATTACATCAACCCAATTCCTACATAATATGCATCATTATTCCCATTATAGAGTCAAAACCCCACCCTTACCTCGGATTGAAGGTTGCTCTACAATTTTCTGATCGAACCTAGCTTTTCCTCTTTTCCTTGTTCCTCTTCTCTGCCACTTCCTACGTTACTGCTCCAAGACTTCTTATTTTTCTAATTAACCTAATTTCTCATATCAACTTAACATTATTTCATTAATCACATTTGGGCCTACTTACACACACCCGCCTTACTTTGTACCACCATATAACTAAGCCCAACAACTTAATCTTATATTATTCCATTAATTCCAACATTATTATTATTATTAATCAACTAATTAATTGATTAAAAATAATCTAACAACTTATACCAACAATTCTTAACATCTCACAACTTCAACAATTAATCTAAAATAGTTTAATTAAATTAACGGGCGTTACAATATTTAGTACACCACTCAAAAAGCAATCAAAGGAAGTGTACTGGAAGATCATTTGGCACGTCAAGCTGTAGACGACTATCAGTCTATGAATTTAGAATTCTCGGATGAGAACATTATGCTAGTAACAGATTGTGAAGAGCCTAGACCGTATGAAGGACCCGAACCAGGATCCTGATGGACTATGGTTTTCGGTGAAGCTTCTAACGCACTTGGTAATGGAATCGGTGTTGTAATTATCTCTCCCCAGGGTTGTCACATGCCATTCACTGCCGGACTTTACTTTGACTGTACCAATAATATGGTTGAATATGAAGTGTGCATCATGGGCCTTAAAGCTACTATTGACTTAAGAATCAAGTTCTTAAGCGTATATGGAGACTCAGCCCTGGTGATCAGTCTGGTCAAGGGAGAATGGGATACAAAACATTGGAATCTTATCCCTTACCGAGATCATGTGTTAACCTTGATTCCATATTTTGAAGAGATTACTTTTGAGCATATACCAAGAGAAGAGAATCAGTTAGCGGACGCATTGGCTACCATGTCATCCATGTTCAAGGTCAGATGGGACAATGAGGCTCCCAGAATTACCATTGAAAGATTCGATGATCTGGCACACTACTATGAAATTGACACTGATGGAGTAAACGAAAAAATTTGGTTTCATGAAGTGAAAAGGTACCTTGAAGCTCAAGAATACCTTGAAGGAACATCGATCAATGAAAAGAAATTCCTATGAAGGTTCTCGGCTAAGTTCTTCTTGAGCAATGGAATTTTATACAAGCGTAATCATGATTCATCTCTGCTTCCTTATATGGATAAGAAGGAAGCATGGGAAATTATGCAAGATATGCACGAAGGTGTCTTTGGTACTCACTCCAGTGGACATACTATGGCTAAAAAAAATTGAGAGCTGGTTACTATTGGTCAACTATGAAAACTGACTATCACCACTACTCGAGAACTTGTCATAAGTGCCACATCAACACTGATAAATTTCATGTGCCTCTGGAACCTTTAAACGCCATGACTTCTCCTTGGCCATTCGCAATATGGGGGGTTGATATGATCATAGAAATTAGGCCTACTAGTTCTAACGGACATCGCTTCATTCTCGTCGCCATCGATTACTTTAAAAAATGGGTTGAAGCAGCTTTGTTCGCCTCTGTTACTAAGAATGTGGTCGCCCATTTCATAAAGCATAACCTTATCTGTCGGTATGGCATCCCCGAGAGAATTATCACAGATAATGGTACCAATCTCAATAACACCATGATCACTGAACATTGCACGTAGTTCAAGATCAAGCACCACAACTCTTCTCCGTATCGACCAAAGATGAATGGCGCGATGGAAGCCGCAAATAAAAACATAAATAAGATCATGTAAAAGGTGGTTGTGACCTATAAAGACTGGCACGAGATGTTACAGTTTTCTCTTCATGGCTATCGCACCTCAGCTCGAACATCAACTGGGGAAACCCCATTCTCTCTGGTCTATGGTATGGAAGTTGTCCTACCCGTAGAAGTTCAAATTCCCTCTCTGAGAATTATGAAAGATGTATAATTAGACGGAGATGAGTGGATTCAGACCAGGCTAGACCAGTTGAATCTGATTGACGAAAAGAGGCTTATGGATGCCTGTCACGGTCAGATGTATCAGAAGCATATGATCAAGGTATTCAATAAGAAAATCAAGCATCGAGTATATCAGGCTGGTGACCTGGTAATAAAGCGCATCATTATACCGCAAAGTGATCCCAAGGGAAAATAGACTCCCACCTATAAAGGGCCATTTGTAGTCCAGAAGATATTTTTTGGCGGTGCTATGATACTTACCACCATAGACGGTGAAGATTTCCCGAGCCCTGTAAATGCAGACATAGTCAAAAGATAGTATGCATGAAAACGACCCGCTAGGTTGACTGGCCTAGGCAAAAATAAGGGCACCCCGACGAACCAAAAGGGTTCAGGCAAAAATTAGGGATGTATACAAAAGATTTTACACCCGGCAAGTCGAAAACCTGAAAAGGCAGCTTGGGCAAAAAAGGGTATCCCGGTGGACTGAAAACTCGGAAGGGAGGTCTAGGAAAAAGTTAGGGATTAAAGCGTATGACTATGTTCTGTTGGATCACTTACATCAAGCTTTATTACCAACGTCAAAGTTCAAACGATACATATCAATTCAATCACTTTCTTCCAACAGTGAGGGATGAGATGCTTAAAGACATAGGGGCAATAGAAGAGTTGGAACCCGATGAGATTATTCTCACATAGCTAATATTTTGTTTTCACCTTGTATTCTTTTCATTTCATGACAACTTCCTCTTACTAGGATTTGTCTCTTTGTTCAAAAATTGTCTGTTTATGGGCAAAACTATCAATAAAAATACAGATTTCAAAACTCAAACTTTTTGTTTTTTACTTTTTATGTTTTGTTTGCAAAAACGTCCAATGACTAAAATTGAATGAGCATATGCGTATGAATACAATTAACTGTTAACAAATATATGCATAAAAACAGGAATAAGCATTTACATAAGACTCTAGGAGTTTGGATAATGTTCGAGCTATCCACAAATCCCCACTGATTCACTTCCATGGGATTATCCCCACGAGAGTAGTCTTATCATACTTACCAGCAAATTCTCCCCAGCGGATAAAAGAATATGATCTTTTCCGAGCAATATCGCCCACTAACGGAGTCCCAATCAGTACAATTTATGGAAATTTTCCTCCCCAACTGAGTTTATTTCTCCAAAACTGTAAAAACCCCTGCAGTTTTCTTTTCTTCAGCAGAGCTCATTTCCTCAGCAGAGTATTTCTCCATCAACAGGGTTTATTTCCCCAACAGGGTTTACTTATCCAGCGGAACTCATTTCCCCAACAGGGTTTATTTCCCCAACAAAATCCAGTCTCTCCAGCTTGAGTTTATTTCTCTGACTACCACAAATTACCGGCAAAAGATAGTTAGGATTGCTATCCCCATAGAGTTACTACTGAATCGGAAACCGGACCAGGTATCATTCAACCTTATTCTCTCTAGACAAGTCGACATCCATATCGGAAACCCGTCCAGACAGCACCTCGAAAGGTTATCCATCTCTTTTATCCCCATTCAGGGTATATAAGAATTAAATTCCCTGGTAGTGCGGCAAACGACAAGTGTTCCTGAGCTCTTCTTCCCAAGCAGAAGTCAAACATTCCCAGCGGAGTATCCTCCAAAACAAAAAATTGGAATCCCCAACGAAGAAATTCTAAACAAGATTGAAGATTCATACTCTTCATCCCCAGTGACAGTCAAGGATTTATTTTCCATGGCCAAAGAGGTTACACGAAACTACCATCACCGTCAGCGACATCTTACATCTCATACATCATTTACAAAATATCATAGCATATGCATACGAAACGCATATAACACACTCTCATTTATTTTGAGAACATCATTACGCAATGCATTATATGCGCCATGACATTGCATAAAGACTAACTTTGTCTTTTCAGGTAAAGTCTACAAACAAGACGAATATCATCAGCGATTTTCAAACAGGTCAAAGATTAATTCCCAAAACAAGATGGGGCGGCCATCTGCATGACCAAATGACTTCCTTCAAATATTTACTCTGAAAAACATCTCCTAAAAAGCATTTCCTCAGAGACTGAATTCCGACAAGCATTTCCCCAGAGACTGAATTTCGACGAGCATTTCTTCGGAGACTAAATTCTGACAAGCATTTCCCCAGAGACTGGATTCTAACAAACATTTCCTCGGAGATTGAATTCCGACAAGCATTTCCCCGGAGACTGAATTTCGACAAACATTTCCCTAGAGAATGAATTCTGACAAACATTTCCTTGGAGACTGAATTCCGACAAACATTTCCTCGGAGACTGAGCTCCGACAAACATTTCCTTGGAGACTAAATTCCGACAAACATTTCCTCGAAGATTGAATTTCGACAAGCATTTCCTCAGAGTCTGAATTTCGACAAGAATTTCCTCAGAGACTGAATTCCGACAAGAATCCTTCCTCAGAGACTAAATTCTGAAAATCACTTACCTTAGAAATTTATTTTGAAGAGCATTTCCCTTAGAGATTTAATCTGACAAGCATTTCCTTTAAAGACTATATCTAATAAAGGGTTATTCAAGCAATTACCTCAGAGGGTCATTCTCAAAGAGACCTCTTCTGGCTCGAATTAAATCAAGCGTAGATTTATTCTAATACTTCTTCCCGTAGACAGCTTTTGGCGCAGATTAAATCGAGCGTAGATTTATTTTGATACTTTTTCCAGTAGACATCTTTTATTACATAATTTAGACAAAATTAAGCATAGATTCCTTCTGAAAGTCTGTTGGAAAATTGAGCATAGATTCAGTCCAATATCTCTTCTGATTAAAGTCAAGCATAGACATCTTCTGGTTCAGATAAGATCAAGTGTAGATTTTATTCTGATATTCTTGTGGAAAAATTCGGGCGTAGACTCCTTCCCACATATCTTCTAGTTGAAGTCGGAAGTAAACATAGTCTGATTTTCTTATCAACAGTTATCCTGGATGGTGTCTATAAGTCCATATCCGATGACTCTCTATCACCTCTGGATGGCATCTAGAAGCCCATCTCCGATAATATTCCATCACTCTCTGAATGGCATCTTTAAGCCCATTACTGGTACAATCAACCAACGGCGTTACTTCGCGCATGTGCAAGTGCAAATTTTTGGGCACTTAAGTGTTCAATCATCTTCTACCTTCAAGTTGCCAATGGCGGACACGCCAATCTAACTTTTCAGGTTTAAGAAGATTGAACAGGGGCAGCTGTTATACCCCAAAATGTGCTCTCTCATTTAATTCAAAAATATCCCCTCATGCTCCTAGGGTTTTCAATCGCTTTAGGCTACCCAGTCTTTCTAGGCCTCAGATCGCATTGGTTCTTCGTCTCATCAGAGAATTAGAGCTGCAGAATCTCGAAAAAAAACATTATCATCTTGAATTTTATCTTAGTACACCTTAGATCATCAACTGAGTTTCATTAGAGATGTTCTTCTATGATCCAAATATTATTTCCACCTTCAAAGTCAAGGCATTATTGTTGTGGTGATTGAACACAAAGCATTTCAAAAAGTGAGCTAGCGATTAAGAGCCCGTAGATAACTACGGATGAAAAGGATGCTAATACCTTCCCTTTTCATAACCTACCCCCTTTACTCAGAAAAATTCTTAAAAGATCTTTCATGTTCTTTTCACCCTTTCCTTTATTAGATAAAAGAAAAGTCGGTGGCGACTCTTGCTATCCGCAACATTTGCGATAAAACACAAAACCAAAATTCAATTCTCCCACTGTATTACAATTAGTAATATTGGTATTATTATTGTTATATTATTTGTTATTAATTATTATGAATAAAATAGTGTTTATAATATTAATAATTAAATAAGTAATTAAGTTGAGGAAGAGAATTTTTGGGATATAGACATTAGGGGTCTAGAGATCGATATAAGAAAACAAAAGTGAGATCACAACAAATAGATCGTAGAACGAGAAAAGGTAAGGAGAAGAGAAAAGCTAGGGCAAAGATGAATCCACAATCTTGGGATGATCAAAGCTTAGAATTAAAGTAAGGGGGTGAATAGATTCTATAATTGGTGATTTTACATGAGAGGGTAGTGAGGGTTCCTTTCCCTCTTAGGTTGTTTTTGAATGATTGATGTATGATATGTTTATCTTTGATTTGATTGATGTTGTTGTATGTGATATTACATGAAATTGTGATGTTATGGTTGTGATTTGTTGTTGGTGATTTTGTTGCTATGATGATGGTACTACAAAACCTCAATCTAAATTCTATTAGTAATGGAAATTAGGATTAGGGGATTTGATGATGGAATATGACCCATAATTGATGTATGGATAGTGGTGCATTGTGATGGATTAATAGGTGATAAAACCAGGTGTTTAGACAATATATTAAGACCTATGATATGACAAAATCACAAGAAAAATTGGTCTGGTATAGTGCAGAATCTTAAACAGGAAAACCTTGTTCGCAGAGAATCGTTGGGCGATATAAGGAGTGTCGTTAGGCGACGGTGCTTCTCCGGGCGAAGGTGAAGGCGAGAAGGAGGCAGATTTTTGGATGAGTTATTGGAGTGCGTCACACCTAGCGTTTCCTGTCGAAGGGTGATGCAAAGGCAGCATCGTCGGGCGACACAGGGCTTCGTCGGGTGATGGTTGATAGTAGTTGATGGCTGTTTTTTTTTTTTTTCTTGAATCGACCATAACTTTAGTTTTAGGAGCCTGATTGACGTGTCATTCAAAGCAATAGTTAGCTAACACCAATAACTATGATCTAAAGGATACAAATGAATGATAAGGAGTATATTTATAGTACCTAATTTAGGATCATAATAGTTTCCCCCTTGTTACACCGAAATAGTGAGTTGTTTATTGCGATGTTGTTTTGCTTACAGTGCTGTTATGAGGTAATATTGATGACTATGATGATAATAATGTGGATGGCCTAAATTGGCACCATGATGAAGGCTTACGCCTTGTTGTTATATAATTCATGTTGTTGCATGATATTGTTGCATGCATTCATTGGTGAGGGCTTATTGCTCTGTTGTTAGCCTAGAATCGTGTTGTGACGAGGGCTTATTGCCCTGTTGTTAGCCTGTAATGGAACTGTGATGAGGGATTATGCCCTGTTATTTCCCAAATTGGCATACGAGATGAGGGATTATGCACTGATGATACCACATGCATTGAGTTGATGTCGGTCTCATTGCATTGCATTGATTCGAGTTGATGTTGCATTACGCGAACGATGTGTTATGTTGTGAAGTACTATGTGATGTGTGGATTGTGTGATTACTACTCCTTAGCATGTGATATTCACCATATATTTTTTGAATGAAATTCTCACCCCTTTTGTGTTGTTGTGTTTGTGCTCCTTGGGAGTACAGATAATCAAGTATCCGAATAGTGCTTGAAGAGATGTTAACAGATCGAGTCTTAGAAGTTACTCTGATATGTAACATGGGATTTGGGGCTTTTACTATTTTTTTGCATGATTTCCATTATTTCACATTTATTTTAAACTTATGATGGACCACATATTATGGAGTTTGATTTGTTGTTGAGTCTAAAATGCCATTGAACTGATTTAAGTTGATTTTTCGTTGCCAAATAAATATTTTGGATAAACGAATAAATAAAGTGTTTTGAAACTTTATGGATTTTAGGATTATGTGACATCCCATTATGGACTCTGATACATTCTTTTTCATGATTTTATATTATTATTTATTAATTTGGGAAAATGGGGTGTTACAAAGGGCATCCCGGAAGACCAAAAGGGTTCGGGCAAAAATTAGGGATATAAATATAAAGATTATACACCCGGCAAGTTGAAAACCTGAAAAGGAGGACTGGGAAAAAAAGGGTATCCCGGTGGACTGGAAACACGAAAGGGAGGTTCAGGAAAAAGTTAAGGATTGAAATCCCGTTGGATCACTTAAAACCAGCTTTATTACCAACGTCGAGTTCAAATGGTGCCGATCAATTTAATCAACTTCTCCCGACAAGCGAGGGATGAGATGCTCAAAGACATAGGGGCAATAGCAGAGTTGAAACCTGAAGAGATCATTTACACAAAGCTATATATTTTGTATTCCTTTCACTTCACGATGATTTCCTCTTACTAGGATTTCTGTCTCTTTATACAACAATCGCCTGTTTATAGGCATACTATCAATACAAATACAGTTTCAAATCCAGATTTTGTTTTACTTTTTCTGTTTTGTTTGCAAAAATGTCCAATGACTAAATTGAATGAACATATGCATATGAATACGATTACTATTAACAAAATATGCATAAAAGCATGAATAAGCATTTACTCAAGATTCTAGGAGTAGGGATAATGTTTAAGTCATCCAAAAATCCATACAGAGCAGTTTCCACAAGATTATCCCCTACAGAATCAGCTTCACAAGCTCATCTTCGACAAGGATATATACCCCGCAAGTCTGAAATATCCTAATCACACTTACCAGCAATCCCCCTGGCGGACAAAGGAGTATGATCGTTCCCCGACAATATCACCAACCTACAGAGTCCTAATCCTCGTCAGAAAGTATGTCACCAACACAGTTCACAGAAATTCTCTCCCCCAACATTCCTCAGCAGAGTGATTCTACATCAGGGTTTATTTCCCCCAACAAAGTTTATTTCCCCAATAGGGTTTATTTTTCCAACAGGGTTATTCCCCCAACAAGATGCATTCTCCCTAGCTTGAGTCTATCACTTCGACTACTGCAAATTAATGGCAAGACTTCTCTCTCCAGCAAAGGGTAGTCCAAAACACTATCCCCAGAGAGTTGCTATGAAATCTGAAACTGGACCAAATATCAGTTAATCTTATCCTCTCCAGACGAGTCGACATCCATATCGGAAACTCAGTCAAATAGCACCTCGGAAGGTTATCCATCTCTTTTATCCCCAGTCAGGGTATATAAGAATTCAATTCCCCAGTAGAGCAATGAACGACCAATGTTCCTAAACTCTTCTCGCCAAACAGAAGTCAACATTCCCCAATGGAGTTTCATCAAACAGAAAGCATGAATCCCCAGCGGATGGCATCCTAAACAAGACTGAAGAATTATTGTCTCCATCCCCAATAGCAATCCGGGATTTATTTTCCCAATCAAAAATGTTATACAAATCTATCGATACCCTTCAAACGACATCTCGCATTCATACATCATTTATCATAGCATATGCAAACGAAGCGCATATAGCACACTCTCATTTTCTCTAAGAACATCATTACGCAATGCATTACATACATTATGACATTGCATAAATACTAACTCTATCTTTTCAGGTAAAGTTCACAAACATACGAACATCGTCAACAATTTTCTAACAGGTCGCAGAGTAATTCCTGAAATAGGATGGGGCAACTATCTGCGTGACCAGACAATTTCCTTCAGAAACTGAATTCTGACAAGTATTTCCCTCAGATACTAAATCTGACAAGTAGCTACTTAATCACTTTCCCCAGAGAGTCATTCTGAAAAATATCTCTTCTAGATGAAGTCGGGCATAGACATCCTCTAGTACACCATTCAGAAGAAATCAAGTGTAGGTTCCTCCTAAAACTATTTTGGAAAAAAGTCATACGTAGACTCTTTCCAATACCTCTTCTAGTTGAAGTCAGGCGTAAACATCTTCTTGTTCAGATTAAATCAAGCGTAGATTCATTCTGATATTCTTTTTGGACAAAGTCGGGCGTAGACTCATTCCAAATGTATCTTCTAGACAAAGTCGAGCGTAAACTCATTCTAGTATATCATTCAGATGAAGTCAGTCGTAGATTTTCTTCTGATACTCTTTTTGGAAAAAAAGTTCAGGTGAAGACTCTTTCTAATACCTCTTCTAGTTGAAGTCGGGCGTAGACATCTTCTTATTTGGATAAATCAAGCGTAGATTTATTTTGAAACTCTTTTGGACAAAGCCGGGTGTAGACTCATTCCAAACATATCTTCTAAACAAAGTCGAGCATAGACTCATTCTAGTATATCATTCGGATAAAATCAAGCATAGATTCACTCTGATATATTTTTCAATAAAGTCGGGCGTAGACTCATTCCAAATACATCTTCTAAGACAAAGTCAGGCGTAGACTTATTCTGATATTCCTATCAACAGTTACTCTGGATGGCATCTATAAGTCCATCTTCGACGATTCTCCGTCACCTCTCCAAATGGCATCTTTAATCCCATTCCCGGTACAATCAACCAATAGTGTTACTTCGTGCACAAGCGAGTGCAAGTTTCTGGGCACTTAAGTATTCAATCATCTTCCACCTTCAAGTCGCGAGTGGCAGACATTCCAATCTAACTCTTCAGGTTTAAGAAGATTGAACAGGGGAAACTGTTGTACCCAAAAAATTTCCCTCCCATTTTTCTTCAAGACATTCTCATGAGGTCCTCATTTGCTCAAGGTTGCTTAAGAATTGATCAGACAAATTCTCCTCCTAAGCAATGGGTCCACAACTAGGGTTTGGTATTTCTCAAATAAAAATGGGTTTCCAAAGTCTCAATTGGTTTTCATGGTTCTCCATAGGTCTTCAAGAATGTTCATACCAAGTTTCACGTCTTGCACCATAAGTTTGCTCAGTCAATTGCTCAAATGAATGAAAATCAACCATATTGGGTAAAAAAAGTCAATTATGGTCAACATACAACCAAACCTCAATATTTTTGGTCAATATCAACATTTTAAAGTGAAATTCATCATTTGATCAAGGTTTAATCATGATTCCTCAAGAAAAGCCCTCAAATCATTAAAAGACAAAAGTTGCCAAATTAGGGTTTCCTAAGGAGAAGTCAATTGAACTTTGACCAAACATAACTTTTACATGCTTCATCAACTTTTCCCTAACCAAATCCCATTTTTAAGGAAATTAAATTCTCTACAACTTTGTCTCTCTAAGCTCAAGTCCAAAAAATGCATCATTTGAGAGATATAAGGCAATACATTATAGGTCATTTCAAAAGTCAACAAAAAGACACTTTTTGTCAAGGAAACTTACAACAAGATAAATTCTTCAAAAGCAAAAATTATAAACATAGAGGTTGTAGAGGACATCTCTGGATTTCTAAAAAGTCAAAGATCAACTTCAGAAGATAAACATTGAGTGAGTTATGACCATTGCAAGTTGGGAAAATTTGAGCAAATGCATGAAGTTCAAAATGAGCAAGCTTGATATTTTGGGCTATTGGGCCATGGTTTAAGAGTCCAAACATGTATTATACTCTTCCCACACCTCAAATATTATTCTTACACCCCTTGACTTTGTTTTATTTTTATTATTTTTATTTAATTCATTAATAATATAAAATAAATAAGATAAAATTACAAGAGTCCAAGCCCACCATATCTTTGTCCTATTTTTCTCTATATATTCAGACATCAAAGAGAGAACCCGGGAACACACGAAACCCTTGCCTTAAAAAAGTGTTAAAAAGGTCAAACCTTTTCAAAGAATCCTAGAATTTCAAACTCTTGATACAAACCTTTCTCACTACAAACAACCCTCTCATTCATTCCTAATAATTCCACAAAGTAAGGTTGGGTTGGTTTTGATGTTCCAAAACACGTGAAACTTCATCGCATGGCATAATCAATTTAACATTCTTGCAAATTCATATTTTTAATTTTTATTTGTTTTAAACTATATTAATATCACTAACATGCTCCTGAGGGGTATTTGAATAGGTCTGGACCATCGTAATGGTCCCATGCACACTGAAGCGAAGGATCCCATGATTGTACTGATTTGCATCGTTTTCATCCTAGACCTCAAACCAGGCCTTTTCATTCTAAAACAAGGGTACCATTAAATTCGTAGCCCTCAATTTAGAGGGTAGGGTATTATTTGCTACCTAATGGTGTTTATTTTGCAGGTGACACAAAAAGGATAGTCGGAGAATACGAATGGAGCTAGGGCTCCGGCGCCTCTCCGGTTAAGGCAATCAGATTTATATTATATATCAATCGTTTCAGTTTATATAACGGATGTATCACCATCCAAGTGGTTAAAACGCACACGCTAAGTCATTCCTCTTTCAAGTCACAGGTTCTATCCCCGACTTTTCTATTTTTTCATATTTCCATTATTTTTGCAAGTTTGATACAAAACACGCTGGATACGTATCCTAGCACCAAGGGCGCGTAGCTTAGTTGACAGGCGTGCATACTGGAGAGGCAGGGGTCATGAGTTCAACACTCACCTCCAGCATTCTTTTTTTTCTCTTTTTTACTAACCCTATTTTTTCTCTTTTTTTGCTAACCCTAATTTCTTAATAACCTTAATTACTTTTCTTTAATCAACATTAAAAAAATTAGGTTTAGCTTCTTTCTAATAAATTAATTTTGATTTATTCATTTATTAAAATAATTAGGATAATTAGTTTCGATTAGTTTAATTACCTTAATTTTTTGATTAATTAAAATTTATTAGACTTTAAGGTGATTATCAAAACTTTTTCGTCAAACGATCACAAATTGATCTTTAATTTTCTTTTTCTCTTTATTGTAGCGCTTCGCGTGTTTACTTTCGCATTAATTTTCCCAATTATGTAACTGCTAAAGGGTTGTAATAGTTGTAACTAAGGTTTTATTTACTTTATTTCTCTCTGATTTTGTGGTTTATACCCCCTTCCCCGAAGCTTTGTAATAGCGTAAGACCTTTACTTTCCACAATTTACTGCTTTCCTTATAACTGCTAGTAATTAGGGCATGTATGGCAAGATCTAAAATCAACCATTGGATAACCCTAATCAAGATAAAATAACTGAGTTCAATACAGTTTTCATACACTTACATCTATCGTAACCTCACTTGTTGCCTTCGAATAAACACAGTCATGTCCCTCGAACGTGGGGACGCTTTAGCAAAGTCCCTCCGATACAAAAGATCGTAGTCCCTCGATGACCCTTTGATGCTGCCTTCGGTAAACGATCTTAGTCCTTACGATAAATTGCTAAGGTGTCTCTACAATTTGCCTTTAATGATTGTACGATGACCTGTGATTGTCCCGTCACATCCAACATTAAGGCTTCCTACTAACTAATGGTACGGATAACACTATCTAAGGAGGAGGAAAATAACACGAAAGACATTTGAGTAGGTAGATAGATCGTAATCGCTTGCTCACAACATCCTTTTACACAAAACACCTTTCTCTGAAATATTTTCAAAACAAACACTTTGTACGCGTTCTTAACTTATACAAGAACCATTACAAAGATTGTCGTACTTAGGCATTTTTAAAAATATTTTCAAATACACTTACACAAAAAAGAATTTTCAAACAAAGTGAGCTAGCGATTAAGAGCCCGTAGATAACTACGGATGAAAATGGTGTTAACGCCTTCCCTTTTCATAACCTACCCCCCGAACTCAGAAAATTCTTGAAGGTCTTTCCTGTTCTTTTCACCCTTTCCTTATTGGATAAAAGAAAAGTCGGTGGCGACTCTTTCTATCTGTAACATTTGTGATAAAATGCAAAACCAAGTTAGTTCTCCCACCGTATTACAATTGTGATATCCGTACCATTAGTTGTTAGGTAGCCATATCTATTGGATGTGAAGGAACATACGAAGGGTCGTCAAATGGTCATTGAAAGCAACACGTAAGGATACTTTAGAAATTTGAAGGGACTATCATCATTTTTCTCGTAGGATCATCGAACAGACTAGATCATTTTGTAGGTAACTCGAATGGTCATCGAGGGATTATGATCTTTATTCGAAAGGGACCATGGTGATATTGTTTAACCGGGGGTCTTTGCTAAAGTATTCCCATTTTCGTGGGACTTGACCATTAGTATCACAAGGAAACAAAGAGAGCTTTCCCTAGAGGTGAAGTGTACAAAGTGTATTGGTTTCAGTTATCTTATCTTGAAAATTAAAGTTATCTATGTTTGATTTTATTCTTATCATACAAGTCTATTTACTAGCAGTTATATATATATACAAACATATAAAGACAAAAGATAAATCGAGAATGTAAATCTACGCTATTACAGGACTTTGGAAGAGTTACATAATTAGAAAAATGCGGGGATGTAAATCTAAACTATTACATTAAATTGTGCGATCTATACAATTGTCTAAGAAAATAAATAGCGAAAAGATTAAGAAAATGTTGGGAAAAAAGTTTAAATGCCTTAAAAATCTAAGTTCATATTTTTGGTGTTTTTATAAAAATAATTTAAGTGTTAATTAATAATAATTAAAATCCTAATTCTAATTGATTTTAATTAATAAAAATCCTAAAATCTAATTGTCCAAAAAAACAATTAATTAATTTACACCCTAAAACTAATTTTTTGTTGATTTTATTATATGGCTTCTTTCTGATTTTTTTTATGTATAAGTTTTGATTAAAAAAGCTAATTAATAATAAAATAACGAATTAAAAAAGGGAAAATGAAGAAAGTAAAGCAAAAAGGATTTTGGCATCGCTGGGGTTCGAACCCCCTCCCTTCTCTTCACACGCTTGGTTCCAACATGTTCTATATTTCTTGTTTAACACATCTGGACATATGAAACGTATTAATAACACAAGGATTAAGAAATTTGAAATTATAAAATTCTTACCACCGGTGTGATTAAGGCGACGCGTTTTGGGCACGGTTGAGCATGGTTATGGACTTGAGGAGGTTCCTAGGGATGTCAGGATGATGATTTAAGGCTTCGTTTCAGTTGAGAATGGCTGGAAAACTGGGATACGATTTGCACCTATTCTTTGAAAATTTTGTGTTTGAGAACTTGTTTCTATGGCAGCCAATCTGTGTCCTTGTCTTATGGAGTGTGTCCTCTATTTATAATGGATTACTTTTTAAGTTAACATTCTATATGACCAGGCGGTATAAATTCCCGAAACAGGACGAGTTTACCAACAAAAAACAGGTTGCAGATTAATTCCCGAAACAGGACAGGGCAACTATCTATATGACCAGGCAGTATGAATTCCCGAAACAGGACATGTTTACCAATGAAAAAAACAGATTGTAGATCAATTCCCGAAACAGGACGGGGCGACTATCTGCATGACCAAATGACTCCCTTCAGAGACTAAATTCTGAAAAGCATCTCCTTCAGGGCCTTCATTCTGAAAATCATTTTTCTTTTTAGAAATTTTCCAAAAAAACATTCTTCAGATACAGTCAGGCGTAGACTCATTTTGATACTCCTATCAACAGTTACTTTGGATGCCATTTGTAAGCCCATCCCCTACGACATTCTATAATCTCTCTGAATGGCATCTTTAAGCCCATTCAAGCAATATTATTAACCAACAACGTTACTTCGTGCACTGACGAGTGCAAATTTCTGGACACTTAAGTTTTCAATCCTCTTCCACCTTCAGATCACGAATGGCGGACAAGCCAATCTAACTCTTCAGGTTTAAGAAGATTGAACAGGGGCAGTTGTTGTACCCCAAAAATTTTCCTCCCATTTTCTTCAAGATATCTCCTTATGCTCCTAGGGTTTTCAATTTCTCAAGGCTTGATCAGACAAATTCTCCTCCTAAGTAGTTGACCTACAACTAGGGTTTCACTTTTCTCTAGAAAATTTGAGCTTATAATGCCTAAAGTGGATCTCATGGTTCCTCATATGTCTCAAGGAATTCTCATACCAAATTTCAAACCTTGCATCACAAGTTTGCTCGGTCAATTGCTCAAATGGTTGAAAATCAACTATATTTGACAAAAAGTCAATTATGGTCAACATACAGTCAAACTTCAAGATTTTTGGTCAACATCAAGATTTTGAATTCATATTCATCATTTGAGCAAGGGATGGTCATGATTCATCAAGAAAACTCTCGATTCACCAAAAGTCAAAAGTTGCCAAATTAGGGTTTTCTTAAGGAGAAGTCAATTGAACTTTGACCAAGCATAACATCCACATGCTTCATTATATTTTTCTCAACCAATGCTCATTTTGAATAAAATTCAATTCTCTACAACTTTGTCTCTCTAAGCTCAATTCCTAAAAATGCTTCATTTGAGAGATATGAGCCCAAATATTAGAGGTCATTTTGAAAGTCAACGAAAAGACACTTTTTGTTAAGGAAACTTACATCAAGATAAAGTCTTCAAATGGAAAACTGATCAACATAGATATTGTAGGGGACATCTTGAGATTTCCAAAAAGTCCAAGATCACCTTCATATGATAAAAATTGAGAGAGCTATGATTGGTGCAAGTTGGGTAATTTTGAGAAAATGCATGAAATCCAAATTGATCAAACTTGAAATTTTGGGCTAGTGGGCTTATCTTTCAAGGTCTAAGTGTGTTTTAGACGTCATAGTGAATCTCTTAATCTATTCATACACCTCTTTGATTTTTATTCCATTTATTTTGATTTTATTTATTTACATTTAAAGTTAAATTAAATAAAATCAAAGACTTTCATACAAAGGTTCAAGCTCATTCTTCTTGACCTAATTTTCCTCTATATATTCTAATTATTCAGACAAGACAAAGGACACGAAACCTTGCAAGATATCACCTTCCAAAACCTTCAAAAATTATCAAAACTAGGGCAAATCGAAACCCTTCATTCCAGCCTTTCTCAAGGCTAAATACCTATTACAATCGATCTTGAGGCATTGTAGGGTAAGATTTGATCATCCCTGATGATCCAAGAGGCCTGAAACGCATAACCATGCATCACCGTTTCTCATTCTTGCATGAAATTCGTATTTTAATTTCTATCATGCTTTAATCGAAACTAACATCACTAATGTTCTTCTGAGATGTCAATATGCAGGTTTGAACCATCGCATGGCCCCCATGATGCCAGAATCATGTGTTGTCATGTTTGTACCGTTTGACCTTGTTTGCTTCGTATCTCTTTGTACATGGAGAATTAGCCAAAACTAAGACCACCATTGAATTTGCAAGGTCCAAATTAGGGGGGTAGACTCTCTTTGAACCACTAATGTTTGTTATTTTGCAGGAACAAGAAAAGAAGTCGTCGGAGAAGACGACCGGAGTCGGTGCCTCTTCAGCCAAGTCCATTATGGTTATATTATATTTATTGGTTTTCATTGATATTTGATGAAACAGCCACCCCAGTGGCAAAGACACGCGTGTTAAGGCTTTGATACATAAGGGCGTGAGTTTGATCCCTGCCTTTTGACATTTTTTTTCATATTTTCTCAATTCTTGCAGGTTTAACATATATTGAGTTGCATCCATCCTCTAAACACTAGCGCAAGCCTGGCGCAGTGGCATGCCATGCTGTTGTGACATTTTTCATATTTTCTTTGTTTCTAACCTTGTTTGTCATTATTTTTTTGGTTAACCCTAATCCTTTTTAACCTAATATATTTTTAACTAACCTAAAAATAAATTTTTTTCTAAAAATCCTAATTAATTAGGTTTTAGATTTTTAATTAACCTTTTAATAATTTAATTAATTAACCTTTTCTTTTCAATTTTAAAATTAATTAGATTTTTAGATTTTATTTAATTAATTATCATCAAAACTATTTATTTCATAAAAATCTTTTTCACATTCTTTTTCTATTTTCCTTTTTTTAATTCTTAGATCAAGTTGTATAGGTCGCGCGTTTCCTATGTAATAGCTTAGATCTTTATTTCCCGCTTTCTCTTTTTCATTATCATATAATTGCTTTCGGGATATAATAGTTTATGGTTTTATTTCTCGCACTCTTTATTATTATGTAACTGTCCGAAAGCTCTGTAATAGTTTTAGGTTTACGTTTCCGCCTTTACCTTATGCTATTATATTTCTATGCAACTGTTAGTAATTAGGGTTTGTATGGCTAGATTAAAATCAACCGATAGCAAAACCCTAATTCAAGATAAACATAACTGAACACACTTTCACACTTACACCTTTAGGGTAACCTCTTTCGTTGCCTTTCGGAATAACGGTTATGTCCCTCGAACGTAAGAATGCTTTAGCAAAAGACCCTCGAATAAAAGATCATAGTCCCTTGACGACCATTCGATGTTGCCTATGAAAAATGATCTAGTTCCTTACGAAACAGATAAAACATCTTTACAAGTTACCTTCGATGACAGTATTAATACTAGAGCAGTAACTGACCTGCTATAGTAAGTCACACAAGTTGCTACTATAAATACAATTGTATATCTCCTCTTGTAATTAACTTCTACACAAAACAAAAATGAAAAGTTCATCTTTGATTTCTATCAGCCACATACAAGCCATGTCAGAAACTCAATTATACAAGCCATGTCAGAAACTCAATTAAGTGGCAATAAGACTCCATCCGGGAGCTTTCTTGAGTTTCTCTACTTTCATCGTCTTCCTCAGTCTCAAAACTTCTTGCCATTGTCCAGCCTCTGCGTACATATTCGACAAAGCAACATGAGCTCCATGATTATGAGGTTCCAGAGTAAGAATTTGTTTCACTACTCTTTCAGCAACCTCAGTGTTTCCGTTAATCTTGCTAGCTGCCAGCAAAGATCCCAAAATAACCACGTCAGGTTTCCACGGCATCCTTTTTATCATTTCCTCTGCCTCCAGCAACTTACCTCCTCTCCCAAGAAGATCAACCATGCACCCATAGTGCTCAATCTTTGGTTCAATTCCATGCACATCCTTCATCGAACAAAAAACTTTGTGACCGACACCTATCAAACCTGCATGACAACACGCAGATAAGACCCCAATGAAGGTGATATCATTAGGAACAACAATCTCATCCTTTTTTATTCTCTCAAATAAACTAAGAGCATCTTCCACATGTCCATGTGAAGCTAAACCGCATATCATAGCATTCCAAGTAACAATATTCCTCTCGAGCATTTCATCAAAAAACTTCCTCGCCTTCAAAATTGACCCATTCTTCGCGTACATATAAACGAATGCCGTCCCAAGAATAACGCCCACTTCAACCCCTTTCACTCTCATAAAGTCATGAATCCTTTCGCCAAGCTCAAGACATCCAGACCGCGCACAAGCCGACAACACTGAAGCCAAGGTAGCACCATTAGGCTCAAACCCAACACCAATCATGTCCTCGAAAAGATTCAAAGCCTCGTTGTGACAAAAATTCTGAGCATACCCACAAATCATAGTGGTCCAAAGACTCAAACTTTTGATCAGAATCTCATCAAACACGTGGCGGGCATCAACCAAATCACCAGAAACAGAATAACCTCGCACCAAACCGTTAGTGACATGACAATCTAAGTGGAGTCCGAATTTAAGGACGTGTGTGTGGACCTGTTTACAAGGTAGCAAGGGATTGGAGAGTGAAGAGCAACCTTTGAGGAGAAAAGGGAAAGTGTGTTTACCAGGCAAGACACCGAGTCTACGCATAGAGATGTAAAGGGAGATAGAAATGTGGGGTTGTTGTTGGGCGCGGATGAGAGTGTTCCACATGAAGGAATTGGGTTTGTGTATAGAAGAGAAGATTCTAGAAGCGTGAGCGAGGTTCCCGAAAGGGGAAAGTGCGAATGAGGAGAATAAACGGCTTGCGGCGAAATGATCGTTGATGCGGGACGAAACGATCATTTGGGCGTGGACCTGTTTGAGGTGATCTATGGTGGTGGAGTTGTCGGCGAGGAATGTTAGGGTAGGAGGAGGGAACGGAACAGTTGAAAGAGTGCGGTGTTTGAGAAAGAACTGCACTTTTGGCGGCAACATTTGAATGAGTTATTGCAGTGTTATGTAAAATGTAAACAAACACACCACTACACCATGTTCTCCTATTACTCAACTTTTGTCTTAAATACATTTTGGTCCCTTTAATTTGTATTTGGGATTTCTGAATTAATAGTTTTTGTTTATAAATTTTTTGTTTCTGATAACGAGTATTTTGTTTATGAATTAATACTTTTTTTTAAATTAATTAATTAAATTGTTAAAATAATTTATTGAGCCCAAATCCATTAAAATTCACCATTAACTTAATATTCAGGATTAGGAGTGTTCAAAATCAAATCGGTTCAATAGAAAACTGTTAATCGAATAAAATCAAAATGAAACCGCAAAAAATGCATTTGATTTAAATGTGTTTGGGCCATTTTTTAACAAACCTGTGTGGTTTGGTTCGTTTTACGGTTTGTATTTTACAAACCAAACAAAACTGTATTATATTACAACCTAAACTTCACATAATCCATCCAACCGAAACCCAAACATATTATGTCTTCAGTATTTCTTAAAGCATCCTGTATATTTCTAATTCACCGTGCAAAAAGACGTAAATATCCTCAGAAATCGGAAATACATTTCTGTTACGCACCCTGAACATACATATTGTTGCCTAGACCATATGAAAAGGTGGAACACAAACCGGAAATGCATTTACGGTCTAAACTATATTTGTATTTCCGGTTGCACCCCAAATACACGTAATGTTTAACACTGAGAAAAACAAGATATAACGCAGATACGAACCGAAAATGCATTTATGGTTGCAATCTTATGTGTATTTCTGGTTCGTGTTGCCACTTAACTGTGCGCTGCCTCTTCACCTTCCTTATTTCAGAAACCATTTGAAAAACAAAACAAATCCTCCCAAACTCTCTCAAACCCCATTATGTCAAAGTCATCCCATTTTGCGAAAAGTTCATCAAGAATTATCAAGCACTAGACAAATTTTATTGTTCAAATAGATTCAAGCAAAAAAATCATCACTTGTACGTCGTTTTTGAGCTTTTTAGGGTTTATGTAATTTTACCTACTTGTTTTAGGGTCGAAAATTCAACTTTGTTTAGTGTTTGCAATGTTAGGAGTCCTAACAAACCTGTTAGGTACGTATTTTTGACGACCAATGACTGTTTATTTAGGTCATTAGGGCTGAGCTTCGCCATTGACGAAGCAAAAATGTTGCAGGTCGAACAGGATATGCATTTTCGATTTTGTTCCAAAATCAGAACTGCACATCTGGTTTTAGCCAGTCTGGATTTTTCCAAATTTTTTGAACCTAAGCATTATTGTTAATGTTTGTTTCATTCTTCTACATGAGTAATGGCTGAGAGATAATTTAGGTTGAGACTCAGGAGAGTTTTACATCATATCTATGTGCATAGGAAAAAGAGTCGGACATCCCAGGCTCCTATTACCTATGGACAGACTATTCTAGATGCACTCATAACCTCTGGTTTTTCTACATCTACACCATCGACCTCCTGGAATAGGCGTGGGTCTCTAGTCCATCCATCCCTGCCTCAGTCCTCCCGCAGACACACTTCCTCACCGACTGCATCCCCTCCAGTTCATCCATCTCTGCCTCCGTCATTTGGGAGATGCACATCCTCACTGACTACATCTCCTCCAGTTCATCCCTCATCGCCTCCATCGTCTGGCAGGCACCCGATGGTATTTGAGACCAGATAGACATTTGGTTCCCGACCTACCCCAGAGGTCACACAGCCGACCCTTTATGCTCATCCACACCCTACACACCAGGCACATGAGGCGGCACCTGAAGCCCATCCGCAACTTGCACCCAAGGCAGCTGAGGTGACACATAAGGCACCTCAGATTTTTGGAGGAGGGCCTTCTAATTTATCACGGCTGCCTCTGTATCTGGACCATGTTGCTAGGTATTTATGGGACGGAGAGGTAAATGTTGCATTTAATTATTGTTAAGTTTTGTGTTTATTTTATTGTTAAGTTTTGTTGGGTTGACACAATTTTGTTTATCCATGTATGCAGGAACATGATCCGCTTAAGATAATTAATCATGCAAGAAAGATCACTCGCCTAGTACCACCTGTCGAGCCATGGTTTCAGGAGTTATTGCATCTATTTGGGTTGCAAGATTTGGTCTTATGTGGATATACTATTGTTAATCATGGTATGATAAACTCTTTTGTTGAGATATGGCATCATGATACATTATCGTTCCACCTACCACATGTTGAAATGACGATCACACTTGATGATGTCTCGTGTCTGCTGCATCTTCCAATAAGATATAGGTTTTTAGATCATGAGAGGTGCGACAAAGAGAAGTCAACGGATTTGTTGGTGGATGTGATACGGTGGGAGAACTGACTTGGTTGTTTTACATTTTATCGCAAATGTTGCGGATAGCAAGAGTCGCCACCGACTTTTCTTTTATCCAATAAAGGAAAGGGTGAAAAGAACAGGAAAGACCTTTCGAGATATTTTCTTGATTTCGGGGGGTAGGTTATGAAAAGGGAATGTGCTAGCACTCTTTTCATCCGTGGTTATCTACGGGCTCTTAGTTGCTTGCTAGATCATTTTTTCTTTGCTTTGTTTGAAATGAGTTTGTGGTGGGTTTTTGAAAAGTATTTTGGAAACGCATTAGTTTCGGCAAACTTAGTAATGATTCTTGTCTCTATAAGAATGTATACAAAATGTTGGTTTTGAAAATAGTTGAAAGAGATGTTTGTTTTTAAAGATGTTTTGAAAGTGTAGGTGTGAAAAATGGTTTTAGTTTGATGAGCAAGCAACTACGAGCGTCCTATCTACTCAAAATGTCTTTGTTCTTTTCCTCCTCCTTTAGATGTTGTTATCTTACCATTGATTGATAAGAAACCCCCATCATTGGAAGTGAAGGGACAAGCGCGGGTCAATCGTATAGTCATAGAAGGCAACTTATGAGACGCTTTAACAATTTTCGTAAGGGACTAGATCATTTACTGAAGGCAACATCAAGGGACATCGAGGGACTACGATCTTTTTTATCGAGAGTCTTTGCTAAAGCGCCCATATTCGAGGGACATGACTATTTTCTGAGACAACAAGTGAGGTTATCCTAGAGGTGTATATGTGTGAAGTGTGTTTGATTGCATGTATTTTTGTCTTTGATATTAGGGTTTTCTAGCGGTTGATTTTATCTTTCCATACACACCCTAATTACTAACAATTTATATTAAAGCAGTAAATTGCGGAAATAAAAATCCTAAGCTATTACATCATTAGGGGAGTCGGGGTACAATTTACAAATGGGGATGAAGTAAAAACTTAAATATTACAACCATATCAAATAATAATGAAGGGAATGTAAAAAATAGTTTAAAATAAAGGAAAATGCATTTTGAACTATTATGTGTCGACACATGCTGCTATGCATCGACGCATAGCTTTTCTTGCCACTGCCAAACCAAATTAACTCAGTATGAGTTGACGCATAATGGGATGTGTCGACTTATTTCCTGCTTGTGTCGACACATACGCGTTTTGTGTCGACTCATGCACCTTTCATCCTTTTGTTTTGGAGCCTGGATACCAGTATGAGTCGACACATAAGGCTATGTGTGAATTTTTTTTTTGAATAACCAGGTATTAAAAAAAATCGCAAATAACCACGTTTCGGAAAAAATTACGCAAATAACCATGTTTCAGATGACTCCCCAAAGGAGGAGCCATCTGTTGGCTCCTAAATTCGACACCCTTGTTTTTATTAATATAAGCCATTAAAGCTGAAGAATGGTTTCGACCAGCTGGTTCTGTCGAAATGCTCATCAGAAGATGGCAATGTACTTAGAGAATTTCTTCCAAGGAAGAATCTTGTTGCCTTCGACGTCGAAGGTGCTTCTCGACGAAGGTGTTCGATTGATCAGAGTGGAACGATTTGAGATTCAAATGTTTGGAGGGAAAACGGTTCCCAGCGGTTACCAAGTGCAACGTGCCAAGATCTAGAGCGTCGAACGCTGTGAACGTGCCAAGTGGAGTCATCTCGAAGCAGCGTAACTGCCCGACGGTTACTTGAGATGTGTTTAGTATAAATATTAGTAGTTCACGCAGTTTTTCGTGTGTGTTCACAATTATATACAAGTCACTCATATAGATTCAAGTACCCAGTGTGAGCGAAAGAATTGTTGAGAATGTATGTGTGAAACACCACTTTAATTAATCGAAGTCATTTATTTTCCAGAACTTTATTGCTCTTCATTTACTTTTCCAGTCGAAGCCTTTATTTCAAGCCTTCCTTTATTCTACCAAGTTTTCTTCTCCATGCAATTTACATAAAGCTTCTTTATTTTCTTGCCATTTAACCATTATCAAACTTAGTCAAAACCCCAAAACCAACCATGTCTTAGGATCAATCTGATCGATCCTGCGAGTCACCAAATAAGTAACCTTTTGGAAGATCAGCAGTTGTTTACCAATTCCCACGGTAAACAAATTGGCACACCCGGTGGGACCTTGTGTTGATTTTGAAGTTTAACCTTTTTATACAGAATATCATCTTTTTCGAGAAGTATTGCATGTTATTGAGAAGTGGTAGAATATACACTAACAATACCAATACTGCCAGAAGAAGAGAAGCGATGGCGAATCCGCCAAACAATAACGAAATCCCACAAACGAATGTGGGAACAACGGTTATCCCAACCGTAAGTGAAGCGCTAACCGCTGGTTCAACACCAGCAGTAACGGTCACAACAACGGGGCCATTACCTCCGTTCACTGGCCCTAGAGTGCCTTTGGGAACTCCCCCACCAAGGGGAAATCTAGGCACCAGGCCTTATGTTCCCCCAGGATTTATGACAGGCGGTCAAAATCGAGAACCACTCTATGGGTCGATGCATAATGGGATGTGTCGACTCATTTCCTGCTTATGTCGACACATACGCGTTTTGTGTCGACTCATGCACCTTTCATCCTTTTGTTTTGGAGACTGGATACCAGTATGAGTCGACGCATAAGGCTATGTGTCGACTCATACCATGTTTTTTCACTAGAATGAGTCGACGCATGTGGGTATGTGTCGACTCATGCTGCAGTTTTTTACCTTAAACATTTTTTTATTGTCCGTGTAGGTAAGTTTACAACATATGGTTGATAAACATAAACAGCAAGCAAATGGTTAGCTCAAAAGGGGGGATGATTATTACATTTTACCTTTGAAAATTAATCATGTATAAGAAATGAAAAGATACAAAGTCAAGAAGACTTACCTTGGGACCGCACTTGGTGTTTTAAGTCTGAATATTTTTCCAGTTACTGTGATGGCTCCAATGAATCTCCAGGAAGCTGTCCCGAACTGTTGAATCACACTAACTCAGTCAAGTTGTACAATACTATTTTTTTGTTTGGAGGGTGAGGATAATGGCACTACATAAACTGTTCTTGTGTTTGAACAATCTCTATGTGATAAGGTTTTTGGTTTATGGGAGAGTTTGTAAGATGGTATAATGGATTGAGGGTTTCTGTTTTGAATGAAAGTAAGGTTGTTTTTTTGAATGAGCAGAGGTTTTTTATGAATGAGTAGAGTTTACAAAGAATACTTTTCTTTTCTTCTCAAAAACTCTCTATTCTCTCTCTCTCTAAAAGCCCCCGTTGTGTGTTGTGAGAGTAGTCTACTTATAGATGAACTTTGTTGGGATTTTTGGAGGGAATCTGTAACGCGCGTTAATTTAATTAATTATTTAATTAAATTAATTACGGATTAATGGTTGAAATGTTATTGAAATTGTTGAAGTTGCGAAGTATCGAGAAATATTGATTTGAGTTGCTAAGTTGTTATTTGGTTGATATTTAATTGATTGGTTGATTAATATTAGTAATAATATTAATATAGATATTAGAATAATATGAGGTTATTAGTTGGGCTCATTATTTATTTGTATGTAGTAAAGGTGAGAGTGTGAAAGTTAGGCCCAATAATAATATTAATAATTATAAGGTTAAGCTATTTATAAGGAGAATTAGGTTATTTGAACAAGTCTTGGAGAATTTTGTGGGAACGTGAGAAGTTGCAAGGTTACAGAGAAGAGGCAAAGGTTGGAAGCTATGGCAAAGCGAGGTTTAACCAGTAGAATAGAGTGGTCTCCAATCTAAGGTAAGGGTGGGTTTCTTGATCTATAATTGGGTATATGATAAATGATATGTGGGGTTAGATTTGTATGAAATTTTTCCTGTTTATGTGGATTGTGTTGTAGAGTAATTGTGTTCATATATTGTTGTCTCTGTCAAATGGGGTTTTCTTGTGAGAAATTAATCTATGTTGATGTTGGTGTAATTGTGATATTAGTATAATTATATGTTGTGTTGGTTGAATTGAAATACTGCAAATCAAAGGAATTATGGAGGATTACAGAAAATAAACTGCGTTGAAAAAGCTGTGACGGGCGCCACGGCAAGCCTGTGCCGAGCGGCACAGGTAATGGGAAGGGCCCTGCTGATCGGCAGGGATGGTGGCAAATATATATATATATATATATATATATATATATATATATATATATATATATATATATATATATATATATATATATATATATATATATATATATATATCTTCGTCTTCTTTTGTTTGTTATGACAATAGGCATAGTTGGATATTGTAATTTATTTTATAATATGTTACCACTAGTACCCTTAACATGCTTTTGGTGATGATAGGCATGAGAAATGTGACGGTAGGCACATGGTATTTCTCTAAGAATTTAGTGCTTCAGGCGCAGGTTTGTAAATTAAGGCTTAACATAAGTACATACCATAATTTAATCAATTAGCAGAGTTATATTAGTAGTAGTCTTAGAAATTAAAATAGCAGTGATGGTTTTAGTTGTAGAGACACTTAGTGATGGTTAAATGTTAACAATGTAGAAATTTAGTAGTAATAAGAACGATAGATTTACTAAATTAGTAGAGAAGTAATATTACATATAGCAGAGATATTTCATAGTAGTAAATTACAGATTTCATTCAAATAGCAGGTGTTGTACCCCAAAATTTGCCCTCTCATTTCTCAAGGATTTTCTCACAAGATCTTCTATGACATCAAGTTTGCAGCACTGATACATCAATTTAGGCTTGGAATTGGCAAAAGGGCAAAATGGTCAATTGCATACTAGAAAGTCAAACTTTGACTTTATGGTCAACATTACATTCCAAGGATCAAATTTCATCAAGACATTCAAAAATATGAAACTTGATCATCAAGAAATCAAGAAAGTCAAAAGTCAATGTGAAAGTTCAAACCCTTCAAGACTTAGAAATTTTTCTAAGTGTTTTTTATACGTGATAATCTCATTTCTTCATGCCAACTTTTCACCTTGATGCAAGATGATTCAAGAGAAGCTTCCAACATGAAAGTTGTAGATCTCCATGATATCTACAACATTTCTTTACACAACTTCTCCTAAACAGGCTTGGATTTCAGGTTATAAATTCATGAAGTCGTGACATTTTCATTTAAACACTTAGAGAAATTTTCAGCAGTTTTTGTCAGGTTTTTATCCCAACTTCTTGCCCATTTTTCATCAAGTTCCAGTTTGATTTAACCATGAAAGCTATAGAGGGTGTTTCAAGCTTTCCAAAACATCCAAGAGCATGAATTTATCTTATTTGAGTTAGGAGATACAAGGATCTGAAGTTGGACATTCATTCTTGATTTACAAGGCAGATTTGTGATGAACAAGGAACAAGAATCTTAACCCATGCTGCATAATCTCCAATTTGCAGGCCTTGTGACTTGCAACTCTTACCATAATTTAATGCTTACACAAACTTTTGAGCTATGGTCCACTGGGTTTAAGAATTATTCAAGTGATCTTTCTATTTTTGGCACAAAGGCACCATTGCCATTCTTGTAAAGTTCACTTTAATCATAAAGTCAATTTGTTGAGCCTCTAACTTGTTGTTCTAATCACACACAAATCAGAAGGGCATGCTTAAAGTGTCCAACATCTCTATGCAACAAAGTACAAAGCATTGGAACTACAATCTTCAAGCTTGCTTCATGTACAATCTAACCTAGCCATAACATGTGATTAAAAATCTGAGTTTTCAAATCTCAAACCTTCTCTATAAACAGAGAGGCCAGTTGCAAGAGAAAGAGGTTAAAAAAAATAGGTTGGAAAAGAGTTAGAAAAAGGGAGAGAAAATCCAGAAGTTTTATTGGTAAACCCTCAAAATCTCATATTCACAAAAGCCATAACAGAACCTAAGACTTCCACTCTTGAGTTTTGAAGTCTAAACCTTAAAACCTCTCACACTTTGCATATTCCATCTAAAAACCATCCAAACATTTCATACCATACAGAGGTTTTTTAATAACCTTCAACAAAAAGGAAAGTCTATCAGCCTATTGGAGCTTCCTTAAGGTTCATACAACATCTTGAAGGGCATTTGGACTCAAAACTTAAAGTGCAGTTTCAAGGTAAGTCATCTTTACCTTGCCTTTTCCATACATCAACTTTTCTGTTTATAGGATGTAGCAATTATTATTCTTGAAGTTAATCATTTATTTGTTGTTCCTGTTATTCATTCATATGTTAAAAACTAACTGATGTATGCAAAGAATGGAGTTTAAGGCAGAAAAATGCAGTATGTATCGACACATATCCACATGTGTCGACCCATCTTAGTGAAAATGTAGGGTATGAGTCGACACATGACCCTCATGCATCGACCCATACTGAGTTCAGGTCACAAAACAGAAACGGGAAAGGACTATGAGTCGACACATACGCATTTCGCGTCGATGCAAAAAGGTGTATGAGTCGATACATCCCATTATGTGTCGACTCATACTGAACAGATTTCACTTTACAGGGACAAGGAGAAGCTATGTGTCGATGCATAGCAGCATGGGTCGACACACAGCAGTTCAAAAGTGCATTTTCCTTTATTTTGCACTGTTTTCACATTCTTTTTATTATCATTCGATATGGTTGTAATATTTTAGTTCCTACTTCACCCCCATTGCTAAATTGTACCCCCACCCTCCTAAAGTGATGTAATAGCTTAGATTTTACTTTCCGCTTTTTACTTGCTTTTCATATAATGCTAGTAAATAAGATGTATGGCAAGATGAAATCAAAAAATAGATGACTTTCAAAAAACAAGACAAAATGCATGCAAACTAACACACTATTCACACATGCACCCTTAGGGTAATTCCACTTGTTGCCTATCAGAAAATAGTCATGTCCCTCGAGCATGGGCGTTTTAGCAAAGACCCTCGATAAAAGATTGTAGTCCCTCGATGACCCTCGATGTTGCCTTCGGTAAACGATCTAGTCCCTAAAACGACATTGCTAAAACGTCCCATATGTTGCCTTCTATGACTATACAAATTTCCCAACGCCCATCCTTTCACATCCAACGATGGGGCTTCTTACCAAATCAATGATAAGATAGCCACATCTAAAGGAGGAGGAAAATCACATTTAAGACCTTTCGAGTAGGTAGATTTTCTCTTAGTTACTCGCTTGCTCACAACAAAAACATTTTACCCACACTCTCATCTTTGAACTATTTTCGAAACAAACACTTTGTAGGCGTCTTTATAGAAACAAGAAACCATTACGAAGTTCCATTTTCAAAATACTATCAAAAACACATCTCACAAACACACTTTTGAACTATTTTCGAAACAAACACTTTGTAGGCGTTCTTATAGAAACGAGAACCATTACGAAGTTCCATTTTCAAAATACTTTCAAAAATCAACACCACAAGCACACATTCAAACAAAAGCAAGTGATCTAGCAAGTAACTAAGAGCCCATGGAAAACCATGGATGAAAAGGGTGTTAATACCTTCCCTTTTCATAATCTACCCCCCGAACTCAAGAAAACATCTCTAAAGGTCTTTCCTGTGCTTTTTCACCTTTCCTTTTTGGATAAAAGAAAAGTCGGTGGCGACTCTTGCTAAACCGCAACATTTGCGATAAAACGCAAAACATCAAGTCAGTTCTCCCACCGTATCACAGCAGGATTAGTAATGTTGGTGGAAAAATCAATAGTAACTGATGTACACATATTTGGTAGCAGTGTAGTAACCAATTAGCAGAGAGCCAATAAGTACATTGGTACAGAGTAGAAATAATGGGAAAATTAGTCGGTAATTAAATTACTGGATTTGGTCGATTTGTACGAATAATTATACGGAACAATTGTTGTGGTTAATTATGAAGTTGCAGGTGGTGAATTTTGTTGTATTGCCTCTAACTATTGGCAAGAATCAAGTTGTAGGCTTGTTGCCAAAGTTGAATAGTTGTGGTTATGTTGTTGTTAATATTTGTTGTTGTTGTTGTTGTTATGCTGCCTCTATTTATTGGCAATATAAAATTGTAGGCCTATGGCTAATGTTGAGATGTTATGTTGTTGTGATTGTCCCTGTGAATTCTTGTTGATAATGTGAAGTTGCATATAATTTTAGATGATGATGGATTACCTCTATTTACTGGTAATAATGGCGACGTGGGCTTATGCCTTACGATGAATGATGATTGTTGTGAGTATGTGATAGCGCATTCATTGAGTCACATACATTTGTATACTCTGTGATGGCCTGGACTGGAAAACTGCGAAGAAGGCTTATGCCTTATTGTTGCTCTATTAATTGACAGATTTTTAAGATGGGACTTCTGCTCCAATGGTAACACATGTATGTGCATTGTAATTGATGATTATTGTGAGTATGTGATAGCGCATTCATTGAGTCACATGCATTTGCATACTCTGTGATGACCTGGATTGGAAAACTGCGAAGAAGGCTTATGCCTTGTTGTTTCCTCTATTAATTGACAGATTTTTAAGATGAGAGTTCTGCTCCAATGGTACCACATGCATGTGCATTGTAATTGAGTCGCATATGAGGTTTTATCTTGAGTTGTGGTGATGATATATGTGTTGTTGCTTTATGTTGTTGATTTGTTGTGATGGGTATTATCTAAAAGCTATGAATTAGTTATTATGTCGTGTTGATGCTTCGTTGTAATAGTTGTTATGTATAAGTTGTGAAGGTGCGATTTTATATGAACTGATTCAGATATATTAATTATCATATATTCAATTATATAGTTCGATATCTCACCCCTTCTGTTTGAATATTACCTCTGTTGGTAACGTGCAGGTAATCAAGAAGAATAGTTGTTACCTTCATTAGATGTGCAGGGTGTGTTGAGATTCAGTAATCGAACTTGTATTCCTGATAATACGGAGATGAAGAAAGTAATTCTTGAGTTGGAGGATACTTAACCTTCGTGTGAGGCTAAGTGAGTGTAATATGGACCGTGTAATATGTTGAGCATTGGTGTCTCATCGACAAGATTGAATGAGAGGGATATTGTGGGAGTATTTGTAAACCTCATTAGAAATTATTGGATTGTGGTGCTTTAGGTAACTTGAGTACAAGTTCTAAAGGAACACTATTATAGTTTCATAACATTGGTTTATACTCCATTATGGTTGTCGGCTATCTATTAACAAATTGAGAAACTGATCACCCTTAATCTCTTGTTGATAGTAGACGAGATCGTGTTGGATGGTATAGATTTGTCTTGCTATCTTAATGGTGTGTGAAGTGATTGATGTCATATCATGATGATAGTCGCTCACCAGTTTGTGTGAAGTAATAGAAGAATTGCCAAGAAAGAGTTGAGACGTATTGAACAAGTCGGAGTAGCGAGTTATATGCGAATTAACGTCACAAAGTGAAAGGTTGAGAATATCAAGTGAACAATGGTTTTATGGTGGGTATTGAGAAAGTACGAAACTAGATTGAAACTTGTAAACCATATATTTGACGGAAATTTTAATGAGGATGGTGACTTAAGGTGGATTATCAGATTTGTGCAGCTGAAGCGTGATGTGGCGCAATTGTTATGCGTGTACGAGTCGTTAGAAGGGAATGATTAAATTATTAGAAGCCTATGGGAATGGTGTGTCTTAATCTACATGCTTGATTTGGTGGATTGTTGATATAGAGATGTTGTGTCAGGGCACTATGTTTGCTAGTAAATATTTGCGGATTTTATAAGAAGATTGTTGTGGACTATTGGTTGATGGTGAGCTATGGGTACACTTGTTGAGTTATACAGTTAAGCTGATGTTGTAATGATTTTTTTATCGTTATTGAGATGTTATTGTTGATTTCCGTAAGTAAGGAATGATACTCCATAATATGACGAAGTTGATTAGGTTAGTTGTGTTGATGTCACTATAAGAGCGATACGATGATGTGAACATATTTGTTGATATTTTGTTGATAATTGATATATGGGAATAAAATTGTGTGTGTTTTGGTGTTAAAAAAGGTTGTTAAGATGAAATTGCAATGATGTATATCCAAGTATAAGTGGGTTATAGTTGTTGCTACTTTAAATGTTGATATGTCAGATTATGGTGGAGTAGTTGAGATGCTAGTACCGATCATGTCACGAAGTGTTTAATGATTGGCATGAGTGTAATCGATTTGAATCGTGTGGAGTTATTGAGTTATAAGGAAAGTAATGGTCGAAGTGTTGCCAAACGCGACTTGGAAATCAACGAGTTGGATGTGAAACGCGTACTAAGAGTGGTTGTATCAAATAGATTTTCGAGGACGAAAATATTCTAAGTGGGAGAGAGTTGTAACACCCGTTAATTTAATTAACTATTTAATTAAATTAATTACGGATTAATGGTTGAAATGTTGTTGAAATTGTTGAAGTTGCGAAATATCGAGAAATATTGATTTAAGTTGCTAAGTGGTTATTTGGTTGATATTTAATTGATTGGTTGATTAATATTAGTAATAATATTAATATAGATATTAGAATAATATGAGGTTATTAGTTGTGTTCATTATTTGGTTGTATGTAGTAAAGGTGGGAGTGTGAAAGTTAGACCCAATAATAATATTAATAATTATAATGTTAAGCTATTTATAAGGAGAATTAGGTTATTTGAACAAGTCTTGGAGAATTTTATGGGAACGTGAGAAGTTGCAAGGTTACAGAGAAGAGGCAAAGGTTGGAAGCTATGTCAAAGCGAGGTTTAACCGGTAGAATATAGTGGTCTCCAATCCAAGGTAAGGGTGGGGTTCTTGCTCTATAATTGGATATATGATAAATGATATGTGGGGTTAGATTTGTACGAAATTATTCCTCTTTGTGTGGATTATGTTGCAGAGTAATTGTGTTCATATGTTGGTGTCTCTGTCAAATGGGGTTTTCTTGTGAGAAATTATTCTATGTTGATGTTGGTGTAATTTTGGTATTAGTATAATTATATGTTGCGTTGGTTGTATTGAAATACTACAAATCGAAGGAATTATGGAGGAACACAGAAAATAAACTGCGTTGAAAAAGGTGTGACGGGCACCACGGCAAGCATGTGCTGAGCAGCACAGGTAATGGGAAGGGCCCTGCCGATCGACAGGGATGGTGGAAAAGTGGGTGCCGATTGGCACCATATATATATATATATATATATATATATATATATATATATATATATATATATATATATATATATATATATATATATATATATATATATATATATATTTGTCTTCTTTTGTTTGTTATGACGATAGGCATAGTTGGATATTCCAATTTGTTTTATGATGTGTTACCACTAGTACCCTTAGCATGCTTTTGGTAATGTGGAGGTAGGCACATGGTGTTTCTCTAAGAATTTAGTGCTTCAGGAACAGGTTTATAAATTAAGGCTTAGCATAATTATATACCATAATTTAATCAATTAGCAGAGTTATATTAGTAGTAGTCTTAGAAATTAAAAAAACAGTGATGGTTTTAGTTGTAGAGACACTTAGTGATGGTTAGATGTTAACAGTGTAGAAATATAGTAGTAATAAGAATAATAGATTTACTAAATTAGTAGAGAAGTAATATTACATATAGCAAATATATTTCATAGTAGTAAATAACAGATTTCATTCAAATAGAAGGATTAGTAATGTTGGTGAAAAATCAATAGTAACTGATGTACACATATTTGGTAGAAGTGTAGTAACCAATTAGCAGAGAGCCAATAAGTACATTGGTACAAAGTAGAAATAATGGGACAATTAGTCGGTAATTAAATTGCAGGGTTTGGTCGATTTGTCCAAATAATTATACGTAACAATTGTTGTGGTTAATTATGAAGTTGCAGGTGGTGAATTTTGTTGTATTGCCTCTAACTATTGACAAGAATCAAGTTGTAGGCTTGTTGCCAAAGTTGAATAGTTGTGGTTATGTTGTTGTTAATATTTGTTGTTGTTGTTATGTTGACTCTATTTATTGGCAATATAAAATTGTAGGCCTATGACTAATGTTGAGATGTTATGTTGTTATGATTGTCCCTGTGAATTCTTGTTGATAATGTGAAGTTGTAGAGAATTTTAGATGATGATGAATTACCTTTATTTACTGGTAATAATAGCGATATGGGCTTATGCCTTACGATGAATGATGATTGTTGTGAGTATGTGATAGCACATTCATTGAGTCACATATATTTGCATACTCTGTGATGGCCTGGATTAGAAAACTGCGAAGAAGGCTTATGCCTTATTGATGCTTCTACTAATTGGCAGATTTTTAAGATGAGAGTTCTGCTCCAATGGTACCACATACATGTGCATTATAATTGAGTCTCATCTAAGGTTGTATCTTGAGTTGTGGTGATGATATATTTGTTGTTGTTTTTATGTTATTGACTTGTTGTGATGGGTATTATCTAAAAGCTGTGAATTAGTCGTTATGTCGTGTTGATGCTTTGTTGTAATAGTTGTTGTGTATAAGTAGTGAAGTGGTGATTTTATATTAACTAATTCTGATATATTAATTATCATACATTCAATTATATAGTTCTATATCTCACCTCTTCTGTTTGAATGTTGCCCTCTGTTGGTAACGTGCAGGTAATCAAGAAGAATAGTTGTTACCTTCGTTAGTTCGAGTCGGTGTTGTCGCTCTAATACGTAGCACTCGGGGGGATGAACGCTCGATGTTTAGTTATTGATATTTATTTCAGTTGCTGAATTTTTAAGTTGATTATAGTTGAATAAAAGATGTTAAGTGAATTGAAGTTGAGTATATAGATTCCACTGCTTATCAATAAAAAGTTGTTTGATTTTAAAGAATAAATCAGGTTGTTATCGGTTCATTCGAATTAAGTATTATGTATTTGTTTTGTATGCGATTAAATGTCGTTGTTATAAGTTGAAAATGTAGCATCCTATTTATGTTGAACTCTGATTTTATTATTATCCGCCGAGTAGAAATGGGGTGTGTTGTACCCCAAAATTTGCCCTCGCATTTTTCCCCAAGCAATCTCAGCTTCAGACATTTCCTAACTTTTCAAACTGGCTCAAGAATCGGACAAACGGACTTTTCTCGACAGTCAAGCAAAATTAGGGTTTTTACTGATTTTCAGAGCTCTGGATTGTTTCATACAGTTGGCTTAGGGTTTTGGTTGATTTTGGCTCAATTCTGATCAGACGAATGTTATTTGGCATTTAATCAGGAA
Organism: Vicia faba; assembly: GCA_948472305.1. Taxonomy (NCBI): domain Eukaryota; kingdom Viridiplantae; phylum Streptophyta; class Magnoliopsida; order Fabales; family Fabaceae; genus Vicia; species Vicia faba. The sequence continues at coordinate 62,778,979 of OX451739.1, read as the reverse complement.
TTAAGGTTTTACGGGCATATTCTCAGCAAAAATAAAATTCCACAGTACTTTGCGGTTTATTCCGAGATTCGGGTTGAATTTGCATTGTTCATAATTTAATCAGTAAAAGAGACAGTGGTTTTGAATTCATGTTGTTTGAGCCAGTCAAATACAGTATGCAGTATTGGATTCACAGTGTTTATGGCAAATCAGTGAAGAAGGAATGCGCTTGATCAGTTTATTTTGGTTGACTGCTGCTTTGCTTTGGATATTGGAAGAGACAGGTTTAATTGATCAATATTGTTTTTATTTAAGTTATTTATTATTCTAAAATTGAATGATTGAAATTTATTTTTCAATTGTTTTAATTCAGAGAGTGTTAAATAAATAAATAAACAATAAAGAGAATTAGAATTAATTGGGTAATTTAGATTTTATTGATATTTGAATTATTTGTACAAATTGTTGTTTATAATTTAAATTACAAAAAATAATTTACATTAATTTAAATATTAAATAAAATAAAAACTATCCTATTTCTAATATTCTTCATTCTTCACTCCGCTCCGGTGCTCCATTTTTTTTATCTGCAAAAAGAAGAAGAAAAGTCAGAAAGCAGTTGAATAAAAAGGACAGTTAAAATTTGCTCATCATTAGAGGCCACTGACTGGGATCAGTTGACCCTCTCTGCAAATCACGGGATTTCTCCCGGTTCACAGAGAGGGAAGATTTTTATTCATGAATGAAAATGTCAAATGCATAAATTCCAAAATTCAAGCTGCATAGAATCTTAACTTCCAATTCAAACTAAACTGAAAAATCCAATTCCCACTTCCTATCAAATGCCAAAATCCACTCAAAAGATATCAAAGAAAAAAATCAAGGAAGTACAATTTGCTGTCACAAGTACTCAAAAGCTGTCAAAGAAGGATTTTGGAAGGATATCAATAAAAGCACAAAAGCTGGATGAAGATGCAGAGAAGTGGTATGCAAGCAACTAAAATCTTTTTCATCATTTCCCATCAGAATAGGCCCCTTCAGAAAGTACAGAATAATAATCATATTAAATTCTAAAACTGTACTATGGAAGAGAAGAGAGATAAAGCAGCATAGGCAGGTTTAGGCTTAGGCAGAAGAAACAAGAAAAGATATAATCCAAGACAACACAGTTCAGAGAGAGGGAGAAATATACAAAACACACAACCCTGCATCAAACATACAAGAGCAACTGAAGCATAACCTACTGCATCAGCATTAACCTCACAAAAACCTGCTAATGCCACAATCCTGCCTCACCATACACTGAACTACAAAACCTGCATTAACCTCAAGAACCTGCACTACCACAACCTGAAACACCTCAAACCCAAGCCTCAAAACCTGAAAACACAACTCAAAAGACAGAATAGAAGTGATAAACCAGTTAAAACCTGCAGAACCCAGGCTTCACCCTAAAAAGCCATCAAACACGACCAAGACTCAAACCTGCTACCAAGTTCAATCCAAAAAACTCAGAACAGAAGCTCAACCTCAAAAAACATAAAACACACTGCAAGCTCTAAACCAAAATGCAAAAACTTACTGTCACAACCATGAACCCAAAAAACCTGTCAATAAACCATCAAACATACAGTTCAAAAGCATAGAAAACCTTCCAACATTTTTAACCAAACTGATAAAGCACAAGCCTCAACAGAACCCAATCTACCAGCATAACAACCAAATAACCACAAACCTGTCCAGTTCCCACAAAAACCATTCAAGGCCTCATCCTGCAATAAGCCTATCAAACTCAAAAGCATAACAACCTGCCTACTGTCAAGAAAAAGAAACAGAGCTTCAAGCCACAAAACCTCACATAACCTCACAAACCAAAAACCTCATAAACATGCTGAAGCTTCAAACCTGCATCAGTAAGAAACAAAGCTATACAGCATAACTTGTCAAAACCTACTGTCAAGCATGAAACCAATTCCTAAGCCCTCAGCATAAACATCACTGGGCGATAATCAATCTCAGAATCTCTTCAACATTCAGGGCAATACCAAGGCAGCCAATGTTCTAAAAGCATACACATATTCAAGAGCTAGCATTCAACAATTCAAAGCAACAGGCATACAGCAACTCAGGGACAAAGAAGAAGAAACAAAGTGAGGCAACGTGAGCAGTAGAGAAGAGGAAAGGGAGCCTCAGAAGCAAGCTTCATCATAGGCAAAGGCAACATTCTGTCCATACAAATTCCCAAAGGCAACATATAGTAGAAAAGAAAGATAAAAAAAAGTGAATCTATTTCAGAATAGGGTTCTCAGCACACGTCATCATCAAAACCCTAAAAACAGCTATCAGATAAAAAATACCAGGGACATCAAGTTCATCAGCATCACGTTTTTTCCTCTTCAAGCATCAAAGCCTCCCAGGCACCCTCACCTTCCTTCCTCCTCTTCTAGGTAGTATTCACCCTCATTTTTCTTTCATCATGCTTCAACAAATCATTGTAATAAGAATAGAGATCAGAAACGAACATGAAATCACGACATGCAAACAAACCCTAACAAATTAAGATTGAGATTCATTACCTAATTTCCGACACCTTAACATTGCCAATGGAGGGAAGAAGGAGGCATGGGCGCTGATGGCTTAGGCGAAGAAGACCACTTTCTGCATCTATGGAAACGAAGAAGACGAAACTCAGTGAACGGCGCGTCGCTGCTAACCCTGAGCGTTGTTCCCAAATGAACGATAATCCCTAACCCTAAATTTGTCTCAAGTTCAAATGGGCTTTGCCCATTCTGCACCCCCCAAAAAGCCCATTAAGATTCTCACTTCTAACCAAACACATTTTAAATACTAACTTTTTTTTTATATATATGTTATCTAAACATTTTATTTTCTTTACAAAAATCATTTTAATACAAAATATATTATTTTACATTCTTTAATATTAACAATATAGTTAAAACACTTTTATATATATGTTTAATTTAATTAACTTGAAAACATTTTTAATACACATTGAAATACATTTGTACATATTATATTTTTTTTATCATATAGTTAAAATATCTCTTTTAAATATATATTTGTATAATTATAACAAAATACCTTTTTACCATATAATTAAAATTGCAAACATTTTTTAATTAAATATATCTTTGCACATAAATTTTGAAAACATTAATTTGTACATATACATAAGATACATTTTATTTTTATATACAATATCATTAAATTTGAAAATATCTTCTTTTAATACATTTTGTACATAACACATGGAAATATATTCTTTTTTTCTCAAAATATCATTTTTCGCAATTTAATTAAGCTCCTAAACACTTAACAAATACATATTTGTACATAAGAATTTAAATACATTTTTTTCTCTAAATGTTAAATTTCACAAACATTTGATTAAAATACTTTTTGTATATAAGTAAGTAAAGATACATTTCTTAATTAAAACTTGAACATTTTCTTTTATACATAATTAAATATACAAATCAAAGATTCATTAAAATACATATCTAGGTCAAAAACCCTAATACGCTTCAATTTCACATATCGCACCTGTAAATAAATTACACAATACATATACATCTCACACTTACACCTACACTTTCACATTGCCCTATACACACTTGTTTATCTTATATTTGAATATTCGATATTTACATTTGATCGCACATTCGATTTGGTTGTAACTTATTGGATACTATAAGTCTCATCCCCTTTGTACATTCATACCCCCACTCCCGGATACTATTTTGTAATAGCGTAGATTTTACATTCCGCAATTTATAGCTTTCCAATTATACCATGGTTAGACCTAGGGTTTGCATGTACATAAAATCAAACGCTAGATAACCTAATACAAGACAAATACATGTAATCAATACACAATCACACTTGCACCCCCTAGGGTAATCTCACATGTTGCCTTCCAAAATGGGCCATGCTTGCACGTCGAGTATCTTTGGCAAAACAAAATCAAATGATCATAAGTCTCAAAGTGTTGCCTAAACGGAATGATCATAGTCCCTTCAAAGCAAATTGCCAAAGACACTTGGCATCATTGCATTCATGGTCCATACGATGACCCGCGCCCGTCCCGAATAAACTTCCTAAACGCAAGATTGTCCATCAATTTCAATGGTGGAACAAAATTGTTAAAAGGGGTTAAAACATAACAAAAAACCTTTGAGTATAATAGGGTAGACAAAACTCTTAGTTACTTGAGATCAAACTTGCAAAAACACTTGCCTTCTTTTCCGAAAACCACAATCCACAACACTTTCAAACAAACTCTCAAAAACATTTGAAACATCTTTTCGAAAAGATCCACACTTTTGTAAAACACTCAATCACGAGTCAAATACATTAGTTGCCTAAGACAAGGCATCTTTTTTCAAAACATTTTCAAAAAGCACCCACACACACACCATTTTCAAAGCAATCGAATAACAAGGCAAGTGATCTAAAAAACCAAGTAACTAAGAGCCCATGGATAACCATGGATGAAAAGGGTGCTAATACCTTCCCTTTTTATAATCTACTCCCCGAACCCACGAAATATCTCAAAAGGTTTTTGCTGTGCTTTTTTTAACCTTTCCTTTAGGATAAAATAAAAAGTCGGTGGCGACTCTTGCTCAACCGCACAAGTGCGAATACGAACGCAAAACACTAGTCAGTTCTCCCACCGTATCACAGAACTGGCGACTCTGCTGGGGATTGAAGGATTCTAAAAGAGGGGTTACCTTAGGGTTTAGATCACCTTTACTTTAACTTGATTGCTTTGTTTGCTTTACATTTATGGGCTTTGTATCGGAGTTCTATAGATCCTAACCCGGATCTGGGGAAACCCTTTTAGGTAGCATAATCTGTGAGGGACCTGTCCGGCGTATACCGACATGGGTGAAGCAGTGGCTACGTTGGTGTGGTGTCTTGGTCTGTACCGATATCCCTCGCGTAAGACGGGGAGAATATGGGTCTTCCAAGGAGTCATTAAGCACCAACCGACCTTAGAACCCTAATTGACCAACTTGGCCATTAGAACAGTAGCAGTATGCTACACTCATTGAGGCTAAACTCTCGAGATGGTTCCGGCCGCGAGAAAAGTTTGCGATGCTGGAGTTATGACCGATTGAGGGTAGCCAATGATATGAGATCCTCTAGAACCCGGTTACTTTTGATAAGACAGGTTTTAACCAACAAACTGAAAGAGGGTAGTACCTGAACCTCATGCAAGCCTAAACCTAAGACCTTGTGTGCTTTGTGTGAATATTGTTTGCTTGTATATACACTCACTTGCTTGTGCATACATGTACATAACATCATGACATCATACCATAGCATTTTCAAATAACCATTTCAAGGATCTCGAGGGTTCTGTTGATGCAGGGTTACGTTGAACCAGACATCTATCAAGGGGCAAGAGGTCTCTCCTCTAACCAGTCCAATCAAAGATCAAGTGCAACAACTTGAATCAGTGGCTATGACCCACTCGACATGGTGAGCTTGATTCTAGTGGAAAGACATCCACCGACACAAAGCTCTCCCATCAAAGTTCATGTACAACAACTTGAATCAGTGGCTATGACCCACTCGACATGGTAAGCTTGATTCTCGTGGAAGGACATCCACCGACACAAAGTTCTCCAATCAAAGATCAAGTGCAACAACTTGAATCAGTGGCTATGACCCACTCGACATGGTGAGCTTGATTCTAGTGGAAAGACATCCACCGATACAAAGCTCCCCAATCAAAGATCAAGTACAACAACTTGAATCAGTGGCTATGACCCACTCGACATGGTGAGCTTGATTCTCGTGGAAGGACGTCCACCGATGCAGAGATCTCCAATCCAAGAGCAGAGTTCAACCTCTAACATTTTCTTGTGTTTACCCCAAGAAATCCTTGAAATCATGCATCCACATATCATGCATTTCATTTTGACAATCTTTCCTTTTTCAGGTTTCCTTACTCTCCTGCTGTTTATTTCAGCAAGAGATGGCTCTAGAGCGGTCTGTCAAAGACATCCAAGACCAAACTGCTCAGCTGCAGGAGATGTTCCTGAACTTGTCTCTGGGGCAAGAAGAGATGAAAGCTCTCCTCACCAAAGGCCTGGGGAATTCCAACAATGCCAGGAGTGATCAGATTGCGGAGCTGCAGTTTGATCTGACAACACTGAGGACTCAAATGATGGGACAGTTGGTGGGCCAGATGGCTCTCATCCAAGACCTATCTCAAAGACAAGAGGAACTCAGAGTTCTTGTCCGCCAACTGCTTCCAAACAACCAACTGGGGCAAACATCTGAGGTTGAAGAGCAAGTCACCGCTCAACCTCCATCCACTCAAGAAGACAAGGGGAAAGCTCCTTTGCTAGCTTCAGGGTCACAAACCCATCAACAACCTCGCCAGCGTCAACGGGGCAATCGGCGTAAACAAGAAAAGTCGGGAAGACAGTTTACGGAGACTGAAATACCGTCATTCTTCATACTGAAGCGCCTGTTGGAGGTCGATTTGCTCACCTTAAAGGACCCTCCCCAGAAGCTCAATATCTCCTCTCCTCACTTTAATCCCGACGCATTCTGTGTTTACCATTCCTACAGCCCGGGACACAGTACCAACGACTGTTGGGCCTTGAAGAACAAGATTCAAGATCTGATTGACATTGGGGTGCTGGAATTCATGCCAGACGGCGAGATGAAAATCTTCCGTTAAAGGGTTCTCCGCTTGAAGCGACGAAGCTCAAACTGAAAGACTTTTGCTTCTTTCTGAATTTTCAAAGTTGTAATTTCTTTTGCTGTCAAAACAATTATCTGTTGATGTTAAACTCTGTTTTCATTAATGCATTGTGTGATACGGTGGGAGAACTGACTAGTGTTTTGCGTTCGTATTCGCACTTGTGCGGTTGAGCAAGAGTCGCCACCGACTTTTTATTTTATCCTAAAGGAAAGGTTAAAAAAGCACAGCAAAAACCTTTTGAGATATTTCGTGGGTCCGGGGGGTAGATTATGAAAAGGGAAGGTATTAGCACCCTTTTCATCCATGGTTATCCATGGGCTCTTAGTTACTTGGTTTTTTTTAGATCACTTGCCTTGTTTTTCGATTGCTTTAAAAATGGTGTGTGTGTGTGTTTTGAAAATGTTTTGAAAAAGATGCCTTATCTTAGGCAACTAATGTATTTGACTCGTGTTTGAGTGTTTTACAAAAGTGTGAATCTTTTCGAAAAGATGTTTTCAAATGTTTTTTGAGAGTTTGTTTGAAAGTGTTGTGGATTGTGGTTTTTGAAAAGAAGGCAAGTGTTTTTGCAAGTTTGATCTCAAGTAACTAAGAGTTTTTGTCTACCCTATTGTACTCAAAGGTTTTTGTTATGTTTTAACCCCTTTTAACAATTTTGTTCCACCATTGAAATTGGTAGACAATCTTGCGTTTAGGAAGTTTATTCGGGACGGGCGCGGGTCATCGTATGGACCATGAATGCAATGATGCCAAGTGTCTTTGGCAATTTGCTTTGAAGGGACTATGATCATTCCGTTTAGGCAACACTTTGAGACTTATGATCATTTGATTTTGTTTTGCCAAAGATACTCGACGTGCAAGCATGGCCCATTTTGGAAGGCAACATGTGGGATTACCCTAGGGGGTGTAAGTGTGATTGTGTATTGATTACATGTATTTGTCTTGTATTAGGTCATCTAGCGTTTGGTTTTATTGTACATACAAACCCTAGGTCCAACCATGGTATAATTGGAAAGCTGTAAATTGCGGAATGTAAAATCTACGCTATTACAAAATAGTGTCCGGGAGTGGGGGTATAAATGTACAAGAGGGGATGAGACTTATAGTATCCAATAAGTTACAACCAAATCGAATGCGCAATCAAATGTAAATATCGAATATACAGATATAATATAAACATATGTGTATGGGGAAATGTATTGTGTAAGTGTACATGTGAGATGTATATGAGGTATATATGTATTGTGTGTAATTATTTACAGGCGCGAATTGTGGAATTGAAACGTATTAGGGTTTTTGACCTAGAGAAATGTTTTAAATGAATCTTTGATTTATATGTTTAATTATGTACAAAAGGAAAAATGTTTTAACTCAAATGTTCAAGTTTTAATTAAATTGTATTATGTATAAAAAGGAAAGTATTCTAATCAAATATTTGTGAATTTTAATATTAGAGAAAAAATGTATTTAAATTGTTATGTATGAATATGTATGTTAACTAAAAAGTTTTCAATTTTAATTATATGATAAAAAAAAGTATTTTGCTATTTCATATACAAATATATATTTAAAAGAGATATTTTAACTATATGATAAAAAAAATATAATATGTACAAATGTTTTAAGAAATTTAAATTATGCAAGAAAAATGTATATTTATTTTAGTATGCACAAAATACATTTTTATTTAAAAGAGTAAACAAAATAAAAGAAAGTATTTTCAATTTAATATATGACAAAATGCTAGGTTAGAAAAATGTATGGTTTAGTAAAGAAGAAAAAGATTAATGCAAATCAAGTACTTGTTGTAAAAGAAATGTTAATGATTTTTGTTGGGCTTTAGAGGAAGGCAGAAACGGGTCAAGCCCATGTTAAACTTGAACGAATTTAGGGTTAGGGATTTTGTATCCAATTGAGACGAAAGCGTAGGGTTAGCAGCGGCGCCGTTCATAAGTTCGTCTTCTCCGATCATCTTCATTTCCCTGAATGCTTCCTCCATCCGGCCACCAACGTCACCTCCAGACCTCTCTTCCCTCCATGGCACGGGCTCGGCGTTCTCTTGATGCAAGGTTCGTTTCAATGCTCTTTTTTTTTCTTTTGTAAATGATACGCGTTTTTGATTTGAGTCTTAACTTTTACCTTTCATTATGAGATGAAGGAGAAGAGAAGAGGGAGAAGATTGTGCTACCTTCATTTTTGGAGATGGAGGAGAGGCGGAGGAGTGACGCTTTAGGAGGCCGGGATGGCGTGGACGGTGATGCTTGCCCTTGGTGACCCTGGTATCTTCGTTCTCAACTCTTGCTGTATGAGGGTTTTATGATGATTTACTGAGAACCTCTTTCAAATTCACTTCTTTATCTCTCTTTTTCTACTATATGTTGCCTCAATTTGTTGCTTCTTCTTTGTCCCTGAGTTGCTGTATCCCTGTTGCTTTGAATTGTTGAATGCTAGCTCTTGAATATGTGTAGGCTTTTAGAACATTGGCTGCCTTGGTATTGCCTTGAAGGTTGAAGAGATTCTGAGATTGATTATCGCCCAGTGATGTTTATGCTGAGGGCTTAGGGCTTGGACTCTGAATTGCTTAGATTGAAGGGTTTGGATGTTGGTTTTACCAAATGGTGAGGCTTGAATTTGCAAGGGTTTTATCTGGTTTATGTGGTTAGGCCTTGACAGTAGCGGTGCTTTTTTGGATTAGGCAGGTTGTGTATGGACTTTTATGGTTTGGTTCAAGCTTGTTGATTTATTTGTTTGACAGGGTAGCAGTTAAGGCTACTGCAGGTTGGTAGTTTTGCTTATGTGTTGACAGTAGGTTCTTGCATTTTGGTTTGGTGTTTGGACGATGTGTTTGATAACTTGTGAAGTTCTGGACAGGTATGAGGTTATGGCCTATGCTGGTTTAGTTCTGAGTTATGCAGGTTATTGGTTCTGGTTAGCACTTCTCTTCGTCTTTTTAGTTGTGTTTTTAGGTTTTTTGAGGCTTGGGTTTTTTGAGGTGTTTCAGGTAATGGTAGTGCAGTGTATGGTGAGGCAGGATTGTGTGTTTTGTATATTTCTCCCTCTCTCTGAACTGTGTTGTCTTTCCTTGTGTTATATCTTTTTTCTGTTTCTTCTGCCCTGTCTAAACCTAAAGCCTATGCTGCTTTTTCTCTCTTTTTCTCTCCAAAAGTACAGTTAAGATTTTTATATGATTATTACTGTGCTTTGTTCTGAAGGGGCCCTGGGAAGTGATGACTTAGATTTTAGCTTGCATAACACACTACTTGACTGCATCCTCTTTATCTCTTTTTTGACAGATTGTGTGCTGACTTTGCATTGATATCTTTCCAAAATCCTTCTTTGACAGCTTTTGAGTACTTGTGACAGCAAATTGTACTTCCTTGATTTTTTCTTTGATATCTTTTGAGTATATTTTGGCATTTTGACAGTAACTTGCCTTTTGCTTTGGATAGAAAGTGGACTTGTATTTTTCAGTTTAGTTTGAATTGGAAGTTTGCAGTTTGAATTTTTAGAAATTATGCATTTTGACATTCATGAATAAAAAATCTTCCCTCTTTGTGAACCAGGAGAAATCCCGTGATTTGCAGAGAGGGTCAACTGATCCCAGTCAGTGGCCCCTAATGATGAGCAAATTTTAACTGTCCTTTTTATTTCAACTGCTTTCTGACTTTCTCTTTTCTTTTTGCAGATAAAAAATGGAGCACCGGAGCAGAGTGAAGAGTGAAGAATATTAGAAATAGGATAGAATTTTATTTTATTTAATATTTAAATTAATGTATATTATTGTTTGTAATTTAAATTATAAACAACAATTTGTACAAATAATTCAAATATCAATAAAATCTAAATTGTCCAATTAGTTCTAATTTTCTTTATTGTTTATTTATTTATTTAAAATTCTTTGAATTAAAACAATTGAAAAATAAATTTCAATCATTCAATTTTTAGAATAATAAATAACTTAAATAAAATCAATATTGATCAATTAAACCTGTCTCTTCCAATATCCAAAATAAAGCAGTAGTTAACCCAAATAGACTGATCAAACGCATTCCTTCTTCACTGATTTGCCATAAACACTGTGAATCCAATACTGCACATATCTTTTGACTGGTGAATTCAAACCAATTGCCTCCTTTTACTGATTAAATTATGAACAATGCAAATTCAACCCGAATCTCGGAATAAACCGCAAAGTACTATGGAATTTCAACCTTTCTGAGAATATGCCCGTAAAACCCTAACTCTTGATTAAATGCCAAATTACGCTCGCCTGATCAAAACTGAGCCAAAATCAACCAAAACCCTAAGCCAACTGTATGAAACAATCCAGAGTTCTGAAAATCAGTAAAAACCCTAATTTCGCTTGACTGACACGAAAAGTCCGTTTGTCCGATTCTTGAGTCAGTTTGAAAAGTCAGGAAAGTCTTGAAGCTGAGATTTCTTGGGAAAAATGCGAGGGCAAATTTTGGGGTACAACAGTTGCCCCTGTTCAATCTTCTTTGACCTGAAGAGTTAGATTGGCAAGTTTGCCTTTCGCGACTTGAAGGTAAAAGAAGATTGGACACTAAAGTGCCCAGAAAATTTGCACTCGTCGATGTGACGGTAAATGTGAATGGGCTCAAAGATGCCATTTGGTGATGGGCTTAAAGATGCCATCTGGCGCGATAGAATTTTTTCAGGGGGATGGGCTTAGAGATGCCATCTAGGAATGGGCTTACAGATGCCATTTGGCGACTGCTGGTAGGAGGATAGGCTTACAGATGCCATCTGGACATGTTGAAATGTATGTCAATGGTGAGTGGACAAGTATCAGAAGGGCCTCCATGTTTTGGGACATCTCTGAATTGGGGTCTGAACAAGCAACAGATTGACGTCCATATCTGGAGAATCTGTAAGTTATCTGAGATTGAATAAGCAATAGAGCAGCATCCGTTGTTGGGACGTGTCCGTAAACTATTTTCAGAAATTGTGAAGAGTCTGAATAAGTCGGTAGATTGACATCCGTTGTAGGGAAGAATCCGTAAACTGTTTCAGAAGTTGAGAAGGGTCTGAATCAGTTGGTAGATTGACATCCGTTGTAGGGAAGAATCTGTAAACTGTCTTCAAAAGTTGAGAAGAGTCTGAATCAGTTGGTAGATTGACATCCGTTGTTGGGAAGAATCTGTAAACTATCTTCAAAAGTTGAGAAGAGTCTGAATCAGTTGGTAGATTGACATCCGTTGTTGGGAAGAATCTGTAAACTATTTCAGAAGTCTTGAAGTTGAAGAGGAACCGGTGTAGGGTTTCTTGATGATGCGTCTGAATGAATCTGGAATAAGTATCAAAAAGTCACTGTGTCTGGGTCACATCTGAACTATTTCTGGATGAATCTCGGGAGATGATCTGTGTCTGTCGACTGATCTTACCTGAAAAGGCAAAGGGTTAATTGTATGCAATGTTATGATGCATGATGCAATGTACGTGACATCAATATTTATGATATGAATGTAATGAATGCGCATGTAAGCTGATGAGCTAATCTTGCCAAGGATACATGAATCCGAGATGGCTGAAGATAAAAACGTTTTGACTGCTGTCGGGGAAAATAAATCCTTGGCTGTCGCTGGGGAAGAGAATTCCTGATGACCTCTACTGGGGAGCTCCAAACCAGTAGACTCATGCTAGGGAGGCCAGATTGAGAATCTTCAGCTTGATGGGAAGTAACTCTGGCGACTTCACTGGGGAACTCAAGATTTGTCTTCCTAAAACTCTGTGGGGTGAAGGTTCAATGGTCTGGCTCCGCTGGGGATACTGAAGCTTAAACTCTGAGGGGGATTGAACTCCGGAGGATTCTTTGGCTGGGGATTTTGATGAACTCCGCTGGGGATAGGGAGAATTTTGGCGAGCGCGATCTTCCGTGGTGGTTAGCTTGAGAAGAATCTGAACAAGCGATAAGTTAACCTCCGTTTACTTGGAGGACCCGGGAACTGTTTTCAGAAATCTCGAAGTTGAATAAGCAATAGAACAACATCCGTTGTTGGGAAGCGTCCGTAAACTGTTTTCAAAAGTTGCCTCTGAACAAGTCGATAGATTAACATCCGTTGTTGGGATGAATCCATGAACTGTTTTCAGAAGTCTTGAAGTTGAATCAGCAATAGAGCCGCGTCCGTTGTTGGGAAGCGTCCGTAAACTATTTTCAACGGTTTGAGAAGAGTCTGAACAAGTCGGTAGATTAGCGTCCGTTGTTGGGAAGAATCCGTAAACTTGTTTCAGAAGTCTTGAAGAGGAACCGGTGTAGGGCTTCCTGAAGATGAGCTTGTGTAAAAACTGCATCGGGTTTTGAACACTTTTGACATTCGAATGCCCCAAGTGGTGATGTAGATAAATTCCTGGCTTATTACAGGTGTTGGTCTACAATCGGTCGTTCACAGATGTGTCCTGGGTTGTTGCAGGTGTTGATCTGGAATTCTTCAGACATGCCCTGGCTGGATACAGGAATCGAGTCTGGAAATGTAATAGTTGGTAGATATGCCCTGGCTGGATACAGGAATCGAATCTTCAAACTCTTCAGACGTGCCCTGGCTAGATACAGGAATTGAGTCTGGAAATGTAATAGTTGGTAGATATGCCCTGGCTGGATACAGGAATTGAATCTTCAAACTCTTCAGACGTGCCCTGGCTAGATACAGGAATCGAGTCTGGAAATGTGGTCAACAGATATGCCCTGGCTGGATACAGGAATCGAATCTGGAGATCTGGTCAACAGATATGCCCTGGCCGGATACAGGAATCGAATCTGGAGATGTTGTAGTTGATAGATGTGCCCTGGCTGGATACAGGAATCGAATCTTCGAACTCTTCAGACGTGCCCTGGCTAGATACAGGAATCTGGAAATGTTGTAATTGATAGATGTGCCCTGGCTAGATACAGGAATCGAATCTGGAGATGTTGTAGTCGATAGATGTGCCCTGGCTGGATACAGGAGTCGAATCTTCGAACTCTTCAGACGTGCCCTGGCTAGATACAGGAGTCGAGTCTGGAAATGATGTAGTTGATTTGTTGAACACTTTTGACATTCGAATGCCCCAAGTGGTGAAGAAGGAGTCTTAAATCAGATTACTCTGCATATTGAGAGATTTCTTGAAATCTTGACTGGACTGCCCCAGGTTAACTGTACTTTGAAAGATCTGTTGGACCTTGACTGGACTGCCCCAGGTTAATTGTACTTTGAAAGATCTGTTGGACCTTGACTGGACTGCCCCAGGTTAACTGTACTTTGAAAGATCTGTTGGACCTTGACTGGACTGCCCCAGGTTAATTGTACTTTGAAAGATCTGTTGGACCTTGACTGGACTGCCCCAGGTTAACTGTACTTTGAAAGATCTGTTGGACCTTGACTGGACTGCCCCAGGTTAATTAGATTGTGACATGTCATGCCCCTTTGTTGATAAGGGATTTGATGGAAGTGTTATCCTCTTGAAGTGATTTTGACTTACTGAGAGAGTTTTCGTTCCTCCGAACATTCGCTGTATGAATTTCTTCGCTGTCAAACAAAAGGGTTAAATGCAGACAGTGATATTCGAATAGTGCAAAGTTTATGTTTGTCTCGAAGTTTTGAAAAATGCGTTTTTAGCAGAAAACTTTCCATAAGACAAGTTAACACAAGATTTAGAGCAAAGCCCTACAGGAGTCAGGATACCTTTTGTAGCAGTATGCTTTCGAACTAACCCATGCTTCAATTAGGACTTTTGAAGGGTTGTAACGTGGCCTGGTTCACGTTTTAAGAAACAAAGGATAAAGGCTCAAAGTATATTTGTACCCACCCGCTCTTCGTGATGTTCTTCAACCTAAGCTCAGTTAATTGTGCGTCACACTCTGTTTTGAGTTTGGAAGACTTTTGGGCGATGGTTCACCAGTTTTGAATTTGGGGAGACAGTCATCATCTCCTTTTTTTCTTTTTCAACACTTTTCATGTTGTTGAGGATTTTGTAATGACCCCACTATTTTGATTTTGATTTGTTATCCCTAACTTTTGCCTGACTGTTACCTTTTTTGGGATTACTGTCAGCGGGATGCCCCAGCTTTCTTAAGCCTCCTTCATAGGTTTTGGCTTAGTGGGCTTTTCTCTTTTGAGAGATTGACTGTCTATGCGATAGGGAACCACCCTTGTCTTTTGATTCCAAAGGAATGCTTTCCCTTTTTTTGCCATCGTTCGTTGTGTTACAAACTGAGAGTTTGCGACTTCAATGCGCGTTTTCTTTTGAATTAACTGAGATACTACCCTGCCCCAGGTTTATATCAAAGGTTTTGATTGTATCAGAACAGAGAACTCCTACTTCTTTGGCTCGAAGGGGTTGACTAGGGATTAACTTCCTTATAACTCCAGTGTTTGGGAATTGAAAGAAATGCCTGTACATCATCAGCAAGGTCTGTTCAAAAGCATACTGTATGAGATCATGGTATTGTTTCGTCATCCTCCCTCTAAAAGCTTACAGCTTTTTATCAAGAGTCAAATATCATAAAGAAAGCATAAGAGTAGTGAAACGAATGGATGAATTCAAGACAAACATATGCAATGCATTAATGAAAACAGAGTTTAACATCAACAGATAATTGTTTGATAGCAAAAGAAATTACAACTTTGAAAATTCAAAAAAGAAGCAAAGGTCTTTCAGTTCGAGCTTCGTCACTTCAAGCGGAGAACCCTTTACCGGAAGATTTTCATCTCGCCGTCCGGCATGAATTCCAGCACCCCAATGTCGATCAGATCTTGAATCTTGTTCTTCAAGGCCCAACAGTCGTTGGTACTGTGTCTCGGGCTATAGGAGTGGTAAACACAGAATGCGTCGGGATTAAAGTGAGGAGAAGAGATATTGAGCTTCTGAGGAGGGTCCTTTAAGGTGAGCAAATCGACCTCCAACAGGCGCTTCAGTATGAAGAATGATGGTATTTCAGTCTCCGTAAATTGTCTTCCCGACTTTTCTTGTTTACGCCGATTCCCCCGTTGACGCTGGCGAGGTTGTGGATGGGTTTGTGACCCTGAAGCTAGCAAAGGAGCTTTCCCCTTGTCTTCTTGTGTGGATGGAGGCTGAGCGGTGACTTGCTCTTCGACCTCAGATGTTTGCCCCAGTTGGTTGTTTGGAAGCAGTTGGCGGACAAGAACTCTGAGTTCCTCTTGTCTTTGGGATAGGTCTTGGATGAGAGCCATCTGGCCCACCAACTGTCCCATCATTTGAGTCCTCAGTGTTGTTAGATCAAACTGCAGCTCCGCAATCTGATCACTCCTGGCATTATTGGAATTCCCCAGGCCCTTGGTGAGGAGAGCTTTCATCTCTTCTTGCCCCAGAGACAAGTTCAGGAACATCTCCTGCAGCTGAGCAGTCTGGTCTTGGATGTCTTTGACAGACCGTTCTAGAGCCATCTCTTGCTGAAATAAACAGCAGGTGAGTAAGGAAACCTGAAAAAAGAAAGATTGTCAAAATGCAATGCATGATATGTGGATGCATGCTTTCAAGGATCTCTTGGGGTAAACACAAGAAAAATGTTAGAGGTTGAACTCTACTCTTGGATTGGAGATCTCTGCACCGGTGGACGTCCTTCCACGAGAATCAAGCTCACCATGTCGAGTGGGTCATAGCCACTGATTCAAGTTGTTGCACTTGATCTTTGATTGGAGAACTTTGTATCGGTAGACGTCCATCCGCGAGAATCAAGCTCACCATGTCAAGTGGGTCATAGCCACTGATTCAAGTTGTTGCACTTGATCTTTTGATTGGAGAGCTTTGTGTCGGTGGATGTCTTTCCACGAGAATCAAGCTCACCATGTCGAGTGGGTCATAGCCACTGATTCAAGTTGTGGTATTTGAACTTTGACTGGATTGGTTAGAGGAGAAACCTCTTTTCCCCTTGATAGATGTCTGGTTCAACGTAACCCTGCATCAATAGAACCCTCGAGATCCTTGAAATGGTTATTGAAAAATGCTATGGTATGATGTCATGATGTTATGTACATGCATGCACAAACAAGTGAGTGTATATACAGGCAAACAATATTCACACAAAGCACACAAAGCCTTAGGTTTAGGCTTGCATGAGGTTCAGGTACTACCCTCTTTCAGTTTGTTGTTTAAAACCTGTCCTACCAAAAGTAACCGGGTTCTAAGGGTCCCAATATCACTGGATTGCTTTCATTGTTCATCGTTTCGATTTAGCCACTGAACTGGCGACCAAAATATTCCAGGAAAGCAACCCTCAATTGAGTGTAGTATCGAGTATCAACCAACCTCGGACTGCACCAAAGTCAGTTATCTCACTACCCTAAAAAGGCTAAGATGGTCAATTGAGGTTCTAAGGTTAGTTGATGCTTCGCGACACCACGCGGCGGCCCCGTACTCTCCTTGACTGAACTCAAGGGTTACCGGTACACACCAAAGTGCCACATCAACGTAGCAGACTGCTTCAACCATGTCGGTATACCCCGCACAGTTCCCTCACAGCCTTGTTGCTACCTAAAAGGGTTTCCCCAGATCCGGGTTAGGATCTATAAAACTCCGATACAAAGCCCACAAATGTAAAAGCAAACAAGACAATCAATTAAAAACAAAGGTGATCTAAGCCCTAAGGTTACTCCACTTTTAAAGAATTCCCCAGCAGAATCGCCAGTTCTGTGATACGGTGGGAGAACTGACTAGTGTTTTGCGTTCGTATTCGCACTTGTGCGGTTGAGCAAGAGTCTCCACCGACTTTTTATTTTATCCTAAAGGAAAGGTTAAAAAAGCACAGCAAAAACCTTTTGAGATATTTCGTGGGTCCGGGGGGTAGATTATGAAAAGGGAAGGTATTAGCACCCTTTTCATCCATGGTTATCCATGGGCTCTTAGTTACTTGGTTTTTTTAGATCACTTGCCTTGTTTTTCGATTGCTTTAAAAATGGTGTGTGTGTGTGTGTTTTGAAAATGTTTTGAAAAAGATGCCTTGTCTTAGGCAACTAATGTATTTGACTCGTGTTTGAGTGTTTTACAAAAGTGTGAATCTTTTCGAAAAGATGTTTTCAAATGTTTTTTGAGAGTTTGTTTGAAAGTGTTGTGGATTGTGGTTTTTGAAAAGAAGGCAAGTGTTTTTGCAAGTTTGATCTCAAGTAACTAAGAGTTTTTGTCTACCCTATTGTACTCAAAGGTTTTTGTTATGTTTTAACCCCTTTTAACAATTTTGTTCCACCATTGAAATTGGTAGACAATCTTGCGTTTAGGAAGTTTATTCGGGACGGGCGCGGGTCATCGTATGGACCATGAATGCAATGATGCCAAGTGTCTTTGGCAATTTGCTTTGAAGGGACTATGATCATTCCGTTTAGGCAACACTTTGAGACTTATGATCATTTGATTTTGTTTTGCCAAAGATACTCGACGTGCAAGCATGGCCCATTTTGGAAGGCAACATGTGGGATTACCCTAGGGGGTGTAAGTGTGATTGTGTATTGATTACATGTATTTGTCTTGTATTAGGTCATCTAGCGTTTGGTTTTATTGTACATACAAACCCTAGGTCTAACCATGGTATAATTGGAAAGCTGTAAATTGCGGAATGTAAAATCTACGCTATTACAAAATAGTGTCCGGGAGTGGGGGTATAAATGTACAAGAGGGGATGAGACTTATAGTATCCAATAAGTTACAACCAAATCGAATGCGCAATCAAATGTAAATATCGAATATACAGATATAATATAAACAAATGTGTATGGGGCAATGTATTGTGTAAGTGTACATGTGAGATGTATATGAGGTATATATGTATTGTGTGTAATTATTTACAGGCGCGAATTGTGGAATTGAAACGTATTAGGGTTTTTGACCTAGAGAAATGTTTTAAATGAATCTTTGATTTATATGTTTAATTATGTACAAAAGGAAAAATGTTTTAACTCAAATGTTCAAGTTTTAATTAAATTGTATTATGTATAAAAAGGAAAGTATTCTAATCAAATATTTGTGAATTTTAATATTAGAGAAAAAATGTATTTAAATTGTTATGTATGAATATGTATGTTAACTAAAAAGTTTTCAATTTTAATTATATGATAAAAAAAAGTATTTTGCTATTTCATATACAAATATATATTTAAAAGAGATATTTTAACTATATGATAAAAAAAATATAATATGTACAAATGTTTTAAGAAATTTAAATTATGCAAGAAAAATGTATATTTATTTTAGTATGCACAAAATACATTTTTATTTAAAAGAGTAAACAAAATAAAAGAAAGTATTTTCAATTTAATATATGACAAAATGCTAGGTTAGAAAAATGTATGGTTTAGTAAAGAAGAAAAAGATTAATGCAAATCAAGTACTTGTTGTAAAAGAAATGTTAATGATTTTTGTTGGGCTTTAGAGGAAGGCAGAAACGGGTCAAGCCCATGTTAAACTTGAACGAATTTAGGGTTAGGGATTTTGTATCCAATTGAGACGAAAGCGTAGGGTTAGCAGCGGCGCCGTTCATAAGTTTGTCTTCTCCGATCATCTTCATTTCCCTGAATGCTTCCTCCATCCGGCCACCAACGTCACCTCCAGACCTCTCTTCCCTCCATGGCACGGGCTCGGCGTTCTCTTGATGCAAGGTTCGTTTCAATGCTCTTTTTTTTTCTTTTGTAAATGATACGCGTTTTTGATTTGAGTCTTAACTTTTACCTTTCATTATGAGATGAAGGAGAAGAGAAGAGGGAGAAGATTGTGCTACCTTCATTTTTGGAGATGGAGGAGAGGCGGAGGAGTGACGCTTTAGGAGGCCGGGATGGCGTGGACGGTGATGCTTGCCCTTGGTGACCCTGGTATCTTCGTTCTCAACTCTTGCTGTATGAGGGTTTTATGATGATTTACTGAGAACCTCTTTCAAATTCACTTCTTTATCTCTCTTTTTCTACTATATGTTGCCTCAATTTGTTGCTTCTTCTTTGTCCCTGAGTTGCTGTATGCCTGTTGCTTTGAATTGTTGAATGCTAGCTCTTGAATATGTGTAGGCTTTTAGAACATTGGCTGCCTTGGTATTGCCTTGAAGGTTGAAGAGATTCTGAGATTGATTATCGCCCAGTGATGTTTATGCTGAGGGCTTAGGGCTTGGACTCTGAATTGCTTAGATTGAAGGGTTTGGATGTTGGTTTTACCAAATGGTGAGGCTTGAATTTGCAAGGGTTTTATCTGGTTTATGTGGTTAGGCCTTGACAGTAGCGGTGCTTTTTTGGATTAGGCAGGTTGTGTATGGACTTTTATGGTTTGGTTCAAGCTTGTTGATTTATTTGTTTGACAGGGTAGCAGTTAAGGCTACTGCAGGTTGGTAGTTTTGCTTATGTGTTGACAGTAGGTTCTTGCATTTTGGTTTGGTGTTTGGACGATGTGTTTGATAACTTGTGAAGTTCTGGACAGGTATGAGGTTATGGCCTATGCTGGTTTAGTTCTGAGTTATGCAGGTTATTGGTTCTGGTTAGCACTTCTCTTCGTCTTTTTAGTTGTGTTTTTAGGTTTTTTGAGGCTTGGGTTTTTTGAGGTGTTTCAGGTTATGGTAGTGCAGTGTATGGTGAGGCAGGATTGTGTGTTTTGTATATTTCTCCCTCTCTCTGAACTGTGTTGTCTTTCCTTGTGTTATATCTTTTTTCTGTTTCTTCTGCCCTGTCTAAACCTAAAGCCTATGCTGCTTTTTCTCTCTTTTTCTCTCCAAAAGTACAGTTAAGATTTTTATATGATTATTACTGTGCTTTGTTCTGAAGGGGCCCTGGGAAGTGATGACTTAGATTTTAGCTTGCATAACACACTACTTGACTGCATCCTCTTTATCTCTTTTTTGACAGATTGTGTGCTGACTTTGCATTGATATCTTTCCAAAATCCTTCTTTGACAGCTTTTGAGTACTTGTGACAGCAAATTGTACTTCCTTGATTTTTTCTTTGATATCTTTTGAGTATATTTTGGCATTTTGACAGTAACTTGCCTTTTGCTTTGGATAGAAAGTGGACTTGGATTTTTCAGTTTAGTTTGAATTGGAAGTTTGCAGTTTGAATTTTTAGAAATTATGCATTTTGACATTCATGAATAAAAAATCTTCCCTCTTTGTGAACCGGGAGAAATCCCGTGATTTGCAGAGAGGGTCAACTGATCCCAGTCAGTGGCCCCTAATGATGAGCAAATTTTAACTGTCCTTTTTATTTCAACTGCTTTCTGACTTTCTCTTTTCTTTTTGCAGATAAAAAATGGAGCACCGGAGCGGAGTGAAGAGTGAAGAATATTAGAAATAGGATAGAATTTTATTTTATTTAATATTTAAATTAATGTATATTATTGTTTGTAATTTAAATTATAAACAACAATTTGTACAAATAATTCAAATATCAATAAAATCTAAATTATCCAATTAGTTCTAATTTTCTTTATTGTTTATTTATTTATTTAAAATTCTTTGAATTAAAACAATTGAAAAATAAATTTCAATCATTCAATTTTTAGAATAATAAATAACTTAAATAAAATCAATATTGATCAATTAAACCTGTCTCTTCCAATATCCAAAATAAAGCAGTAGTTAACCCAAATAGACTGATCAAACGCATTCCTTCTTCACTGATTTGCCATAAACACTGTGAATCCAATACTGCACATATCTTTTGATTGGTGAATTCAAACCAATTGCCTCCTTTTACTGATTAAATTATGAACAATGCAAATTCAACCCGAATCTCGGAATAAACCGCAAAGTACTGTGGAATTTCAACCTTTCTGAGAATATGCCCGTAAAACCCTAACTCTTGATTAAATGCCAAATTACGCTCGCCTGATCAAAACTGAGCCAAAATCAACCAAAACCCTAAGCCAACTGTATGAAACAATCCAGAGTTCTGAAAATCAGTAAAAACCCTAATTTCGCTTGACTGACACGAAAAGTCCGTTTGTCCGATTCTTGAGTCAGTTTGAAAAGTCAGGAAAGTCTTGAAGCTGAGATTTCTTGGGAAAAATGCGAGGGCAAATTTTGGGGTACAACACATTGCATATGTTTGTCTTGAATTCATCCATTCGTTTCACTACTCTTATGCTTTTCTTTATGATATTTGACTCTTGATAAAAAGTTGCGAGCCTTTAGAGGGAGGATGACGAAACAATACCATGATCTTATACAGTATGTTTTTGAACAGACCATGCTGATGATGTAAAGGCATTTCTTTCAATTCCCAAACACTGGAGTTATAAGGAAGTTAATCCCTAGTCAACCCCTTCGAGCCAAAGAAGTAGGAGTTTTCTGTTCTAAACAATCGAAACCCTTGATATAAACCCGGGGCAGGGTAGTCTCTCAGTTAATTCAAAAGAAAATGCGCATTGAAGTCGCAAACTCTCAGTTCGTAACACAACGAACGACGTCAAAAAAGAAAGCATTCCTTTGGAATCAAAAGACAAGGGTGTTTCCCTATCATATAGACAGTCAATCTCTCAGAAGAGAAAGAGCCCACCAAGCCAAGACCTATAAAGGAGGCTTAAGAAAGCTGGGGCATCCCGCTGACAGTAATCCCGAAAACGGTAACAGTCAGGCAAAAGTTAGGGATAACAAATCAAAATCAAAATAGTGAGGTCATTACAAAATCCTCAACAACATGAAAAGTGTTGAAAAAGAAAAAGAGATGATGACTGTCTTCCCAAAATTCAACTGGTGAACCATCACCCAAAAGTCGATCCAAACTCAAAACAGAGTGTGACGCACAATTAACTGAGCTTAGGTTGAAGAACATCACGAAGAGCGGGTGGGTACAAATATACTTTGAGCCTATATCCTTTGTTTCTTAAACCGTGAACCAGGCCACGTTACAACCCTTTAAAAGTCCTAATTGAAGCATGGGTTAGTTCGAAAGCATACTGTTACAAAAGGTATCCTGACTCCTGTAGGGCTTTGCTCTAAATCTTGTGTTAACTTGTCTTATGAAAAGTTTTCTGCTAAAAAAAAAAAAAAAAAAAACGCATTTTTCAAAACTTCGAGACAAACATAAACTTTGCATTATTCGAATATCACTGTCTGCATTTAACCCTTTTGTTTGACAGCGAAGAAGTTCATACAGCGCATGTTCGGAGGAACGAAAACTCTCTCAGTAAGTCAAAATCACTTCAAGAGGATAACACTTCCATCAAATCTCCTATCAACAAGGGGCATGACATCTTTCAATTCAATTAACCTGGGGCAGTCCAGTCAAGGTCCAACAGATCTTTCGCAATCCAATTAACCTGGGGCAGTCCAGTCAAGGTCCAACAGATCTTTCAAAGTTCAGTTAACCTGGGGAAGTCCAGTCAAGATTTCAAGAAATCTCTCAATATGCAGAGTAATCTGATTCAAGACTCCTTCTTCACCACTTGGGGCATTCGAATGTCAAAAGTGTTCAACAAATCAACTACATTATTTCCAGACTCGAATCCTGTATCTAGCCAGAGCACGTCTGAAGAGTTCGAAGATTCGATTCCTGTATCCAGCCAGGGCATATCTGTTGACAACTACTTCCAGATTCGATTCCTGCATCCAGCCAGGGCACATCTGTTGACCACGTTTCCAGACTCGATTCCTGTATCTAGCCAGGGCACGTCTGAAGAGTTCGAAGATTCGATTCCTGTATCCAGCCAGGGCACATCTATCAACTACAACATCTCCAGACTCGATCCCTGTATCTAGCCAGGGCACGTCTGAAGAGTTCAAAGATTCGATTCCTGTATCCAGCCAGGGCACATCTATCAACTAAAACATTTCCAGACTCGATTCCTGTATCTAGCCAGGGCACGTCTGAAGAGTTCGAAGATTCGATTCCTGTATCCAGCCAGGGCATATCTATCAACTATCACCTTTCCAGATTCGATTCCTGTATCCAGCCAGGGCATGTCTGAAGAATTCCAGATCAACACCTGTAACAACCCAGGAAATATCTGTGAACGACCGATTGTAGACCAACACCTGTAACAAGCCGGGAAATTATCTACATCACCACTTGGGGCATTCGAATTTCAAAAGTGTTCAAAAACCGATGCAGTTTTACACAAGCTCATCATCAGGAAGCCCTACACAGGTTCCACTTCAAGACTTCTGAAACAGTTTACGGATTCTTCCCAACAACGGATGTTAATCTACCGACTTGTTCAGACTCTTCTCAACCTCTGAAATTAGTTTACGGACGCTTCCCAACAACGGATGCGGCTCTATTGCTGATTCAACTTCAAGATTTCTGAAAATAGTTCACGGGTTCTCCAAATAACGGATGTTAACCTATCACTTGTTCAGATTCTTCTCAAGACTTCTGAAAACAGTTTATAGATTCTTCCCAAGTAACGGATGTTAATCTATCAGCTTGTTCAGATGCAACCTTTGAAATTAGTTTACGGACACTTCCCAACAACGGATGCGGCTCTATTGCTGATTCAACTTCAAGATTTCTGAAAATAGTTCACGGGTTCTCCAAGTAAACGGATGTTAACCTATCGCTTGTTCAGATTCTTCTCAAGCTAACCACCACGGAAGATCGCGCTCGCCAAAATTCTTCCTATCCCCAGCGGAGTTCATCAAAACTCCCCAGCAGTAACTTATCTTTGCAAATCCCCAGCAAAGCTAAAACTTCAGTTCATCAAATTCCCCAGCGGAGCCAGACCATGGAACCTTCTCCCCACAGAGTTTTGGAGAGGGCAAATCTTGAGTTCCCCAGTGAAGTCTCCAGAGTTGCTTCCCATCAAGCCGAAGATTCTCAATCTAGCCTCCCCAGCATGAGCCTACTAGTTTGGAACCCCCCAGTAGAGGTCATCAGGAATTCTCTTCCCCAGCGGCAGTCAAGGATTTATTTTCCCCGGCAGCAATCAAGATGCTTTTATCTTCAGCCATCTCGGATTCATGTATCCTCGGCAGGAATAGCTCATCCGCTTACATGCGCATTCATCACATTCATGTCATAAATAGTGATGTCACGTACATTGCATCATGCATCATAACATTGCATACAGCTAACCCTTTGCCTTTTCAGGTAAGATCAGTCGACAGACACAGATCATCTCCCGAGATTCATCCAGAAATAGTTCAGATGTGACCCGGACACGGCGACATTCTGATACTTATTCCAGATTCATTCAGACGCATCAGCAGAAACCCTACACCGGTTCCTCTTCAACTTCAAGACTTCTGAAAATAGTTTACGGATTCTTCCCTACAACGGATGTCAATCTACCGACTTGTTCAGACTCTGCTTAACTCCTGAAACAGTTTACGGATTCTTCCCAGCAACGGATGTCAATCTACCAACTGATTCAGACTCTGCTCAACTTCTGAAACAGTTTACGGATTCTTCCCTACAACGGATGTCAATCTACCGACTTGTTCAGACTCTGCTTAACTCCTGAAACAGTTTACGGATTCTTCCCTACAACGGATGTCAATCTACCAACTTGTTCAGACTCTTCACAATTTTTGAAAATAGTTTACGGACACGTCCCAACAACGGATGTTGCTCTATTGCTTATTCAATCTCAGATAGTTTACAGATTCTCCAGATATGGACGTCAATCTGTTGCTTGTTCAGACCCCTAATTCGGAGATGTTCCAAAACAGGGATGCCTTTCTGACACTTATCCACTCACTTCTGACATATATTTCAACATGTCCAGATGGAATCTATAAGCCCATCCTCCTACCAGCAGTCGCCGAATGGCATCTGTAAGCCCATTCTCAGATGGCATCTCTAAGCCCATCCCCCGACAAAATTCTCTCGCACCAGATGGCATCTTTAAGCCCATCACCAGATGGCATCTATAAGCCCATCCTCCACCATCAGATCGCCGAGTGCAAATTTTCTGGGCACTTTAGTGTCCAATCTTCTTTTACCTTCAAGTCGCGAAAGGCAAACTTGCCAATCTAACTCTTCAAGTCAAAGAAGATTGAACAGGGGCAACTGTTGTACCCCAAAATTTGCCCTCGCATTTTTCCCCAAGCAATCTCAGCTTCAGACATTTCCTGACTTTTCAAACTGGCTCAAGAATCGGACAAACGGACTTTTCTCGACAGTCAAGCAAAATTAGGGTTTTTACTGATTTTCAGAGCTCTGGATTGTTTCATACAGTTGGCTCAGGGTTTTGGTTGATTTTGGCTCAATTCTGATCAGACGAATGTTATTTGGCATTTAATCAGGAATTAAGGTTTTACGGGCATATTCTCAGCAAAAATAAAATTCCACAGTACTTTGCGGTTTATTCCGAGATTCGGGTTGAATTTGCATTGTTCATAATTTAATCAGTAAAAGAGACAGTGGTTTTGAATTCATGTTGTTTGAGCCAGTCAAATACAGTATGCAGTATTGGATTCACAGTGTTTATGGCAAATCAGTGAAGAATGAATGCGCTTGATCAGTTTATTTTGGTTGACTGCTGCTTTGCTTTGGATATTGGAAGAGACAGGTTTAATTGATCAATATTGTTTTTATTTAAGTTATTTATTATTCTAAAATTGAATGATTGAAATTTATTTTTCAATTGTTTTAATTCAGAGAGTGTTAAATAAATAAATAAACAATAAAGAGAATTAGAATTAATTGGGTAATTTAGATTTTATTGATATTTGAATTATTTGTACAAATTGTTGTTTATAATTTAAATTACAAACAATAATTTACATTAATTTAAATATTAAATAAAATAAAAACTATCCTATTTCTAATATTCTTCATTCTTCACTCCGCTCCGGTGCTCCATTTTTTTTATCTGCAAAAAGAAGAAGAAAAGTCAGAAAGCAGTTGAATAAAAAGGACAGTTAAAATTTGCTCATCATTAGAGGCCACTGACTGGGATCAGTTGACCCTCTCTGCAAATCACGGGATTTCTCCCGGTTCACAGAGAGGGAAGATTTTTATTCATGAATGAAAATGTCAAATGCATAAATTCCAAAATTCAAGCTGCATAGAATCTTAACTTCCAATTCAAACTAAACTGAAAAATCCAATTCCCACTTCCTATCAAATGCCAAAGTCCACTCAAAAGATATCAAAGAAAAAAATCAAGGAAGTACAATTTGTTGTCACAAGTACTCAAAAGCTGTCAAAGAAGGATTTTGGAAGGATATCAATAAAAGCACAAAAGCTGGATGAAGATGCAGAGAAGTGGTATGCAAGCAACTAAAATCTTTTTCATCATTTCCCATCAGAATAGGCCCCTTCAGAAAGTACAGAATAATAATCATATTAAATTCTAAAACTGTACTATGGAAGAGAAGAGAGATAAAGCAGCATAGGCAGGTTTAGGCTTAGGCAGAAGAAACAAGAAAAGATATAATCCAAGACAACACAGTTCAGAGAGAGGGAGAAATATACAAAACACACAACCCTGCATCAAACATACAAGAGCAACTGAAGCATAACCTACTGCATCAGCATTAACCTCACAAAAACCTGCTAATGCCACAATCCTGCCTCACCATACACTGAACTACAAAACCTGCATTAACCTCAAGAACCTGCACTACCACAACCTGAAACACCTCAAACCCAAGCCTCAAAACCTGAAAACACAACTCAAAAGACAGAATAGAAGTGATAAACCAGTTAAAACCTGCAGAACCCAGGCTTCACCCTAAAAAGCCATCAAACACGACCAAGACTCAAACCTGCTACCAAGTTCAATCCAAAAAACTCAGAACAGAAGCTCAACCTCAAAAAACATAAAACACACTGCAAGCTCTAAACCAAAATGCAAAAACTTACTGTCACAACCATGAACCCAAAAAACCTGTCAATAAACCATCAAACATACAGTTCAAAAGCATAGAAAACCTTCCAACATTTTTAACCAAACTGATAAAGCACAAGCCTCAACAGAACCCAATCTACCAGCATAACAACCAAATAACCACAAACCTGTCCAGTTCCCACAAAAACCATTCAAGGCCTCATCCTGCAATAAGCCTATCAAACTCAAAAGCATAACAACCTGCCTACTGTCAAGAAAAAGAAACAGAGCTTCAAGCCACACAACCTCACATAACCTCACAAACCAAAAACCTCATAAACATGCTGAAGCTTCAAACCCGCATCAGTAAGAAACAAAGCTATACAACATAACTTGTCAAAACCTACTGTCAAGCATGAAACCAATTCCTAAGCCCTCAGCATAAACATCACTGGGCGATAATCAATCTCAGAATCTCTTCAACATTCAGGGCAATACCAAGGCAGCCAATGTTCTAAAAGCATACACATATTCAAGAGTTAGCATTCAACAATTCAAAGCAACAGGCATACAACAACTCAGGGACAAAGAAGAAGCAACAAAGTGAGGCAACGTGAGCAGTAGAGAAGAGGAAAGGGAGCCTCAGAAGCAAGCTTCATCATAGGCAAAGGCAACATTCTGTCCATACAAATTCCCAAAGGCAACATATAGTAGAAAAGAAAGATAAAAAAGTGAATCTATTTCAGAATAGGGTTCTCAGCACACGTCATCATCAAAACCCTAAAAACAGCTATCAGATAAAAAATACCAGGGACATCAAGTTCATCAGCATCACGTTTTTTCCTCTTCAAGCATCAAAGCCTCCCAGGCACCCTCACCTTCCTTCCTCCTCTTCCAGGTAGTATTCATCCTCATTTTTCTTTCATCATGCTTCAACAAATCATTGTAATAAGAATAGAGATCAGAAACGAACATGAAATCACGACATGCAAACAAACCCTAACAAATTAAGATTGAGATTCATTACCTAATTTCCGACACCTTAACATTGCCAATGGAGGGAAGAAGGAGGCATGGGCGCTGATGGCTTAGGCGAAGAAGACCACTTTCTGCATCTATGGAAACGAAGAAGACGAAACTCAGTGAACGGCGCGCCGCTGCTAACCCTGAGCGTTGTTCCCAAATGAACGATAATCCCTAACCCTAAATTTGTCTCAAGTTCAAATGGGCTTTGCCCATTCTGCACCCCCCAAAAAGCCCATTAAGATTCTCACTTCTAACCAAACACATTTTAAATACTAACTTTTTTTTTTATATATATGTTATCTAAACATTTTATTTTCTTTACAAAAATCATTTTAATACAAAATATATTATTTTACATTCTTTAATATTAACAATATAATTAAAACACTTTTATATATATGTTTAATTTAATTAACTTGAAAACATTTTTAATACACATTGAAATACATTTGTACATATTATATTTTTTTTTATCATATAGTTAAAATATCTCTTTTAAATATATATTTGTATAATTATAACAAAATACCTTTTTACCATATAATTAAAATTGCAAACATTTTTTAATTAAATATATCTTTGCACATAAATTTTGAAAACATTAATTTGTACATATACATAAGATACATTTTATTTTTATATACAATATCATTAAATTTGAAAATATCTTCTTTTAATACATTTTGTACATAACACATGGAAATATATTCTTTTTTTCCTCAAAATATCATTTTTCGCAATTTAATTAAGCTCCTAAACACTTAACAAATACATATTTGTACATAAGAATTTAAATACATTTTTTTCTCTAAATGTTAAATTTCACAAACATTTGATTAAAATACTTTTTGTATATAAGTAAGTAAAGATACATTTCTTAATTAAAACTTGAACATTTTCTTTTATACATAATTAAATATACAAATCAAAGATTCATTAAAATACATATCTAGGTCAAAAACCCTAATACGCTTCAATTTCACATATCGCACCTGTAAATAAATTACACAATACATATACATCTCACACTTACACCTACACTTTCACATTGCCCTATACACACTTGTTTATCTTATATTTGAATATTCGATATTTACATTTGATCGCACATTCGATTTGGTTGTAACTTATTGGATACTATAAGTCTCATCCCCTTTGTACATTCATACCCCCACTCCCGGATACTATTTTGTAATAGCGTAGATTTTACATTCCGCAATTTATAGCTTTCCAATTATACCATGGTTAGACCTAGGGTTTGCATGTACATAAAATCAAACGCTAGATAACCTAATACAAGACAAATACATGTAATCAATACACAATCACACTTGCACCCCCTAGGGTAATCTCACATGTTGCCTTCCAAAACGGGCCATGCTTGCACGTCGAGTATCTTTGGCAAAACAAAATCAAATGATCATAAGTCTCAAAGTGTTTCCTAAACGGAATGATCATAGTCCCTTCAAAGCAAATTGCCAAAGACACTTGGCATCATTGCATTCATGGTCCATACGATGACCCGCGCCCGTCCCGAATAAACTTCCTAAACGCAAGATTGTCCATCAATTTCAATGGTGGAACAAAATTGTTAAAAGGGGTTAAAACATAACAAAAAACCTTTGAGTATAATAGGGTAGACAAAACTCTTAGTTACTTGAGATCAAACTTGCAAAAACACTTGCCTTCTTTTCCGAAAACCACAATCCACAACACTTTCAAACAAACTCTCAAAAACATTTGAAACATCTTTTCGAAAAGATCCACACTTTTGTAAAACACTCAATCACGAGTCAAATACATTAGTTGCCTAAGACAAGGCATCTTTTTTCAAAACATTTTCAAAAAGCACCCACACACACACCATTTTCAAAGCAATCAAATAACAAGGCAAGTGATCTAAAAAACCAAGTAACTAAGAGCCCATGGATAACCATGGATGAAAAGGGTGCTAATACCTTCCCTTTTTATAATCTACTCCCCGAACCCACGAAATATCTCAAAAGGTTTTTGCTGTGCTTTTTTTAACCTTTCCTTTAGGATAAAATAAAAAGTCGGTGGCGACTCTTGCTCAACCGCACAAGTGCGAATACGAACGCAAAACACTAGTCAGTTCTCCCACCGTATCACAGGGTGTTACAGAAATAAATAACAATTTGAACTGTTTGGGCATGCTGTCTTCATAGCCTTTTTGATGCAGCTCTTATGTGCTAATTTGGTGCAAATATGGGGTTGAGATAATGCAGGCTTGGACTGGGTTTGAAGCAGCAAAGTAGGGCTGTTTTGCAGCAGTTTTGGAGTGTTGTGGCAATGTTTAGAGATAGCTAAACAGGGTTGTTTTGCTCAGGATAATAGACTGTCTTCTAAGCATGGTTTGAGCTTGTAATATGGGCAATACAGCAGGCTTGGAAAACATTGTTTGTAGCATGATACAAAATCTGGTTTGTGGACCAATTTATGCAGATTGTAACAAAGACAAAGCGTGCTTATGGGCAACATAGTGGCAATGTTTGAGTCAAAGGGAAAGAGTTCAAACAAGACCAAACTTAGGATTTATAATCTTGCAAAAATGCCACTTTGTAATAATTTGAATTATTTGTAACATCTTGAATTATTTGTAACATCTTGAATTATTTTGAATTATAGTGAAAAAAATGTCATGAAGCAATGAAATTAACAAGTATAGAAAATTCTTTAAAAAATTTCCAAGTCTTGCAAAGTTGGATTTTTGACTCTCTTGGTTTTTGATGATCAAATTTCATATTTTGGATGTCTTGATGAAATGTGATTTTTGGGACTCAATTTTGGTCAGAAAGTCAAAGTTTGACTTTTTAATATACAATTGACTTTTTCCACCAGTTGATCGAATTTTGTCTATCAATCCACTGATCTCAGTGGATGAATTAAAATATGAGATTAGGTCAAAATGACGCGCTCATATCATTGAGATCATGCTTCCAACCAGTAAGTCAGGTATTAGGTCAAAAATCAGAGTTCGGTCATTTTCAGCCCAAACCCTAATTTTGCCCATTTTGCCCTTTTGACAATTCGAATGACTTTCTTGGAAAATTATGATCCAAGACTTGAAACTTGACAGAAATAATCCTGAGGGTCCATAATGATCCATGAAAGTCATTTTAACATTAGAAATCCAACTGCCTATGTATAAACTCAAACCCTAATTAGTGTTGAGGAGATTGTTTGGCATAGTCGATACTTGCGCAAACTTGAGTCATTGAAGATATTTGTAGGAAATATCTTGAGAAATGAGATGGCAAATTTTGGGGTACAACAACTGCCCCTGTTCAATCTTCTTAAAACTGAAGAGTTAGATTGGCGAGTCTGCCATTCGTGACTTGAAGGTGGAAGATGATTGAACACTAGAGTGCTCAGAAATTTGCACTCGATGGCGTGGTGGTTGATTGTGTCGGGAACGAGCTTAAAGATGCCGTTCGGAGAGGTGATGGAGAGCTATCGGAGATGGGCTTATAGATTCCATCTGAAGTTGATTGTTGATAGAAATTAGACTAAGTCTAAGCTTGACTGTAACTGGGAGGAGCATCAAAATAATCTTTGGTCGATTTAATTCTGAATGATATGCTGGAATGGACCCGTGTTAAGCCATGTTTGGAAATGCATTAGAAGGAACTCGTGTTGGATTACTTCCGGATGAGCCCACGTTAAGCTGCATCTAGAGATATATGAGAAGGAATCTGTGTAAGATTGCATCAGGATGAGCTCGTGTGAAGCTGCATCTGGAAGTATATGAGAAGGAATCCGTGTAAGATTGCACCAAAATGATCCTGTGTGAAGCCGCATCTGGAAGTATACGAGAAGGAATCCGTGTAAGATTGCATCAGGATGAGCCTGTGTGAAGCCGCATCTGGAAGTATATGAGAAGGAACCTGGGTAGGGCTGCTTCAGAATGAGTCTATGTGAAACTTCATCTGGAAATATATGAGAAGGAACCTGGGTAGGGCTGCTTGAGGATGAGTCTGTGTGAAACTTCATTTGGAAATATATCAGAAGGAACCTGGGTAGGGCTGCTTCGGGATGAGTCCATGTGAAACTGCGTCTGGAAATATATCAGAAGGATCCTGGGTATGGCTGCTTCGGGATGAGTCCGCGTGAAACATCATTTGGGAATATATGAGAAGGAACCTAGGTAGGGCTGCTTCAGGATGAGTTCGTGTGAAACTTCATCTGGAAATATATGAGAAGGAGCCTGGGTAGGGATGCTTCAGGATGAGTCTGTGTGAAACTTCATCTGGAAATATATGAGAAGGATCCTAGGTAGGGCTGCTTCGGGATGAGTCCGTGTGAAACTGCATCTGGAATTAGAAAGAACCCGTGTAAGATTGTTCGTCTGGCGTGTAGATAGTTGCTATGTCTGGTTTCAAGTACTAGTCTATAATCAGTTGTTCACTGATAGTTGTTCTGTCTTGTTTCAGGTATTACTCTGGAACCTTCTTTTGTTGGTCGTAGAGATAGTTACCCTAGCTTGTTTCAGGAATTAATCTCTGACCTTAGAGAAATAAAGATAGTTTCCCCGTCTTGTTTCGGGAGTTAATCTTTAATCTGCTTATGTAGATAGTTATCATGTCTTGTTTCAAGTATTAATCTACAATCAGTTGTTCACAGATAGTTGTCTTGTCTTGTTTCAAGTATTAATTTGGAACCTGCTTTTTGTTGGTCGTAGAGATAGTTGCCCTGTTTTCTTTCAGGAATTAATATCTGACCTTAGAGAAAAAAAAGATAGTTTCCCTGTCTTGTTTCAGGAGTTAATCTTCAATCTTCTCATGTAAATAGTTGTCTTGTCTTGTTTCAGGTATTAATCTACAACTTGTTGTTCACAGATAGTTGTCCTGTCTTGTTTCAGGTATTAATCTGGAACCTGCTTTTTGTTGGTCGTAGAGATAGTTGCCCTGGCTTGTTTTAGGAATTAATATCTGAACTTAGAGAAAGAAAGATAGTTTCCCTGTCCTGTTTCGGTAGTTAATCTTCAATTTGCTCATGTAGATAATTGTCCTGTCTTGTTTCAGGTATTAATCTACAATCAGTTGTTCTTAGATAGATGTCATGTCTTATTTCATGTATTAATCCGGAACTTGTTAAAAATTGGCGATGATATTTGTTTGTTGATCTTTCCTGAAAAGGTAAAGAATTAGTTGTATGCAATGTCATGATGCATGACACACATTGTGTAATGATATTCTCAAAATAAATGAGATTATGTTGTATGCATTTATCATGTATGTAATATGATGTATGAATGTGAAATATTTGTCGAAATGTATCTTTGCTTCGTAAAATAAATCCTTGACAAGTGTTGGGGAGCTTTGGGAAGTTAAATCCCGGAATGCTATTGGGGATGAAGAGTATGCACATCTTAAAACCTTGTTTAGAATGTTTCCACTAGGGATTCTTGTTTTGTTGTTTGAGGAGAAATCCACTGGGGGATGTTGATTTTGCTTGAGGTAAACTCTATAGAGAGTGTTAATTTTTTCTTGGGGAAAAGAGTTTAGGAGTTTTAGTTGTCTGTTACTCTACTGGGGAGTTATATCTTGGTTGGAGAGAATGGAAGTTAACAGCTTGTTGGGGATGAAGAAGTTAACTGTTATATGGTCGACTTCCAGGCTTTGCAGCAACTCATTGGGAATAGTGGCAAACTCTACTGGGGAAGAAGATTTTTGTTAGTGATTTGAAGAAGTTAAACTATTATCTAGTCGAGTCCAGGTTTCAGAAACTCGAACTGTTAACTGGTCGGGTCCATGCTCCATAGTAACTTGCTTTAGAGGAATGGAGTCAACTGTTATCTGG
The DNA here is from genome assembly GCA_948472305.1 of Vicia faba. Taxonomy (NCBI): domain Eukaryota; kingdom Viridiplantae; phylum Streptophyta; class Magnoliopsida; order Fabales; family Fabaceae; genus Vicia; species Vicia faba. The sequence goes on along the minus strand of OX451739.1, from coordinate 62,744,724 downwards.
TCGGGTTCCAGGCTTCACAGTAACCTCTGGTGATAGTAACGACTCCATTGGGGGTTGTAATGACTTAACCAAAGGTTAAGGGGATTTGTCTATTGATCTGTAATAGTCTGAGAGGTCAACTCAAGCTAGGGAATTCTTAGTTTGTTGGGCAAATGAACCTTGTTGAAGAAAGTATTTTGACGACCTGTTGGGGAGGTGACTTCTTTAGGTAGAATTCCACAAGGCTTTTTCATTTAAGACCAACTCGGCTAGGAATTGGTTTCTTCGGAGATTGGAACTCTGGCTGGGGATTGCATGAATCCAAGTCTATGGGGATAACCTTATAGAGGTGGCTCTGGAGAATTCACCGGGGATCACCTTATAAAAGGGACTTCGTGAGGATTTGTCACTGTCTATAATAGTAAGTGTTGTAGCACTGCCGGAAAATGTTTGCTTGGTCGTACGTGACCCTTTGTTGGAATTCATGTTCAATGCCTCAAGTGATTCTGATGGAGACCTGCCCCTGGCTATTCAGTACTTCTTGAGAGGTTTCTTAGAATCTTGACTTGACAGCCACTGAGAAGTTGGACAATAACATGTCATGCCCCCTTAATTATGATAGTTTTGTCATTGGAAGTGTCTTCCCATTTGAAGTGATTCTGTTTATTTAGAATTTCCGTTCATTGGATATTCGTCGTGCGAATTTCTCTGTTGTCAAACAATTAGTCATATGCAAACAACGGTACTCAAACAATGCAAAGTTTTTGTTTGTCTTGAAGTTTTGAAAATGCATTTTTTATCAAATAAAATAATTTTGTAAGAATATGAATTCAACTCAGGATTTATAGTAAGCCTTACAGGAGTCGGGATAGCTTTTGTAACAGTATGCTTTCAAACTAACCTGTGCTTCAATTAGGACTTTTAAGGGGTTGTAACGTGGTCTGGTTCACGGTTTAAGAAACAAAGGATAAGGCTCAAAGTTTATTTGTACCCACCTGTTCTTCAGCCCTATACTCAGTTAATTGTGCGTTTTGAGTTCTAATTGAATCTAGAATGATACTTTGGTGATGGTTTAGACAAGTTAAGTTTATTGGAGAAGGCAGTCATTTTTCTGTTGTTCAGGACTTGTAGCGACCTCTTTTTGACTTATTATCCCTGATTTTTTCCTGGCTGTTTTTTCTTGTTTTTGAGACTACAGCCAGCGGGATGCCCCAATTTTTTTTCTTAAGTCTCATTCGTAGGTTTTGACTTAGTGAGATTTTTCTTTTGAGAGATAATGACTGCCTATTTTACGGGGAACCATTGCCGTCTTTTGATTCAGAAGGATGTTTTTGATGTCATTCGTTGTGTATGAAGTGAAAGCTTGCGACTGAACGCGCATTTGAATTAATTGAGAAACTACCCTGCCCTAAGTCCTGATTAAAGGTTTCAATTTGTGTGAAAAAGAAAACTCCTACTTCTTTGGCTCAAAGGGGTTGACTAGGGATTATCTTCTTTATAACTCCACTGTTTAGGATTTGAAAGAACACCTGTACATCGTCAACAAGGTCTGTCTAACAACATACTTTATGAGATTATGGCATTGTTTTCTTCATCCTCCCTCTAAAGGCTTAAAACCTATAGTCGAGAGTTGAATATCACAAAAAGGAGTAGAAAGCACAGTTTAAATATAGTGAAAATGAATGAATTAATTCAAGACAAATATATGCAATGCATTAATGAAAACAAATTTTGACATAATAGATAAGTATTCGAACAAGCAAAAGAAATTACAATTGAAAATTCCAAATGAACTGGACGCTCTCAATGATTTGGCATGGGAGCTGTGATCACATTGGCAGTCTCGGGAGGACCAAATTCAATCTCCTTGGCGTCAATCATATTTTGAATCTTTTATTTCAGCGCCCAATAGTGGTTAGTGTCATGTCCATGACAGTTGGAGTGGTACACACACCTTTCTTCATGATTGTAACAAGGAGAAGCAGTAATGGGTTTTTAAGGAGGCTCCCTTAATGTAACCAGCTTGGCCTCCAACATATGATGCAACGCTTGAGCTAAAGACATGTTGATCTCGGTAAATTGTTTTCCTTGCTTACGCTGACCACTTTGTCGTGGTTGGCAAGGTTGTTGTTGGAATCTTGGTATAGTAGCCATTTTGAAGGGTGTTCTCTCGACCAAACCAACTTCTTGTCTCATCGAAGGATGATTAATGACTCGATCCCAAATTCTAGTTGTTTGTCCATACGGTTGTGTCTGTATTGAAGCTTGTTAATGAGGGCTCTCAGTTCTTCTTGTCCCTGAGCTAAGTTTTGGATAAGATCCATCTGACCCACCATCTGACCCATCATCTGGATTTTCATTGTTTCCATTTGGGTCTGTAATCGTTCCAACTGTTCGTCCTTGTTGTCTTCAAGATTCCTCTTGGTCATGCTCTCAATGAGGAGTGCTTTCAATTCTTCTTTCCCATTGGATAGGTTCAGGAATAATTCTTGAAGTTGAGCATTTTGGGTCTGAAGATCTATTACAGTCTGTTCTAGAGCCATCTCTACTGAAATAAACAATAAGCAGATGAGAAACCTGTATGGGGAAAACCTGTTATGATGACATGCATGATATATGGATGCAATGTTTTCAAGGATCTCACGGGGTAAAAACAAGAAAATGTTAGAAGTTGAACTTTGATCACAACTTTGAGTGAGGAACTCTGTATCGTTGAATTTCCTTCCACGAGAATCAAGCTCACCATGTTAAGTGGGTCATAGCCCTTGACTCAAGCTACCGTGCTTTGGTCTTTTGAGAGTATTTAGTTATAGAAAAATAAATCCTTTTTCCCCTTGATAGATGTCTGGTTCGATACAACCCTGTATCACATGCCCTTGAGACTCTTGAAATGGTTATTGAAAATGCTATGGTATGATGTTTATGATGTTTATGTACAAGTAATCATATACACACAGAGCAAACAAGTCCTTAGGTTTAGGCTTGCATGGGGTTTATAGGTAAGTACCCTCTTGAAGTTTAGTTGGCTCAACCTGTCCTAGAAAATAATCGGGTTCTAGGGGATCTTAATATCATTGATCTTTCTTCATTGGGCATTGTCTCAGCATAATCAATCTTTTCTTGCGGTCGAGATATCCCAAAAGTCCGATCTCAATGAGTGTAGCATCGAGTATCAACCAGTCTTTAGCTCACACCAAAGTCGAATATCTCATTACCTCCTAATGGCCAAGTTGTTCAATTAAAGGTTCTAAGGTATATCAGTACCAAGAGATATCAGTACAAGAGATATCAGTACCAACAAATGCGTCACACTAAGGTATCCATTGCTTCAACCATATTGGTCTACGTCGTACAGTTTCCATAATCTATTGCTACTTACCTAATGGTGTTCTCAGATCCGGGTAGAGGATCAAAACAAACCCAAACAAGGACCCATAAATGTAAAGAAAACAAATCAAACAATGAAAGCAAATTAAATGTGATCTAACTCTAAGGTAACCCCTCTTTTAAGTATTAGTATTCCCCAGTAAAGTCGCCAGTTCTGTGATACAGTGGGAGAACTAACTTGGATGTTTTGCATTTTATTGCAAATGTTGCGGATAGCAAGAGTCGCCACTGACTTTTCTTTTATCTAATAAAGGAAAGGGTGAAAATAACAGGAAAGAAATTTCGAGATATTTTCTTGAGTTCAGGGGGTAGGTTATGAAAAGGGAAGGTGTTAGCACCCTTTTCATCCGTAGTTATCTACGGGATCTTAATTGCTTACTAAATTATTTTTGCTTCGCTTTGTTTGAAATGGGTTTGTGGTGGGTTTTTGAAAAGTATTTTGAAAACGCCTTAGTTTCGGAAAACTTTGTAATGATTCCCGTCTCTATAAGAATGTATACAAAGTGTTGGTTTTGAAAATAGTTCAAAGAGATGTTTGTTTTTGAAGATGTTTTGAAAGTGTAGGTGTGAAAAATGGTTTTAGTTTTATGAGCAAGCAACTACGAGCGTCCTACCTACTCAAAAGGTCTTTGTTCTTTTCCTCCTCCTTTAGATGTTGTTATCTTACCATTTATTGGTAAGAAACCCCATCATTGGATGTGAAGGGACAAGCGCGGGTCAATCGTATAGTCATAGAAGACAATTTATGAGACGCTTTAGCAATTTTTGTAAGGGACTAGATCTTTTACCGAAGGCAACATCGCGGGAATACGATCTTTTTTATCAAGATTCTTTGCTAAAGGGCCCATATTCAAGGGACATGACTATTTTCCGAGGCAACAAGAGAGGTTACCCTAGAGGTGTACGTGTGCGAAGTGTGTTTGATTGCATGTATTTTTTTCTTTGAGATTAGGATTTTCTAGCGGTTGATTTTCTCTTTCCATACACACCCTAATTACTAACAATTTATATTAAAGCGGTAAACTGCGGAAATAAAAATCCTAAGCTATTACATCATTAGGGGAGTGGGGGTATAATTTACAAATGAGGATGAAGTAGAAACTTAAATATTATAACCATATCGAATAATAATGAAGGGAATGTAAAAAAAAGTGTAAAATAAAGGAAAAAATGCATTTTGAACTATTATGTGTCGACACATGCTGCTATGAATTGACACATAGCTTTACTTGCCACTGCCAAACCAAATCAACTCATTATGAGTCGATGCATAATGGGATGTGTCGACTCATTTCTTGTTTGTGTCGACATATACGCGTTTTGTGTCAACTCATGCATCTTTCATCCTTCTGTTTTGGAGCCTGGATACCAGTATGAGTCGACGCATAAGGCTATGTATCGACTCATACCCTGTTTTTCACTAGAATGAGTCGACGCATGTGGGTATGTGTCGACTCATGCTGCAGTTTTTTGCCTTAAACACTGTTTTATTGTCCGTGCAGGTCAGTTTACAGCATATGATTGATAAACATAAACAGCAAGCAAATGGTTATCTCAAAAGGTGGGGATGATTATTACATTTTATCTTTGAAAATGAATCATGTATGAGAAATGAGAAGATACAAAGTCAAGAAGACTTACCTTAGGACTTCACTTGGTGTTTTAACTATGAATACTTTTCTAGCTGCTGTGATGGCTCCAATGAATCTCCAGGAAGTTGTCCTGAACTATTGAATCACACTAACTCAGTCAAGTTGTACAGTATTGTTTTTGTGTTTAGAGGGTGAGGATAATGACACTACAGAAACTAT